>JARHVA010000924.1:3092500-3642500 GCA_037957365.1 Torreya grandis
GCATCTTGACATCTTGTAATAAACATGTTCCATTGATCCTTTTTTAAGGATCTTGATCTTCATCTTTTCTAAATAGCTATCACATTAACCCATTTGACTCTACATGCACGATTGGATCTCCACTAGGTCCATATATTTAACATCATGTAAATTAACTAAGTATGGGAACCAACTACAATATGCCTAAAACCATTGGATCTCCACTAGGTCCAGATCTTTAACATCATGCAAACTTACTAAGTATGGGGACCAACTACAATATTGCCTAGAAAGCCTACTTTGCACAGATATATTTTTTACCTCGATAAATCTCATGACCTCACATTTTCACCATATAAACACCTTTCATAGGGGAATCCAACTAGGTCACAAATTACTCTTGAAACCTTTGCACATGCAAGATATAACTTCATCAATATGGTTACTTGGCTCTTCTTGTCACTTTGCAATTTTGGCTAAGTATGGGAAACAACTATCAAAATGTCTAAGATCCCATCTTTGCACCCAGATATCTTTGACTACGCTTAGGTGCATGACCTAGGATTTAACACATAGCAACTGTTAATGCTTGGATTTACACCCTTGAGGAGATGCTCAGTTCTCCTCATCCAAGTGGAAAAATGGAATCATTTCTCTTACTATGGGTGACAATTTCATTGAGATAAATCTCTAGATTAGTGGATAGCTCCCCTTGATGCACCTTTAAAACTCTCTCTAATCTATCAAGTGTGTATGAAAAGAGTTCATGAAAACAACTAAGAAAACAAATGGTGATGCACTAATATTTGATATCTTCCCAATTGACTAAAACCACTACTTTAAAGACAAAATAAGGTGTTTTCTTACACAAGACTCTCAACTCAAGATCTATTTCTACATCAATATTTCATATGCTATATTCAATAAGGTGTATGATTATTAAGAAGGAAAATAATAATCAAAAGAAAGATATAGTTATGTATCACTTTTAAGATATCTCTACACTTAGAAAAGAATACTAGTAAAGACCTGCAATAATCTTCTTTTTGTAAATTGGTAGACCATCAATAGTATAAGTTAAAAAAGATAATCTTTCACTATACTAGACCAACAAAGATTGAATCATTACTCAATATTATAGCATATGAGAGGCAATCACACTTGTGTATCTCTTAAAGAGTTTTTTGAGTACAAATAACCAAAAAAAGATGTTTAACAAGCCAAAATAATGCATATATATATATATATATATATATATATATATATATATATATATATATATATATATATATATATATATGTATATCCTTTGAGAGGTGGAGAAATCAAAGGAAGCTCAAGGGTCACTTGGAAATGTGTCAAAATAATTCATATATATATATCCTTTGAGAGGTGGAGAAATCAAAGGAAACTCAAGGGTCTTTTAAACTCTAATGGCTAGTTTTTGTAGTCTAAAATTGACGTTCTACACATTGTCACCTTTCAGGTATTTCTTCAGACTTTTATTTCCTCAAATTTCTTACCTTGACACTTTTCTTAAAATAATTTATTTGGGTATTTATATCCTTTATTCTTTTCTTTTATCATTTCACTTGGTCCTTTATGCCTTAAACAATGTTTGTAGACAAAAAATCAGAAGGAAATCATGTTTTCTTTGTATCAGACAAAATATCCAAAAGAATTAGATTTTAGCACCTTTTCAAGTTTTCCAAAAGAATCCCTCAGATAATTTATCTGAAAGAATTCCTCCAAACTTTCTATTTGGCCCTTTTTGGTTCTTTTAAATGACCCTTTGAAAAAGTGAAAAAGACCCTTTTTGAAAGGAAACATACCCTTCGACTTCTTGCAAGTGACCCTTTGAGAAAATTGTGTCTCTTTTGAAAGGAAAATACCCTTTGGATTTTTGAAATGGTTCACTCTCCCATGGAAACTATTTTTCAAGCTTTTGAAAATGTCCCTTCGAGAAATTTGAAATGCCCTTCAGGAAAGTTGAAAGTGTCCACTTAGCCTGAAAAAGTCCTTCAGAAAAGTTATCACCTACCCTTTAGAAAATTTGAAATGCCCTTCAGAATAGTTAAAAAGTATCATTCAGTAAAAATGAAAGTGTCCTTTGTAAAAATTAAATGATCCTTTGAAAATGTAAGTACCCCTTCATAAAAATTTCAAGTGACCCTTCTAAATATTTGTAATGTCCACTTTCCAAAGAAAATACCCTTTGGGAAAGTTGAAATGCCCTTCAAACTTTCTAAAAATTACTTTTTGGTCTTCTTGAAAATGACCCTTCAAGAAATTTGAAAGTGTGTTTTAGCTTGAAAAAATCCTTCAAAAAAATTTAAACATACCCTTTGATAAATTTAAAGTGGACCATTTCTTGTGAGAAAGATGCCCTTTGGGAAAGTTGTAAGTTGCCCATCAAAAAATCTATCTCTGATAAATTGTTTGAAAGAATTCGGCACTTAAACAAAAACTTGAAGACAAAACCTTGAAGATAAAAACTCAAAAGAATAAACACTTAGAGAAATACCAAAATAATCCCTCTAAAATAATTAGACTTCTACATTTGTTGGGGCTTGACAAAAAATACTTCTTTCGAAGAAAACTATGTACTAGACCTAGCCAAAGATATAGACTTAGATGATTTTTTGTAAATAAAGGTGTCCAATTTTGGCCTAGAGGACAAAAAATTTTGTCAACAATAACTAGGGACTAATGTCATCACAATCATATGACTAAATCCCCTTGACTCATCCATACATGGAAATGGTAATGTCATCAAACTAGTAACTTAGATTTTTTTCCACTAGACCCAAATTGGCTAGATGAAAACTATGGACTACTAGATGAATTCTACTTATGCACATAATATCTCAAAGCATAGATAACATCTTATGTACCTCTTTCACATGATCCAATCAATATACTCATATTTGAACATCTCTAATCATGCCAAAATGAAAGATCAACCAAGCCTCCTTTAAGCACACTAGGATAAGCACATTACACACTTTGTCATTATTACTTAAGATATCAAAGAAATTCATCCACTCATAAGGACACCTCCATGACATAACCATGACATCACTAACAACTCTCCCACACTAGTGACTATATTTGGGGTCCCCTCCACCATCATATCATATAATGCATTGGCATTTAGTAGTGCAAAGGTGAGTGAGTGGGATTTTAATCATGGAATCTACCTTAGTTCTTCATATAATTACTATCCACATGGAAATATACTAGCATAGTCCACCAATAAGAACCTAATTAATATCATAAAATGAAAAATGGAGGATAACCAAAGGTAGTGGGACACCAAGCTAAGGATTTCCTCATGGGAAAATAGGATTACTCTTAAGAGGTCTACTAGTCACTCACAATATCTTCTTGTTTATGGAAAAGAATCAAGATTGCCCATTTCACTTGAGATACCAACCTTAGAAATTGCACACCAGCTTGAACTCATGGAGAGTGATGAAATGGAGGTGAGGATGAATGAGTTAAAGAAGTTAGAAGAGATAAAGGATGATTCTATGCATGTTATGTGGTCCAAAAAATATCAAGTCAAAAGATCATTTGACAAGAAAGCCTCTTCAAAGACCTTACAAAAAGGTGACATTGTACTTAAGTGGGATGAGGAATGAGTCAAGCCAAGTTAAGCATTCTAAATTTGATAGTATTTAGAGTGGGCAATATGTCATTATTATCTTCAAGAAGAGTAATTCCTTCCAATTGTCCAAACTGAGTGGTGAGTAATTCCCTATCCCTATCAATGGTATTTTCCTCAATTATTGTTACTATAATCATAAAACTCTCTTGTATATAGTAGTTATTTTCCTTCTTCCAAGTGCTACAACACATTCTTTACTAGTTATTTATTTACCCTTGTTGCTTTATGATGTGTGTATTTATTGTTTCTTATATCTCGTTGTGTGTCTAATGAGTTTTTTTAGCCCCCAAGGTCTATAAGGTACTACTTATATGGGTAGTTTAGTAAAGAAGTTTTCATTTAGGCATGAGTGATAGAGAGAGAGATCCTAGGTCCTCTTGATCAGAAGGCAGGTTAAGCCTATAAAGTTAGCAATAATGTTGACTACTTTTTACTCCCAAGATATAAAGGATTAAACCCATGTATGAGAACCCAAGAACATAATTTTTGGTCACCTTTTTTATGTTTCTTGAGGTGTTATACAATCCAAATCAAGATCACTATTTTTCATGTTAAGGACAACAAGTCCAATGTTTTATCATATCATGAAACACATAGTGTTTATCCTTACCCCCTATTTGAAATATGTCAAATGTTTATTTGTGTTTATACATGTGTAAATATCTATAATAGGCCTCGGTATGGTCTTAATAATCTGAATCTACTCAATATGAATATGACTAGATATGGCTACTTATGACTTATCATGAATCTATCTAGTGTATTGAAGGTATGCAGGGTATGGATTGATCATGAGTATTAATAATGTTTTTAAGGTATATGATAACCTAATTTAAGCCTTTTATTATGTTATAGGGCCTTTTAATAGGTATTTAAATTCCATCTAATTCAAACCTTCACTTGAATCCATACATATTTTCTTAAAGGAGAGTGTTTGACCCTAAAGTGATGATATTTGACCTCAAAAGGCCACTAAAACCATAAAATACACCTTGAAATACCCCTATTATCACCACATTGCCATAACCAATTGGTTTCATATGATAATTTTATCCTCTTCACAAGTCAAACACCTTCATTAGCCACTGAATGGTCCCACACATGTGAAAACATACCCCTTTAGCTCCCTAAATCATACCATGTATTTTAAAACATTTTCTAACCCTTTTTTCCATCCTCATATCCACCAATGATGATTCATGATCTAAAACATGAGAAAATTCAAGGAATTTTTAGGTTTTAGGAGTTTACAAGTTTGTAAAGATCTGTACTATATGGATTTGATCATATAGAGTTAGGAGTCTATAATGGGATTTCAACACAAGCATATGATAAATAAATCCAAGTATTTTAGAGCTAAAATATCTAAAACCTAGTTTAATTCCTCCACTGAGCTCTTTGGCAACCATGGAGGGTACTTTAATTTTATGCTTAATTCATACAAGAAAGAAATGCTAAAATTTTAGGCTCTTGGACAAACAAAATATACTTAATGACCTTCCAATCATGGGAATTAGTTTCAATATTAGTCATATGTGTTTTATAAAAAAACTAAGAAGTTGAGAAACATTATAACCATATTCATCTACATAGGGCCAAAAAGGGGGATGGTTTCAATTAATTATTAGTTTATTTGATGAAAATAGTGATTAGTCATGTCTCCTCCAGTCCTACAGGTTCTTTCCATGGCACCCTTCACCCATTATTCACATGTGTGAGCCTATGGGAGTAAGAACCATCCAATTTATCACTATATGTAGGATGTAATTAGACTTCCATTGGTGAAAGAGGATATTTAGTTTGTGTGTGTGTGTGTGTGTGTGTGTGTGTGTGTGCGTGTGTGTGTGTGTAAGAATGAATAGTGTTTTTAGTTTTAGTGATGATGTATTGAATTGTTTTAGATCCCTTTAGTCTATTTAAATGGTCAGATGGACCTCCAATTCTCTCAAATGATGATTTCAAGTGAGATTGCTTGCATGTTTGGGTTTCACTAAAAGGATGGGTAGTATGTTGCATGATAATGACTTGGAGGCTATTATAACATAGTGAAAGTTAGTAGAGGAGTGTTATAACCATATGAAAATTTCATTATCTTAAGTATTTCAATCTCAATATATCCCTTATAGATCAAGAAACTACCAACTAGCCCTCCATTACCTTTAGAGTCTTGTTTATTAGAAAGTAAGGTTTTTTAACAAAATTTGAGGTATTCATAGAGTCCTAGGTTTCATTTTCTCACTATGTATGCCTAATTAATGACATCCAAGTGTTTTAATATATTAAGTATGTGTATAAATATTCCTAGGGTATTTTTAGGTCACCTTGAGTATGAATCAAACATCCATTTTAAGCCCTCAAACAACCCGTATCATATGATAGTCTCATCACTATCATTCATCTCATAAATGGTCTCTCAATTTTAGGTTTTAAGTCCCATGTGACTTTAAAATGATCACCCATGGTTCAAAACCCTCTACTCAATCCCAAGGCATAAAATCAAGGTCTAAACACCCTAAAACTCTAGCAAGTGCCATTTATACTATGAGGAATGGACTTATATAGGTGTAAGCCATGTTGAGAGAACATAACCATCATCTATAGGAAACAACTCAAATCCATTTTATAAATTCCTTCAAAGTCATTACATGTAGATGAATCTCAAATATAAGGAAGGAGTATGACTAAGTAGATGTTGTCTTAAGGAAGTGGATTTAAACATAAAGAAGGGCATGGGGATCTCAAGTATAACAATGGAAACTTTATTCTAACTTAGAGATTTGTTCAACAAATGTATGGATATTAAATTAAATGAGTACCTAAAATTATTGATAGCCTGTGTCCTACCTTAAATATGAGACCTATATGCAATTATTATCATGAGTTGGATGTAGGATAGATCCATCCTTCAGAGCATGGTGAATGGAGAGCATCATCGAAGAGGATGGTGTATATGGAGGTATTTAAGGATGACAAAGGAACAACTAGAACCTATGTAGACACCATGATAGATAGCATTCTTTATATACATTATTCAAACTATTAGCTTTAATATGTCTTTGGTGTTATTTTAATTTATATGATTGATTAGGTGTGTTAGTTTTGATCTAGCTTCATTTTAATGCTTATATGGATCTAATTGTGTGATTTCATTATGGCTATAGTATATAGATTGAGTGCATAATGTTGATTTTTGATCATGTCATGTCATTAAATTCATGATTGTAGATGATATTGATTTAATGAATAAGTAAATTTATTTGATTATTATTTATTTACTATTGTCTATAAAATAATAGGAATGTATTTTTAATGTCTTAATACATTAGCTAGTTATTATGATATTTGGTAAATATCATTGTTTCAAATTAATGCCTTTGTGTATAACAAGATAGTAAAAGACATTTAGGATAGTATATATAGAGTGGTAATAACAATGATTACATTATTAGAACACCATTATGTTTGGTATAATAGTTTTTTTATTTTATTTTATGGTCTAAAGATTGTTAATGACTTTTCACTAGTCACTTGCTATTATAAGTCATGTTGATGTTGATCCTCAATAAGTTGATATAATAAATACCTAAGCTATCCTATGATATAACCTAAAATAATGGGTTGAATAAATTGGCATTAGTATGTGAGTTTTGGTTTTATTATTTTCTTGAGTTATCAACATCATTAGAAATGATTTTAATAATTGACTTTGTAAAGTCTATCCATGGTCATGTTAGGTTAAAATACCATGCAGAGATTAAAGTATTAAAACATAGTTTTTTTTGGAACATTTGAGTGATTAGGATTTTTTATCTATTTGTATCAAACTTGAGTTAACATAGATTATCAAAAAAAATTGTAGATAATGTGTTTTTTCATGATGGGAACTATGTCAAGCTACAAGTTTCATGCTACAGTTTCATACAATGAATGTATGAGAGAGGTGGATGAAGGAAAAATGATAAGAAGAGGTAGAGAGAAGGGAACAACATGGTGTAGATAAGGAGTGAGAAAAAATAAGGAAATGAGGAGACATTATAGTTCAAGAAATTACAAAGTTGGAAGCTATTCTAGGTTGGTAATGAAATTACATTATTTGGTTGTGTTTAATACATTAAAATTGTGTGCATATATCTTACTAGGTTTATGTGAAATGCTTTGCTAAATATATATTTAAATATGATATTTATTTATCCTTTTTGATGGCTTGGCCATCCACATAACTAAATCAATATCTCTAAATTTCTTAAGGTTGTGGAGTAAGACTATGTCTAAATTAATATGGCAGGTTAGGATTTTTATTATGTACTCACTAAAGATTTAAGCCGAGGAAATATGTGTACTATAGTTGGGTTTGCATTAAATAGATAGCATTTTTTGTGATTTATTTATTTAGGACAACCCTTATATTTATAGGTGGTGAATTGTGTACATGAGTGTTTTGATACAGTGTGGGAATGTACAAAAACCCTAAGTTCATAAATATAACTAGTATGTGACTATATTATAGAAATCTTAAAATTTTATATATATAATGATCTATTAATATAATTTTGACTTCCCATGATATATAATATAAGTTTGTTTAATTTTTTTTAGGATAGATTGGATGATGTTTCAAGTCATTCTAGGGAAAATTTTGTGTATCTATATTTATTTAACCTACTAGTTTCATGTAAATGGAATATTTTGTAAGAGGAAACTATGTACCCATTTTAGTATGATACAATATATATATTTTATCATTGAAATATTTGTCAAAATGGAGATATGTATAGTGGATTTTCTTAGACATACGCATACATGAAATTATTATAAATGATTATATTATATTTATGTGTATTGGTAATCAGTTCAAGCCATTCTTTAGTGGATAACCATCAATGTATTTTTAAATATCCAGTAGTGGTATTCAATTTGGTTTAAAAACTTAGTTTGCAATTTTTAACCTTAAAACTGAGCATGAAATTATAGTTGATTGTGCATAGTTTACCCAAAGGAAATTATTATATTGACTGTGTGTTGGAATTGTTGATTAATAGTTATTTTAAATGAGTTAGATAGAGGAATGTGTGGTAAATATCATGTATATGGTATATCTATTTGTGAACCCAGATTATGGGAGATTGAGATAAAATGGAATTGTATAGTTTTCTATTAATTATTGGATTTCAATCTACAAGTTAGTATAATGGAAATAAGAACAAGTTCATGAATATGATTTTTTTTAATTCGTTTCCATTAAATAATTTATATAATTATCTTTTAGATTGATTATTTGTAGTGTATGGGTTCCAAATGAAAAATATATATTAAAAATAATAACAATGTATACATTATACTCTGAGAATTAGGAAAACAAATACTTCAAGCATATTGAACTCACTATTAGTTGTAGCAGTACAAAAAATTTAATATATGTGTAGATACATGTAAATAGTATATTTATTGTATGAATTTCTAATATACATTGTACACATATATCGTATATATATGTATGAATTAATTAAGTACATATGCACATATATGGCATGTATTTGTATATGTAAAAAGTATGCTTGTATTTATGGTATATATTTATGATCATCAATTAAGCTAGTTAACCACCTGATGTGGTATACCATATCTATATGCATATAACTTTATAGATGTATAAATGGTTTTATGAAATTTTGATTATTATTTTATTATGAGCATTGAAATTAATTATGACTGGTTAGTTGTAATTTATGAAGTATATACATAGAATTAAATTATTATAAAAGTGAATTATCATAGATGGTTCTATATGGAGTTACTTATAAAATTTATAAACATGCAATATGGCATAAAATATACTTGGTTGGTATAGGTTGTACTTGTTTATGTTAATATTTATGTATTAAATAAAAGAGTTGAGATTCATTACATACATTTTAAGGACTAAATGTATGTACTTTGATTATTTCCATACTTAGCATGTTTATGTCTATTGATAGGAAGTAATCCAATCAAATATATTGGTTATATTTTAAATTAACCAAATATCACATTGTTGGTACTAAATAAGTGGTGAAATAGACTTCGTTAGCTTACTTAGCATCACCAATTCTAGATGATAGTAATCTGATCAAATGATGTGTATGAATTTGACTGATCTTAGAGATCATTAACTATTTGAAAACTTCATCCAAATTAATGTTTAGTTAAAAAATTTAATTTCATATGTATGATTTACATGTTTGTGTTATATCATGTTATAACCTATTTTCTTTATGGTACACATCATGTATTAGATATCTTAAAGCACATGGATACTAGCTTGTCTCTCTAGATTCCTGCACTAATATTATCTACCCATCCATGAAGAGAGTGCCATTCCATAGTTAGGGGATTGTGTGGGGGATAGATGGTCCATGTTTGGTGTGAAAAATCACTCATATTATATTCTCCCTCCCCAAAATAATACTTCATTGGAGACTACACTTGAGATTACCATTGATACTAGAGTTCTTAAGACTCATGTTTTATGGAGCCGTGTATCTTGTATTTTATTTTTTTCTTGTGATATTATTCCTGATGAAATGTAATATTTATTCATCTTTACATTTATTGTAATGGATATAATATCATATCATCCATGGATAGAATTATGTAATTACTTTTTGTAATTTATGTTGTAAAATTAAGTAATTTAGCATTATACTTGATTTGCTTCTTTGATGATAATGAGTAGTAATAAAATAGATTGTTACTTATCTAATTTATAGTTAACATACTTAGTGTGTTATTTTTGGATCACTAATTATATTCTCATGGTGAAATCTAATGTTTTAATATGTATATTTATTTCTAAAAGTAAAAAATTACATTATTCTAGTAAATCCTAGTGGGGATGTTACATTATGGTATCAAAGATATGACTTGAACTCTAGGACTTAATGAGTCCACTAACATTTTATTATCCTTCTATTTACTAAAAATGATAATGGTGTGAGCTAGATAATATGGTGAGGGTCCTTCAAATGTCAATGATAATAACCATCCATTTTATCCTTATCAATTTATCATTGAGTAAGTAGTAAAGTTCAATCAGATTATTGCATCCATGAATGAAACTAGGGACTGAATTGTATCCCTAGAATAGGAATTTTATGGCCACAAAGATGAAGACCATCAAGATATTCCAAAATAACATCCTAATGAATAGGAAATCCATCAAAATTAGAGGCATGAGGAAGTGTCTCAAAATGTGAGAGATCGAGTAGCTATGGAATTGGCTATAGATATGAAAAAGGTGAATCCACCTAAGTTTGATGGAACCATTTTTGGAGATGGGTATGAAGCATGGCTGATTGAGATGAAGAAATATTTTAATATTCAAAACTACTCTGAAGTCACTAAACTAATTTGTGGAGCTTATCATTTGGTTGATGAAGTAGATATGTGGGGGCCAACAAAAATTTGGAAAATAAACTTAACTCTACTACCATCATATGGGAGTAACTCATGACATTGTTTAGATCATAATGACTTTCATAGTTATACTTTGACCAAAATCTTACAGATTTTTAAAATCTTAAGCAAAAAGACTTATCAGTGAATGAATATTAGGAAAATTTCACCAAAATTTTGAAGTATATACCTCAACATCAAGCATAAAAAAGGTTCAAAATTATGACGTTCATCATGGGATTGAAACCCCATATTGGTGGAGAGGTGGATGTGCATGGGCTATCTACCATGGATCAAGTATTCGAGAAGGTATTCAAATAGGAATAGAAGTTGAAATCTCTTTCTCAAGTTAGAGATAAGTTTAATAAAAAGTTTGAAAGTTATAAACCAAATTTAAAAAATAACTGGAAGTAGAGGAGTGGGGACTCTAAGAGTTAGTTAAAGAATAAAAATGTTAGATTCAACAGTGGTTTAGGTAATAATAAATTGAGTAATGGTTTTAAAGGTGGTTTCAAGGGAAACTGATAGTCTAACAAGAAAGGACCACTTAGAGGTTACTTCATTTGTGGAGGTGACCATTTTACCCATGAGTGTGCCAAGGATAAGTCAAAGAACAAAGGTTTTACTCCATAATAGGGAACATTTTAGCAACATATTCATGTAATAGTTGACAATCAAGAAGCCAAATTCTAAGCTTCACCCATAAAACTATTAGTTATTTTATTTGAACATCTAGTTTTTATTTTGATATATACAAGGGATATAAAAAAATTTATAGCTCTTAGAATACTTAATAAGTTGTCTATAAAAGTTGGACTAATGGCAAATTCATGGTTAGTACAATATGGGAATGAGTCAAGGTGAAACTTGAAAAGTGTTTAGTTAAAGTTGAGATTAAGTTACATAAATTCACAATAGTAGTGGATCTTTATGTAGCACTACTAGGGTCATATGATGTGATCCTAGGATTCAATTGGCTTGTGAAGTATAAATCCAAAGTTGATTGATACCTAAATAAGGTTGAGTGTCCAGATGATTTTAGAAATCAAACACAAATTTAGGGTAAGAAAAGAGAGTTGAGACTTAGTTTTTTGCAATGTAACTCTAGAAGGCTCAAGGAAAAGGGTGTCAATTATTTATTGTCAAGATAAATGAGATGGAAGAATTGAAAGAACCATCCATTAAAGATTATCCTTTTCTTAGGCATTTTCATGATGTGTTTCTAGAATAATTAATAGGATTACCTCCCAAACATGAGTTTGATTTCTTAATTGATATCATACCTAGATCAAAACTATAGTTTAAGGTACTGTACAGAATGATAACCACTAAATTAGTTGAATTAAAGGCTTAACTCTAGGAGTTATTATCAAAATGGTTTATTAGACCAAGTGTGTCACTGTGGGGTACACTAGTTGTCTTTGTCAATAATAAGGATGGTATTCTTCACCTTTGTATTGATTACAGAATGTTGAATAAGGTGAGTATTAAGAATAGATATATGTTATCTCATATAAATTATCTTTTCTATTAGATACAAGGGGTAACAATATTTTTGAAGATTGATATTAGAGTAGGATATCATTAGTTGAGGATAAAAGATGAGGATATTCCAAAAACAAATTGTAAAACTCAATATGGGCACTATGAGTTCACAGTGTTATTATTTGGGTTGACAAATGCTCCAACAACATTTATGAATCTCATGAACAATGTGTTCAGAGATTATCTAGATCATTTTTTTTATCTTTCTAGATGACATTATTATATATTTTAAAGATGAATAAGAGCATCTTCAACATCTATAATTGGTTTTGCAATGGTTATGGAAGCACAAGATGTATGGTAAGTTTTCTAAGTGTGTATTTTTTTAATAAAGTTCAATATTTGGGACATATTATCTCTACATATGGTATTTCAATAGATCTAGAAAATATAAGATCCATTATGAAGTGGTCAGCACCAAAAAATGTCCACTGGGTATGAAGTTTTGTGGGATTAATGAGCTATTATAGGAAATTCATTCTAATTTTTTTTAAGATAGCTAATCTAATTACCTTTCTGCATTGGAAGAATCAAAGTTTTATCTAGTTAAAAAAGTATGAAGTAGCTTATTAGGAATTAAAAAGGAGGCTTACTTCAACACCAGTGCTAAGAGTTCCTAATCCCAGTGGTTAATTCTAAATGATCACAAATACTTCCAGGGATAGACTTGGAGGATTTATTATGTAGGATGGTATAGTGGTAGTCTGAGTCAAGGGAACTACAACTTTATGAGGTAAACTATGCCTCTCATGACCTAGAACTTGTAGTAATTATGTATGATTTACAAGTTTAGAGGCATTATTCTTTAGGAAAACCATTTGAGTTAAAAACTAATAACTTAGGACTCAAGTACATATTCACCCGACTGAATTTGAATGCTCATCAAAGATGTTGGTTAGAGTTCTTATCTGATTATGATTTTGATATCAACTATATTAAAGGAAAGGAAAATAGAGTAGATGATGCCGTAAACCTTAGGAGGTACATAGTATTCATGGCTAATATTATTACTTTTATGGATGATGTGGTGTGATGAATGGAGTGCCAAGTCTTCGTTAAGACAATGGGTATATCATCACTAGGTGGTTCATAATATGTGACTTCAAATAAAGTAATAGCTAAGAAATGAGATGAGTTGAGAGATCTAAGGTTGTGATCCTGAGATTGATCTCGTCATGATCATCATCATCTAAATCTAGGAGGTTAGGTGGTATATTCTCAATGATTTTGAGGTGACCATTATAACCTCATGTGGATTTTATAGGAAATTTAAATCATTGAGATTCACCAAATGGAATGCTTGGCAAAGGTTCAAGGGTTAGAATATTTAATATTCCATGGTCTTGGAATTATTCAAAATTCTAAGGGATAGTGTCACTTTGAATCTTATAAATTGCTCCATTGTGAGGAAATTTGACACATTTGCAAGCAGAAGAGGCAACTACTCTCATGCAGTAAGTCCATGGCCTACTAAGAAAAATGTTATAAGATAGATGAAAGTTTAAGATCATTACCTTCACTTAAATAGTGATAGATGGAATGGTGATAGGGAGCCACACACAACCTAAGGGAGGAATTTACCTTCATTAATAGCCTCGACATGTGTTGTATGTGGACATAAGATTACATTCAAAATATCTAAGGGTTTTAATAAAATCAAGAGAGGCAATGCAAATATTTGAAATCTCATCAATAAAGTCATGCTTAACTTGGATATCACCAATTTAAACACTGATAAAAAGGGGAGGATCATTTGTATGAAGAATAATCTCATCAAGAATCATAGAAGCCATAAAGAATTTTAAGGGAGAGAGAAGTGTCCATTATTTCATAAACATTTACGAACATCCATTTACACTATTGTAAAATGTTATCATTTGATCCAGATAAGGTGGCTTCATGTCCTGTTAAGGGAGGATGAGGGATGTTCATTTCAAATAGAATCTACATAAGGTGATTATGGTGACACAAAGAAGTCTGAATAAGTTTGAGAAATGGGATTTGAGATGGGATATTAGTAAGCTTCATGATAGGATCCCATTCATCATAACCCATAAGGGAACTACTAGAAAGAGGTGCATAGTGTTGAATGAGGTCCTCTAAATTAGGATTAGAAGTACATGTGAATTTATGTTGATAGGATGTAGGAGGTTTAATTAGAGGACAAGTTTGTTGATTATCTTGAGAGGATAGGGTAGTTGATGTAGGTTTGGTTTGAGATAAATTGGAAGAAGTGTTAATATAAGTTTAATTATCATTGGTGATGGGTAAAGAAGTTAGAGGAGTGGTAGAAATGGTATGAGAAGTGTTATCCAATGGAGGTGTTGGAATTGGTTCATAGAAATATATAAGGTATTCTTGCCCCAACTATATTAAGTGAGTTAGGGAAGAGTCTTGGATAACGTGAAAAGTGTGAGACAATTGAGTGTGGATGGGATAAGAATCAATGAAGGCAAATACCCTTCACATATTAGTCATATTGACTACATTCTCTTTAGGAGTTGGGTCTATAAGACAATCAATATTATTGGTATAAGGAGTAGACTTATCATTTTTGTCTTAGTGATTTAGGATAGGATCTTTGTATATGGCTAGATGACCATTAGGCTAGTTTAAAACTTGATATTTAGTTTGTGTTTTATGGGATTTTAAGGTAATGTCATAGGCTTATTGATGTTTATGAATTATATAATCATGGTAAAAATTGGGGCCAAGGAGAAAATCCATATCCAAATTATGCAATTGTCTACAAGTTTCATGAGAATGACCCCAAGTAGCATGAAACTAATAGAATTTATTGGGATTATACCAAGATTTCATGGGACTAGTGAGATCAAGCTCTCATGGAAGAGGCCTTGGTAGATTCTTTTGTAACTTCATTAAGGATAAAGGTTTATGAACATTGATGTTATTTATTGAAGATAAATGAGGATTAAGAATGTGGTTTGGAGGGGAAGATTGTTTTATAACTTGATTGGGAATAATAGCTTGAATAGTATGAATGATATCATAAGAATCATATATACCATCATTATTAGCATGATGATTTTAATTTTTATTAACATGTGAGTACCCATATAAGGTTGGGCTGGCTCAAATTCATGCATGAGGAAATATTGGCACTTGTCTTGGTTAAGGGTCTCTTCCAAAGTGCATAGAGAGAGAGTTTGAACCCGATATTTCAACTTAAGATAAAGAGAATTGGTAAATAGATGAAATATATTATCATTTTCCATATTGTGTTCACACTTGTATATAAGGTCTTCCACTATTTGATGAAATTTTGTATCGTTTCTATCTTAAGTTTACAATTTATAAAATGGGCCAAGGTATTTTTAGGAAGGTCACTAGAGCATTGACTAAATCTTCTAAACTATTGATGGAATAAGATTTGAGTTGGTTATACCAATCTAAAGCATCTTCAGCGAGAGTTTTTGCTAATAGCTTTGTATCAGCAAATGTATTTAACTTTACCCAATATTTGTATAGATTTACAAATGTTTTTAAGTGCAGAGTAGGATTGGTTAACCCATTATAGCTAATGGTAGGGGTGATACCTCCTATATCTATGTTATAAATTTTAGGTGTAAGAGGTCAATTTTGAAGGTGCTTGATTGTTTTGTTAATAAGAGAAGGTTAAGGGATGAGATTACCATAAGAATCCTAAAGAGGAGGTGGGGGGAATTTAGGTTATGCATTCCCCATATAACATGTTTAGGGTGATTTTGGAGACGGATAAGATGATTTTACATTTGCATAATTTAGCTAGAATTATTAGCTTGGAAAGAATTCATTTGATTAAGATTTTGTAATAGAATTTGATAGGTTTGAGTGGTGTTATTTGTAATATGTGAAGCATTGGCATTGGTATTAGTGTCTTGGGTACCACTATGAGTATTATTAGTAGCTTTAGAGGAATTATTAGTGAGTGAGGAAATAGTAACATGATTTTTTTGTGTGGCAAAGGATGCACTAGTAGAAGGATGAGAAGAAGTAGCACTAGAGGGATGATTACCATAAGTAGCAAACAATGTACTAGTGGAAGAATTGAGAAGAGAAGGTCTTAAAAGAGGACCACTAGATGTAGAACCTACCATGTTAGTATAGATACTAGGCATAGAAGTGGAGGAAATCAAAGAGGAAGATGTCATAGTATGAGAAGGGGTCAAAAGAGAAGGAAGAGGTTGAGAAGCAAAGAAGCTATTATCCCCAAATCCATGTGAGAATGTGGGGGAAGGTGAATGGGGCTCCTCACTTTGACCACTTATCATAAGACGGTAAATAGTAGAAGGTTATTTTCCTTGATGTTGAAGAAATTCATTGATGAAGAAGAGAATTTTTGGAATATACTCTAATTTAGGTTGATCTTATAAGGAGAAGAAAGGATTATGAACTAAAAATGAATGAGGAGGAGTCCCATAGTTTTTAGTGTGAATGGATACATGCACCTTACTTTCATATAGGGTAGGAGCCACATTCTACTTATGAGAAAACTTATTTTGGTTGGTGAAGCTCATCATATATTTGAATTTAACTCAATATTTCCTTCATAATAAGTTCATAATGACTGAGAAAGATTAAGGAAGATGAATATGATTCAAAAGAAAAGAGGCAAAAAGGATATATAATTAAATAAGTTGATTGTATACTATAACATTACTAGTAAAAAATGATACAGAGTCATACATGTCGCTCTTATATTGTAAATAGAGGATTAAGACATGTTGATAAGGATACAAGGTCAAACCAATCAACTTAGTTATGTAACTTGACTGGTAGAAAAGGATACAAATTCATACAGGTTGACTCTATATTGTAGATTGGGAGATAAATTAGGGGTAGAAGTATACACAGTCATATAGGTTGGCTTTGTATTGTTTTAGATTAAGGTAAAAATAGGTTTTAAAGGGACCCAAAAACCCATAAACATAGGAAGAAGGATATAACAATCATGCCCTCAGGTATAACAAGCCTAACACCTACTGTTGATCAGTATCAAAAATAGGTTTTACAGGGACCTGAAACCATAAGTCAAGATCATCAAAAGAAAGACCCTAGGTTTTACAGAGACTTGGAAACTCAAGTTTATAAAGAAAACAAAGAACTAGAAAAAGGAACTAGTTATAACATCCAACTAAAAGGACCAGAATAGTAAGAGCAAAAAAAACCTATTCTTTTAATTCCAGGATCATCTTCACCACTTCCTTTCCAATCACAGCAGTGTCCTATATGGATATTGTAGCCGACGTAGTAACTTCTTGCATTGCTTTCTTCCTTGAGCTCTGTCTGGTCCTCTTACTAGGCCCCTCCAAAGATTTTATTTCCTCATTAGCCCATTTTCTAATGTTTGTAGCAGCTGCACATATGCTAGAAGTAACCTCCTCCATCTTCATTCTACTTTCATTTATGATTGGCTTTGTATTGTTGATAGGGAAAAACATAGACTTTAAGAGACTATACCAAATAGAATTAAAGTGTGCTAAAATAGGGAAAACATTTTACAATATAATTGATGCAAGAAGTGAATGCAAATACACAAAATATTTGATCAATGTGAGTGATCCATTTGGGGCACACAACACAAAAACTTGCACCAATGTTGGCCAATGCAAGTTTTTTAAATACAACACATAATGATCAGAGACCAATAAATCAACTAAAAACTAAGTGCTAACTAACTGGTCATATTGGGTGTTATTAGAATATTATAAATTATTGATTAAGTGTGATAGGAAAGCTGGCTAAAAATAAGGAACTAAAAATTAATCTATGGATGGTTTCAAGATGTTTAGGATAAAATGGATCTATGTTTGCAATAGTAATGATTGGTATTGGGGCCTACACCCTCACTTCATAATCCTAAAATGATAATGGTGTCGGGTGATTTTCCAATATATACCATTAACCACATATTTATACTTGGCCAAAAAACCAAGTTAGGTTCCCCCTTGGTGATGAAATCCAAGTAGGTAGGCCTTGGAAAGACAAGTGTTAAATGTATTTTGAATATTATGTGATTTGGTAGTTTTTGAAAAAGAGAAAAAATAATTTAACTAAATGGTAATTTAAAAAACCACCTATTTAGACTATATGATTTACTCTAAGCATGTAAACAACTGAAAATGGAAGTGTGAATTAACTACTAGCAAATAGTTATTAATTCCCAAATTTAGAATAGTACAGAGTTAGTTTATATGAAACTATATGCAAATCATATGGAAAAAATTTGACTAGGTTGATACTATTCTATATAATTTTAAAAAAGAGTCAAACATATTGATTAAGTATTTTAGACAGAAGATAGGATAAAAAACTACATCAACCAGGTCAATTTAGTTGGTTATAAGGTTGCAGTTTTGAAGGATCCTAACTTGTACAAAATATAACTAAAAAGAAGTACTAAAATTACTAAGAAAGGAAAGAGAGGAACCTTGGTGGGTTTGAAGGTGATTAAGATTAAAAATTTTATGTTGAAATATCTTGAATGTTTCTTTCAAATTCTTAAAGCTAAGTCGATTGGTTCGACCCAATCTTGCAAAACCCTATGTGTTGAAGAAGAATAAGGTGACTAAATTGACCCATTCAACATAGTTTATTGATTTGAATGATTATAGAGAGAATAAGATGGTAAAGTCAACCTGTTCAACCTTATATGCTTATATGTGATTAAAGAAGAGTAATATGTTGACCTATTTGATATAGTAACTTGTATCTAATGGAGACTTGAACAAACAAAATAGAGTTGTTTTGATGCAACTATGTGTTAAAATTGCACACCAAAAGTTATAACTATATTGACTGATTTGATATAGTATCATAAATATATAAAAATAATAAGATTATATAAATGAAAATGTGAAATAAAACTTACAAGGGTTAGATTCATGTTGATTTCACCAGAATATATGCAATAAGAATTGTAGTAGATATATAAATCAATCCTAGCTTAGAGAAGATAAATACTACTTGCACTTTCAATTGGGAATACATTATATAATCAAGGTCATGACCAAAATGAATATGTTAAACATATCTAAGAGATCTCTTACCATAATAATATCACTAGGGAGAGTTCCAAATCCTCCAATCAAATAAAACTATGCAATAACCCTAACTAAGTCTTATATTTTCAAATTAACTAAATTAATAACATGTAAATGAAAGTCTAATATAGTGCTCACAAAAATTTGTGGTATAAAATGGGGTTAATAAACATTAAAATTAAACATGTATATAAGACATATACTCATGCCAATGTATAGAGAATCCTAATGCATGGAAGATAAGTTAAAATGCATATTTATCTACTCTTACAAAGTATGAACAAAGTTAGGAATATTTAGCTTGTAATACAAAGCTATCGATCCTCGATCTCTCCCTTGGCTAGGGTACTTCACAAGAGGTTGTTGTGGTATGTAAGGATGACAAGGATAAATTAGTTCTAGGATACACAGCCTATCAATGCATCTAAATGACTTATCCACAAGATAAGATCTATATCTCTAAAGAAAATATGAAACCCTAAGCTTGATCCTCAACTAAAATGGTGGATAAGTAGATCCACAAAATATTATACTTCTTCTCTTCTCTTAGAAATGGAAAAATGAATGTTTTTATATAGGCAGATCTAACCCTAATACCTTCTAAAATTTTAGGTTGACAAGGTCACCCCAGTCAACCTAGTATCATTATTGACAAAAATAAATTAAGTCACATACTAGGTTGGCCAAGGGCCAACCTAGACCCTAATAAGTTTTATCAATAAGGGTATAAGGTCGATGGGTCTGAATATGTAACATAGATTGTCAAAAAGGGGTTTTAGGTTAGGGAAGGGTTAACGAATGTGGTAAATGACTAAAGGAGGGTGAAAATAGGAGGAAAATCTTAGGGAAATGGGTTTTAGGAGATAAGTGTGTAGATAGTAAGTGTTAAAAATGGACAATGATCCTATGAAGCAATAATGGGCTGCCCACCCCTTTATTAATGCACCCCTTAGTGAATGAAATAAAATATATTGAGACTCAATGTGTATACACATAATATTTTTAACCTTTTATCAAATACTGATGCTTTACATCTTGCAAGAACCCATCTAGACTTAATCTCTCTAAGTGCATACCTTAAGGGGTACACTGAGAAAGGGGTGGGTAGACCTTTGGTGCTTCATAAGATTATTGTCCCTTTTTGCCACATTATTACCAATCCAACTAGATCCCAAAACCATTCCCTAAGTTATTTTTCCTCCCTTGAATAATCTTCAAGTTTTTTCCTCTTTCCATCCCTCCTTTTCTTGTCTTAAAACTCTTTTGATTAGTCAGTCATACTAGGTCAACTAGGTTGACCCAGTACATTTTAGGGGTATTCTTCACTTTATTAACTTGTTAGCCTTTTAGACGACCTAGCTCATATGTAGTGAATTGTCCCTAAAAACACACTAGGTTGATTAGGTCAATCCTATACATCTAATGTTCCCAGAAGGATTTACAAGATCCACCTATAAATACAAGAACATTTTAGTCATTATTCATATGTGTAATCAAGATTTATTATTCACTTATGCTTATTCACAATTTGATCTTTCACCATTCTACATGAGGAGACTTATCTTAGGTTTCTTATTTGGAGAATCTAGTATTGTGGATAAGTCTTAGATGTTTTGTTCTTTCTTAGTGATCCTTAAAAACCACAAAAAACTCTTGAAAAGTCCCTTTGGCCAAGGGAGATATTGAGTCTCGATGGGTTCACATTTAGGTAAGTATAGTTTAACTTTGTTCTCCTCTCTTTTAGTAGATAGAAGTAGAATAATTATTGGATCAAATAATACTATATTTCATATTCTATGTATTAATGTGTTACTCATACCTACTTTAATTGAAGTTCCCTATACATGTTTGTTTTATTGTTTCTAACCCCCACTTTGTGCCACAAGATTTAGTGTGGGCTAGATTAGATTTACTTTCTTATTATTAGAATAAGTGAAATGATTTAAACATTAGGAATCCATTAGGTTTATTTTAAGATTGTGTTAGACTGTAGGCTTTGGAACCTTTTCTATTATGATATGTTGTGACAAGTGATTACCTAATCGGGTCTAGTAGATCCCCATATTGGTCATGTTCTAACTTAACAAGTATATCCCCAATTAGAAGTGTAGGTATGCTCTATCTTCTCTGAGCTAAGATGAATTTATAGACATTATGCATTTTTGATTTCATACATTTTAGTGAACCCAATGTAAATCCTATCCCACCACTAGTTGGATTATCTTCACATTTTCATTTGTGTTTCTTTCTTGTTAGTATTAGCATTCAGTTTGGCTTCACCTTCATATTATAGTCTAGTGAACCTGATGTGAAACTAACCTTTGTAGGATTTATTTCACTTTATTCCATTCTTTAGATCATCATCTTTATCATATATTTTGACATATTAGATCAATTTTATTAAACTAGATATTTTTCTCTATGTGCAGGTTTCTAAGAATAGGTAACTAGATCAACCCAATCAACCTAATACAGGTTTCTAACCTTTCAAACACCTAGTTTAGCCTACTAGGTTGACCTAGTTTACCCCTTATAGTTTCAACTTGATTGATTTTATCAACCCAATTTGTAGGTTTTGCCAACATACTTCAAGGTTCTTCATCAACAATCTTCTTTCATTGAATCTCTAATCCACCAAGGTTCATTTCTACTTATCTATTTATTTATTTTCTATATTTCCTTTCATATTTTACAGTCTTAAAAACTACCCTTGCATAGTCAACTGAATCAACACTACCAACTCAGTTCTATGCTCTATGTTTTGTCTAAAATAACTGGATCAACACTACCAACCCAATTCATTTTTAGACCTTGCTTCCATAGTGTAGGTCTGACCCTATCGACCTTGTTTTATATTTTAAGCATATAGTGTCAACATTATACCTTGCTTCAAGTTTGAATTAACCTCATATCTATTAGTAATTAATTCACACTTTCTTTTCCTATTGCTTGCATGCTTAGAATAGATCACATAGTCTAATTAGGGTATTTTTAATTAATCACTTAGTTTCACTATTTCTATCTTATGAACACATGACCAAATCATAAAAACATAAATAAGCACTTTAACATTTTGTTTACCCTAGGCCAACCTACTTGGATTTCATCACCAAGGGGGAAGCCAACTTGATGATTTGGTGAAGTATAAAGTGTGGTTAATGGTATATTATGGCTAAGCACTCGACACCCTTATCACTGTGTTGTGTGAAGTGAGGGGGTAGGCCCCAATACCAATATTGTATCATTTTCACTACAATCCTTTTTATCCCAAATTACCTTAAACCATCCTTAGATTACTATCTAGTAGCTTGCTTACAAGTAACTTCCAATCACATTAAAAATCATTTATTAATAATCTAATAAACATCTTAGGTTGACCAAATATTTATCTCTTTACTTTTCAAGTTGATTTCTTGCTTTTTTATTAATTGTGTATGCAAAAACTTGCATTAGCTAGCATTAGTACAAGGTTTTTTTGTGTGCCTGAATTGGATCGACCAATGTTGATCTAATTGACTCTTTATTTCCTTTTAGCTCTTACTTTCCTAGATTAGCTATAAAAATTATCTTGTCTCAATTCATAACTTGTCAACAACATTCTATTTTTCCTTGTTTATTGTATTAGGTCAACCCAATCAACCCTATACCTTTTCCAACCCTTGTTCACTATACTAGATCAACCTAGTCAATCATGTACAGTCTACAACCCTTTTTTCATTTTTTTCCTACCTATGTTCACTATACTAGATCGACCCAATTGACCCTGTATAGTTTATAAGTCCTATTTTTTATGCTTGGTTGACCCAGTCAACCTTGTATCATGTTTTGCTTTTCCTGTTTATCAATTTAATTACCTATCTTTCCCATTCTATATTTTGTTCATCTCTCTTTAGCTATAATGAAGTCTCCTATCATAATCTTATTAGATAACTTAAATCCATTTAGATACTATATGGGATGTTCATTTCTCCCTCTCTTTTCCTCCCAAGATCACCATCACTCTTGGGGTACCTCTTCTCCTCCTTCATCCATGAACTACAATATGGTGAAAATAACACCTTAAGATGAAGTTTATGGATCTAATCCTTTCTATGCTTACCAAGAAAATTCTCAAAATATTCAAACTAATGTGGGAGTGATTGATATAGGTTTACTCAATAATCCCCCTAACAATCCATCTTCTTCCAATCCTCTCCCTAATACCATTTTGGGGAGTGATCCTACAAACACCAACCCACCTCCTAATACAATCCAAATTTTATCTCAAGTCATTCAAAAAATGAACATTATGAAAAAATATAATACCAACCAAATGATACAACTTCAACAACATCTAACTAATGTGGCTAAACAACCTCCAACTATTCATCCTCAATCTAATCCTAATTATATTCCTCCACCTTTTAAGGATGCCTCAAGTAATGTTATTCCTCAACCCATAATGAATAACAATATGATTCAAATGATTCAAAATGAGCCTTTATCTCCCTTCATTATTTCCATTGATATTGGAAGCAAATCTCCAACTATCAAATATGATGGGACTAAGGACCCTACTTCATTTCTTAAATCCTTTGGAAAACTTTAAAAAGAGTGGATCCAAACTAATACATTCACCACTACTAGACTCTTAGTAAAAACTTATATTGATGATGTATTATAATCATATAATTGACTACCCCAACATTCTATTTGGCAACTTGAAGATTTGGTTAATCCTTTGGTTAAAGAGTTTCAACATAATGATCTTCTTGAAAATTGTCCTAGCCACTTCATCAATTCTAAGTAATCTCCCACTGAATTAGCTCATGAATTTATCAAAATATTAAAATATTTAGCTCATAAAGCCAACCATAACATGACTAATGATAACTTATTCAAACCCTTTATCATCTATTTAAATCACACTCTTCAATATAGGGTTTGAACCTTTTATCCTCAAACACTTAATGACTTGATCAAGCTATGCATCAAGAATTTATTATGAAGAAATTTGAACCTAATCCTAAACTAATTAAAGGATATTCCCAAATATATAATTCTATCACTATAAATACTATGTAAACTAAACAAGGAGCTGTCAAAACTAATTTTCCTTTGCCTTCTCATATGCCTCTTTTAGTTCAACAAATGAAACAATTTTTACCACCCTCGAAGCCCTTCATTTATCCCAATGCTCATCCTAAGTGGTATGATCCCAATCTATTTTTTTGGTTCCATGCTGACAATGGGCATTCTCATGAATCTTATAGAGGGCTCATTAAAATTTTTATCTCCTATATGCATTGTGATTCATTCAATCATGAAGCTATGATCAATCTTCATCATTAATAATACACTATTGCTTCCCAAAAATGACATACTTTCAAATATTCTACCTCTAATAACCAAAAATCTTCTTCTAATAATAAATAAAATGTCAAGCATGTTTGTGCCGTAGATGTTGATTATGACCAATATATTAACAAATCTCACTATGTCAACACTTCCAAAGTCAATTATCATCATAAACTAGCTCACAAATATCCCATTACTAAGCCTAAAATTCCATCTTTAGAAGAATAATGTATTAAATACACTACCACTACTAATGTTGATTTAGAAGCACCAAAGGAAAACTTCCTCCTTCTGATCCTCCAACCACATCTATACTTCCAAAACTAATTTACCTTCTAAACCTCATGTTGGTTCTTCTAAATCTCATTAGAATTTTCTTAAAAACTCAACTCTATGCCTTGTAAGATTCCTCTTATGGAGTTGGTTTGAACTTCACCCTATCATCATAAATTCCTTATGTAACAACTTCAATATATTGATGATCCATCTTCCTTAGATGAAGAACCACCTTCTATTGATTCTCAACCTACAAATATCAACACCATTGAAACCTCATGTCTCTCTTCCAAACCTTTTATTGAATATCTTGAAGAGGACATGATCAATGATGAAATTATTTTTCATTTCAATGATATACCAATCTTTATCAAAATATCCATTAATACAATCTTATTCATAAATTTCTAGTTGATGAAGGCTCTATTATTAATGTCACCTATTTATGGCTTATACAACAACTTGGTTATAACAAGGATCATCTTAAACAAACACATCTTACTTGTCATGGTTTTGATAAGACTAATTAAAATCCACTTGGTTGTATTTAGCTTCCATTAACCATTAGACCCAAGACATTTCAAACCAAGCTTATGGCCCTTATTTTTCCTTTATCTTACAACATACTCCTTGGTCGTCTATGGACATATCGAATGAGGACCATTGCTTCTTCTGATAGTCAATGTATTAAATTCTTACATAATGGAAAATGATATAATAATAAAGTCGATCCTAATCCATGGAGTATCTAATTTCCTAATCGTAAACCTCAATATCATATTCCTACAAATCCTAAGATTAACAATGCTACTTTACCCGAGTTCATAAACATGAATTCTGATTTACAAGTTACTCTTATGGATTTTGATGATGATGAACCCAATGATTTGAAACATACTTGTAATACTAACAAATTACCTCCATACATTTCAAAATGTCTTCCTCCTTCTCTCTTATCAAGAGACCATTCCATTCATCTTATTAATGAGATTACTGACTTTCCCCCTCCATGAAATGCTCAGGAGACTTATTTACTAGAAGATGCCTTCACTTGTAATGATTTTGGAATGGTTAAATTATTTTAAGATCCTCTCATTATGTCTCCTAATATATTTAGCAAATTGGGATTTCACCTTCTCAAAATCCCCTTGATTTTCAAGCTTGTATAATTTTTCCAATATACGATGACAACTATATCATGTCCCAAGCTTAATATAGAGACTTGAATGTCCATAATTATCAAAAAAAATTACCCCAAATTATTGATTTTAATTAGGATGTGCATACCATTTCTATGGATCATACTTTAGATCTTAAGGGTCATATTCCTCCTACCAATCCTCCTTTTATTGATACTCCTTGGGTGGTAGAGAAAATTATGCCTTCTAAACCTCCAAAAATATCTACATCTCCTTTACCACCTATCAATCCAATCATTGCATCAAATCCTTCTCCCATCATCAAATCCATTGATGTACCAATCTCTTCTACTCCATCTACTTCTTATATTCCCAAAATTACACTTGATGTTAAGGCTACTGATGTTCATTAGATACATTTTGAGTCTGATCTCTATGGAAATCAAATTCTTGATATTTAAGTAGATGTTGAGTATTATGGTCCTCTTCCTACCTTAGCTAATGATGAAGCTATCCTTGAGTTACTTTATGCCTAAGAACCTTAGCTTCCTCGACAACATCCTAAACATGGAAATTTTAAGACTAAAACTCCTTGCTTTAACAATTTCATTACTAGTGTTGATCATAAAACAAATCCAATTTTTGCCTTACCCAATGCACCATACCACTTTAAAAATGGCAATGCCATGCTTATCAAATAAATAACTCACATCAAATATGGTACACCATTTTTCCCTCAATCGATAACAGTTTCTCAAAAAGTTTCACCTATTAAACATGATAATTTTAACTTATTCTTTGACAAATATCATGAATCTTTCACTTGGTCCTATAAAGACATCCCTGACATTGACCCTAGTATTTTGGTTCATAATATCATTACTTATCTTGATGTTAAGCCTATGCATCAAAAGCAAAGAAAATTTCCACCCAAAGTTTCAACTTTATGTCATAAATAAATCATCAAATTACTTGATGTTGAATTTATCAAACTAGTGGATTATTCTGAATGGGTTTCCAATATTGTCCCCATTCAGAAGAAAGTCACTATGGTTACTCACATTTGTATTGATTTCTATAATCTTAAGCCATGTCAAAAATCTTTTGGTAACATGAAAGATTCATTGCTTCATCCACCTACACTTTGTCCTCCTTTTAATAATAAACCTTTGATTCTATATACTTCTTCCAAACCTATTTTAGTTTGGGCAATGCTTTCCCAACAAGATGATATGATAATAGAGTATGATATCTACTACATTAACCAAGGCCTCATCGATTATGAAAAATGTTATACCAAGATTGAGAATGATTGCCTTGCCATCTATTTTATAGCAAAAAAAGCTTTGTCACTACATGCTTTACCAAACTACTTATGTCATTGTTCATTCTAACCCCCTGCATCATTTCTTCTCTAAAGCCTTTCTTCCTAGAGATAGAATTGGTAAATGGATGGTCTTAATTATGTAATTTGATCTTTATATTGTCACTCAAAAATGTGTTAAAGGTCAAGTCATAGCTGACCAACTTGCTATATCTCCCATTTCAGCCACTTCCTCCCTTCAATATAACCTTCTAGATGATAATATCCTTTACATTGAAGGTCTTAATCAATCTATCTCTCTTAAATATTACTTTAATATCTTTACTACCAATCTTGAATATAATCAACTTGATTAATCTTCCACTCCTTTTGGTATTACTAAACCAAATTTAGATATCAAGGAGCTCCCTAAAATTAATGTCAACTTGCATGAGGATACTTGGACCCTTCACTTTGATGGTGTTAAATGCCTTCAATGAGCTAGGGTAGGTTGAATTCTCATAAGTCCTCTTAATAAAATCACTCCTTTAGATTTTCACTTCACCTTTGATGTCACCAACAATATGGCCAATACGAAGCTCTTATCTTAGGCATGAGATTTGCACTTGATTTATACATTCAATACCTTCATGATTTAGGTGATTCTCAACTTATTTGTCATCAAGTTAATGGTTATTATCAATGTAAAAGTGAAAACCTCATTACCTATCATCAAATTTCAACCACTCTTGCTAAGGATTTTATCTCTTTTACTATTGAGCCTATTCCTAGAGATCAAAATTCCATTACTAATTCTCTTACCTCTTCAACTTCTCTATTTCATCCTCATCAAGTTCTTTTCTATCCTTCTTTTCTTATATAAATAATAAAATCTTTGTCTTCAATTTAACCACCAGATTCTCTTATCTATCATATTAAGTTTATTACCATTCAACAAATCCCTTGGTATAATGACATCATTCAATTATTAGAACACCAAACTTATCCTCATAATTTATACTCATGAAAAGACATGTGTTCACAAACAAGCTTGTAGTTATGTCTTTTGATATAACATCCTTTACTATCATAACATTAAAGGTACCTTTATCCATTTTGTTATGAAATATGAGGTCCATCATCTTCTTGAATAAGCACATGGGGGTATTTACTTTGGTCACTATAGTAGATATGCTATAACATGTAAATGCCTATGTATGGGTTACTTTTGTCCTACTCTTGAAAAAGATGCAATAAAATATGCTAAAAAGTGTAATCCTTGTTAGCTTCATGATGATCTAATCAATTCACCTCCTTCCTAACTTCAAACTATATAATATCCTTAGCCATTTTCCATATGGGGATTTGATCTCATTGGCAAACTTCCTCACTCCCACAATGGACATGTCTTGATCATCACTGCTACCAAATATTTTACCAAGTGGGTAGAAGACATTCCCCTCATTAACATCACTAGTCCTACCATTTCCAAATTTATTCTTAATAAAATTATTTACCACTTTGGCATTCCCCATACCATTATCTCCAATAATGGTGGTAAATTTAAAAACAAACATGTTAAACAATTTTGTAACAAATTCAAGATAAATCACAAATTTTCCATGCCTTATCATCTATAATGCAATGGTCAAGCTAAGGCTACTAATAAAATTCTAAAAATAATTATCCAAAATAAAATTCATGAAATGCACATGGATTGGCATATTCATCTTTACCTGACACTTTGGGCCTATAGACCTATCATATGTACTACCACTGAGGCAACTCCATTTTCTCTAGTCTATGGTTTTGAGTTAGTTCTTCCTTTAGAAGTTCAGCTTCCCTCTCTTCATATATATCTTCATGTAATTATTACTAATGAATAATTTCATGAAGCTCACCTTCATGACCTTGATTTACTTTATGACTATCATCTTTCTTCCTTGCAACATAACCACTAATACAAGGCTCATACCACCAGATAACATAACAAATGTGTTAAAGTCCATACTTTTAATGTTGGTGATCTTGTCCTTAAATTATATTACACCCATGTTAAATAAGGTAAATACACCCAAAAATGGTGGGGACCATATTTAGTTAAATATATTCTTGGTCCAAGCACGTACCATCTTCAAACCAATGAAGGCCATTTTTTTAAAGAGCCCACCAATGCACAATTCCTCAAAAAGTACTTTGCCTAAACATTGGCTTATTGTGATGTTTTATATCTCCATCTATATAAAACATTTTTATAGGTTACCTAAGCATAGGTCTCTCCATCTATAGCAGTTCCCTCCTTTTTCACAAACCTTTAGCCCTCCCATTTGGTCTTTTGGTTTCTTGATGTACCATAGTCTTCTTTAGCTTCTTGTATTTTTTCTTGATTTTCTCACCCCTTGGGTTTCTTGTTTATGATTTGATTTGTAAGACTATGGATAGGACCTATAATTTCTCATAAAACCACCATCTTTTACTTATTTTTCACCTAATTTTTTCTTGCCAATGCTATTTTGACATCCCTTAGGTCTTTTCTTTTGTGAGTTGCTTTGTAATACCATGGATAGGACCCAACATCCCTCACAAAACTACTACCTTTTTGCTTTATATTTTTCTTATTTTATGTATTTGTAGTGTAAGCCTATGGATAGGACTTGGTCCTCCTTATAAAATCACCATCTTTTCATGTCATTAATCTTTATTCTTAACTTTAGCTTTTTTCTCTTCTTTTTCTAGATGAAATCTACACATTAATCTTTGTTATAATGGTTTCCTCCATTTCCCTCATTATTATGATAAGTAATCACACTTTACTATCATTGTATCCTTTTTTACCCTTTGTCACATTGTTTGTTATTTAAAGCAATTGAAATTTTTTCATTTGTCACTCCTCTTGATTTCCCCTTTATTTCACTCCTCATTGGATAAAACAAGGTTAAAGTCAAGATATAACTTTTATTTTACCTTGATTTACAATAATCTTAGACCCCATGCTCTTTGATGTATCTCTCTCTTAGCAACCTTGTTCCAAGTATTCAAATGGAAGTCATCTTTAGCACCCATGTTTGGTTTTCCAATCTATATAGAGGAGGAATATAAAAAGCCATCAAGAAAATTAAAATCCAAATCATTTGAAAATAAAATGCAATGATATCTAAAAGGCAACATACAAATCTCAAAAGTCAAATTAACATCAAAAAACATGATTCCAATCACATCTCCTATCTCCAATCAAAGCTCAAACTCCACAATTGACCTCACATAGAACTGAGGTCCTTTGGGGTGTAGTAGGCTAGTATATTAGAATAGGGGATTTCAAAAAAACTCTATGGTGTTACTTACTTTCTCATGCAAATACCCAATCTTTTCAGTAGACTGATGGCTTTGTAAGGGGTCCTAAATAATGGGGAATACATCGTGGGGAGGTAATTTCATTTTAATTTTCATGCATATATCCTTTATAGGATGATCTATATACTCCATTATTGACCTAAGACTTGTATGTATAAGAGAATTTATTCATATTCCTTAAGGTCCAAATTCCTCTTGTTTTGACAAACCTAATTTGAGTGTCTTGACTTCGATAAAGTGTTTCTCTACCTTGATTTTTCCTTCATTCTCCCCTCCACCCATTTCATTTTCACCCCTTGATAGACAAATTGTGATTCCAAATATATTTTCCCTTCTTCTTTATTTCTTTCTTATTCATCTCTTAAAAACATGCTAGGACCAATTGTTTCAATTTTATCTATCCTTAGAGAAAAATAACATGTTTGAGCAACTATGGATTCTTCTTTATTTTTCACCATGACTATACATTTATACACTCACTTTACTTTCCTTTTACCATTTGTCATTATTTTACTATCATGTTGTTATAGACACCTGAGTTTGTACCCTTTTTTCCATTGTTGAGTGAAATTGGATTGTTACTTCTCACTAATCAATTTTGTTTTCCCTTTTATGCACTTTTTTCCATTATTGAGTGAGATGTGGATTGTTACTACTCACTCATCAATGTTGTTTTATCAAATTTTTTAGTCTTTTACCATTTATTTGTTTTTTTTACCATCCTATTTGACATGTATCCTTGGTTTGACTTGGTGAGTTTGTCTTTCTTACTTAAGGATTGCTTGTTTGAGTTTTTTGGTCTTTAGTAGCCTTGGCTTTTTAGTTACCTAATTTAATCCTATTGTTTGACTTGGTAATCTGGTCTAACATAGCACTCATCACCCTTGTTTGAAAAAATTTATAAGTACATGTCATCCTTATAGCATCAATTATCTTATCTTTTCTTTCATTTATTTATTTTTGCTCTGTAGTTTTATATTTGTGGGTTTATCAAAAGTAGGTTCTGCACCCTCCATAATAAAAACTAACAACACAATAGAGAACCATCCTATGATAAAGGTAAATTAAGGTACACATTACATTTACTTTTTAGTTATTTACTTTTTAGATTAGTTTCCCTTTTAGTCACTTACTTTTAGTTATTTTATGCTTTATAATACTATTTTTTTTTAGCATCAACATTGTGTGTTATTATGTTATTTATCAAAGAACCATCCCCTATTGCACCTTAGTGACATGTGATGACCTTCAAGTAGGGCATATTTATACACATAATATTTTTAACCTTTTATCAAATATTCATTCTTTACATCTTGTAAGAATCTATCAAGACTCAATCTCTTTGAGTGCACACCTTCAGGGGTACATTAGGAAAGGGGTGGGTAGACCTTTAGTGCTTCACAAGATTGTTGTCCCTTTTTTCCACATTATTACCAATCCAACCAGATCCTAAAACCAATCCCTAAGCTATTTATCCTCCCTTGAATACTCCTCTATTCTTTTCCTCTTTCCATCCCTCCTTTTATTACCTTAAACCCCTTTTGGTCAATCAATTGTACTTGATCAACTAGGTCAACCCAGTATGGTTTAGGGGTATTCTTCACTTTATTAGCTTGTTATCCTTTTGGCTACCCTAGATCAGATTTAGTGAATTATCCCTAAAAACACACTAGGCCAACTTCGTCAACCCTATACAATTGACATTCCCTGAAGGATCTAGGGTAAGATACACCTATAAATAAAAGATCATTTTGGTCATTATTCATATGTGAAATTAAGAGTTATTATTCACTCATACTTCATAATTTTCTCTTCTACCATTATACTTGAGGAGACTTAGCTTAGGTTTCTTCTTTGGAGAATCTAGTCTTGTGGATAAGTCTTGTATGCTTTGGCCTTTCTAAATGATCCTTACAAACCACAATAACCTCTTGAAAAGACCTTTTTTCCAAGGTAGATATTGAGTCTCGATGGTTTCATATTTAGGTAAGTATATTCTAACATTGTTTTCCTCTCTTTTAGTAGATAGAAGCAGCATAAGTGTTGGCTTGAATAATACTTTCATATTTTATGTATTAGGGTGTTACTCATACTTACTTTAATTGAAGTTCCCTATACATGTTTATATTATTATTTCTAACCCCCACTTTGTGCCATAAGATTTGGTGTGCACTAGATTAGATTTACTTTCTTATTATTACAATAAGTGAAATGATTTAAGCCTTCAGACTCCATTAGGGTTATTTTTCAATTATGTTATATTGTAGGTTTTTTAACCCTTCCTAGCAAGATATGTTTTGACAAGTGAACCCCTAATCAGGTCTATCGAATCCCCATATTGGTCATGATCCTACTTAACAAGTGTATCCCCAATCAGAAGTGTAGGTATGCTCTATCTTATCTAAGCCAAGATTGATTTATAGACATGGTTCATTTTTAATTGCATACACAATGAGTTCCTATAAGATAGAGAGTGTTATTAATTGATAAAGTTTGAAAATATTATATGTATACACACCTTGTTGGGTACGTGAACCAATGTATGAACTTGGTGACAACCTATGTGTGTGAGTGTACATAGTGATCATATTATTGAATAGTTTGGACTGAGCTGACAACTTGCTCAATCCTCATATGGGTGGATAAGGAACTCAATTCAATTTTGAATCCATCATTTCCCAAAATTGAACCACATGTAGAAAAAAATTTGGGTCCCACTTGCTACACTTAGAATTTGATCTCCTCCCATTGGTTGAGTGTAATCTAAGGATTATAAGTAATCACTTCCACCTTTCCATGTATTCATAGCATTTATTTGGGTTTCTCTAGGAAATCATATATTTGAGTTTTCAAAATTTCATGCTTAGAAGTAGCATCCTTGTGTGTGTTCTTGAGCAACCTGACTTCTACTAAAACTTTCCCATAAAGTGATAAAAACTTAGCATTAATTTCTTGGTGATGGTTAGTTATTTCATGTCCTTGAACTCCTTAGTGTGTTGGGATTTATCTTTGATATTTAACACATCCTCAACTAACTATTAGTGTTTTTTCTCCTTAGGCTGAAGTCATGCTTCAAAAATTTTGTTTGGCCATGCCAAGTTTACAAAAACCCATTAGTGATGGGAATAGTGGTGCCTAATTTAGTAGAAAAGATTTTACAAAAATGTATATGGCCTTAATAAATTATTTCATTGCCTTGATATATTCTTATTAGGGATTCACTTGGTTCTTGAATCTATTGAGTAGAAAATCCACTAGTGTCTCTAGTTTATTGATGGCTTCATTGGTGAGATGAATCCCATCAGCAAGCATTGGCTCATTCTTCAAGACTATCTAACAAAAGGCTAGTGTCCTTAGTCAAAAATATTTGATTGCATCATGTTGGCACTTGAGCACCTCTAGCTTTTCTTCAAGCCTTCACCTTTTTCGTGTTCTTCCTAGTACATCCATATGACATCACAATGTTTATGGCAAAGCTATCCTACATCATTTCTATGGAGAATATTTTTCCTAGTACCTCTAGGTCTAATTTTATTAGGGTCACACTTGCTTGAGCTATAGAACATTTAAGGGGATCCACCCAAAGAAACTCTAGAATATCTACCCCCTATAGGCTTATACCTATGTTAGCCTTAGCAATCTCAAAATGGCCTTCATTATTATATATGTCCATAGCAAAATATATTTCATGCCAAGTTTGAATGGTGGACTCATTTTTAGGTAAATAATCACACATATAAAGTTGCTCATCTAGGATTCCTTACTAGAATATAGAATGAGTGGGAAGTTCATCATTACCCTCATTTTATTGTTGTAACTCTTCTACTTATTTAATAGGCCACTTTCCATTTTGGGATCATGTTCTAGATCTACAAGTTTGGGACCCATTTGTTGTTGGTCACTTGTGTCAACATCTTGGTCTACTGTGCTAGGGGCTTCCCCTCTTCCTTGCCTCTTCCTCAAAATGTTTTGGACTCTCAATGTCCATTTATGGATCCTCATAAGCATGTTTTTATTTATTAAGTTCAAGATTGGGTTCTTTTTTAGGCCATATTATTGGAGACAATTCACCTTGTTTAGAAATCACAACTTTAGGTGTTGAAATCTCTAGCATCGAATGGATAGCTGATTATTATGAGATAATGATGCCATATTTCATCTATTCTTAAGGTAACTCATAGTATTTTGTTTATGATGAGGTTTTCCTTTATAATTTGGTGTCATTTATGGGTTTCCCCCCTGTGCCTTGATAAAACTAGGGGTTTTAGGTCTTGGCCTCTTTTCCTTTTTATGTGTCCTTCCTTCTACTAGTATTTCTAGTTGAGGAGGGAGGGGTTCATTATTTATCTTTATACTTCCTAACATTTTATTCATGGACTTGAGCATATAGTAAAAAATATATTTTCCCTTGCATGATTATCTTAAAAGGATTAATATAAATTTTATCTTATTTATGTCACTATGTGTATGCCTAATTTCCTAAATAGACATATAAATTATAAATAATATGAACCTCAACATCGATCTTGTTAGCATCATTACTTATCAGGTACACATATACAATGTGATTAATGAAATCCATGAAATATTTTATAGTATATGCATAGGACAACTTGAGCTAGCCTAATAAGTTATCATTGCTCTCTATCCATATCTGCATGAGTGAAAAGTTTTTCTTAATAGTAAACTCAGCCTGGCTCCCCATCTACATGGGAAATATTTTGGTATGGGCCACTCATTACAAAAATCTTATTTCATCCCCTCAAACCAACACTTCATCTTCATTTAGTATTAGGGTGTGATGGTGCCTAGACATGTACTATTTGAACCTCTTAGAAGGTGACTTGTGTTCTAGTGGATAGACCCACTTAAGTTATTTACTAGTGTTTTAACCTTTTAGGGTTTTACATATGTAAATCCTAAGCTAGATTAAAGGTTTGAGTTGTCTAAATCAATTAAATAATATGAAATAATTAACCATTTATTTCTTATATATTTTGACCTTCTTTGATTTTATAAAAATAGTAATAAATATACTTAAATAGAGACTTCCCTAAAAAGTGACTATAATATATTATTTGGGTTCTAAAAATTGAGTTCTGGATTGTTCTGAGTGTCATCGACAAGGTCTCAAGATTGAATTTCTCATTGGATAATAATGCACCAAATAGATAGTAGCACCATAATGTTGTAGTAACCTCAAAGCAGTGTTAGTGTCCTCTTTATAGGACTATTCCTATTTTTTTAGAGCACCTTCACTTGTGTTTTTATGTCCTATTCATATGCACATGAAATCCGTAACTCTATGTTGTGCCTAGAAATTTTGATTTAGTGTGCAAAACCTAATACTCCTTATAAGTATGCATGAGATAAAAATGTGTGTTTGTTATTAGAATAAGTTGGACATCCTCAACACCTTGTTGTGAAGAGAGTTTCCTGCATACCAATACTCTGAAGAGGGATCAAGCCTAATTTAGTTCTCTCACCTAGTGTGTGGTGCAATTACTAGTGATTGCTAGAATTAGAGTGGTCTTGAATGCCTTAAGTGTGCTTGAGCTTTAAAAACATTTAAATCTAGGCTTATAGATATTATAGATGGTAATATGTAGAATTAGGGTAGAATAGGGATCAAATACCTTAATTTTACTCAACTTTTTTTTGTTTGAATAGGGTTTTGCATCTATTTTCCATCTAGTTGAGAGAGGTCCAATAGATTGTATTTATAAATATATATAGCTTGTGTGGATAATAAAATGTACTTAGGCTGACTTTAGGAGGAGAACACTAGAAAAGTATCCATTTGACAGAGTTAGGGAAAATGATAATAGTTCTCAGTTGGGGACACTAGCACCATATGGTTGTAGTGTCCCAAATGTGGTGTTAATTTCCACATAATATACTACTGGGTAAATTGGGTTGGGATCTAGGAATGATGTTTTGGGATTATGTTTAAACTTATTATAGCTATCTTTGGTCTATACAATGTCTATAAAAGTGTGTCAAAGGCTCTAGGATAGGTCTAGGGATAAACTAGGAATATTCTAACTCAATCAACATTCTTAGCATCAAAATACTACTTTTAGGTGATTAAATTCCCCCCCCCCTTTATGTTAGGAATGCAACAAAGAAAAATGACTAGTATTAATGAAAATAAAACCTACCTAGACTTACCTTGGAAGTGAAGCTCATGTAGTTGAGTCTGAGTATGTGAATCTGGGTCTATGTATATGAAACATGATCCAAAGTAATTACCTATCATGAAACATGTAAAAATCACTCCTTACTTAAAAGATGATCAAAATCAAAAGACTATGTTAAATAAAGTAACTGAGAAAAATCTAAGTAAAGAGAGAGGAAAGGAACAAATACACCTTTTATGCAATAGGGAATGAAATAGATCTATAGATCAATCCTAGCTCATAGAAGATAAATCCTACTTACACTTTTTATTAGAGATACATTAAATAATCAGGGTCATGACCAAGATGGATCTGTTAGACCTATCCAAGGGACCTCTTACCATAATAATATTGGTAGTGAAGGTTATAAATCCTCCAATCAAACAAAACTATGTAATAACCCTAACTAGATCCTATGTTTTCATATTCACTAAATCAATAATAAGTAAATCAAAGTCTAAGATAGTTCTCAACAAATATTATGGAACAAAGTGAGGGTAATAAACATTAAAATTAAACATGCATATAAGATATATACTCATGTCAATGTATAAAAAATCTTAATACATGGAAGAGAAGTGCAAATGTATATCTATCTTCTCTTACAAAGGAAGAACAAAGTTAGAAATACTTAATTTTGAAGATGAACCTACCGAGCCTCAATCTCTCCAATGGATAAGGTGTTTTTCAATAGGTTATTGTGGTGTGTAAGGATGACAAGGAAAAATCAACTCTAGGCTACACAACCTATCAATGCATCCAAAAGACTTCTTCACAAAACAATATCTGTATCTCTAAAGAAATTATGAAACCCTAACCTTGATCTTCAAGTATAATATTAGATAAGTATATGCACAAAATATCTTACTTCTTCTCTTCTCTTAGAAGTGGTGAAATTAATGTATTTATATAGGTAGATATAACCCTAATCCCTTCCAAAATTTTAGGTTGACAAGATCAACCCAGTTGACCTACTATCATTATTGATAAAAACAAATTAGGTCATGGACTAGGTCATACAAGGGATGACCTAGACCCTAATAATTTATATCAATATGAGTAAAAGGTTGATGGGGCTAACCATATAATTCAAATCATCAAAAAGAGGTTTTAGGTTAGGGAAATGCTAATGAAGGTGATAAATGACTAAAAGAGGGTGAAAATAGGAGGCAAATACTAGGGAAATGGTTTTTAGGAGACATGCATATAGATAATAAGTGGTAAAAATGGACAACAATCCTATGAAGCACTAATGGTCTACCCACCCCTTTTTTGTTACACCCCTTAAGACATGCACGTAGAGAGATTGAGATCAATAGGTTCCTACGAGATAGAGAGCATCAATAATTGATAAAGTTTTAAAATATTATGTGTATACATATTCCCCTCTCAAATCTCATCACATGTCATGTAGGTGCAACAAGGGATGGTGCTTCGAGAAAAGAACATAGAGACATAATGTTGAAGCTAAATAAAGTGCAGTAAGGAGAAAATAAGATAAATGAAAGAATTGAATTAAAAAACACATACCTTTACTTACCTTAGTGCTATAGATAAAGAAGGATATCTAATAAAATTGAAGGCATTAAATATGAGGAATATTAGTTAAACCTATAGAGATTATCGAAAAAGGGAAAAAAATTGAAATTTTTACATCATGGACATATAATAGTTAGAAATTTTCTCTACGATGTTAGAATTCTAAAACATTTTATGTTTTGGAAAAAGAGTTAGTAAAGACAAAGTTATGATCAAACTAAGATATATGACAGTAAATATTTGAAGCGTAAATAATTTTAGAATAGTAAATATTAATAGGATGAAAAATAATTCATTTGGTATTTTTACTATTCTAAGAAAATAGAGCTCTAATGGACCTAGGAAGAGACCAAAGAGCTAGAATGGTGAGGAGATGATAACTAAGATGGGGAGGATGTATAATAGCCATAGTAAGTAAAATATAGGTAAGCAATAGAAATTTTCAAATTTTATAGTAGTTTTATTTGAAATTGAGTGATTTGTAGAAAATTGACTATTAGGCAAAATCTAGGCATCAAAATGAACCCTAAGAAATTTGTAAGGACACTTGGGGTCAAATGGGGTATTGGGTAGGAATGAGTTGGAATAATAAATATCTAAGGCATTTATGGTAATTAGTCAAAAATTCATCATAGGTGATGAACATTATCGACCAGGTTGACTTCATCTATAGAAGATAAGGAAACCAATAGGCCAACTTTGTAATAGCTAGCTAACATAGTTGGTTAATGAAGAGGGATGACTTAGTACTAGTGGGTCAGCTTAGTTGTTTCTAAAGAGACTGACTTAGTACTAAAAGGTATGAATGGGTCTGACTTAGTACTAGGAGGCCAAAGGGTGGTTGACTTAGTATTAAAGAGGTTGATTTAGTTGAATTTTGATAGGGCCAATCTAGTATCCCTGACAAAGGATAGGGTTAATTTAGTTTGTAATAGGTCATTCATGTAGAAAATGAATAAACTAATAAAACTGACTGAGTTTTTGTGATATTTATAAGAATGTATTTTGATTATGAATAACATGGAGATCTAATACATCTTTTATTGTTTGATATTTTTTAAAAGCATCATAGATATTGGTAATTGATCGATGCATTATGGTTACCATATTTGTTAAAGCACTTGACAAATGTCGATAGAGTGAGATTGGTTTCATTGGGTTTGGGATGTATATTTTAGAGGTACAATCACTAAGAGGGGGGTGAATCATTGATTCAAGATATTTCAACTTGAATTCTAATCCCTTCAAACCCTTATTCAATTATCATAAGCATTCATCGAATATAAAAGTCATTCATAACAATGAAAAATAGATAATGCAAGATCATAAACATAACATAAGATCTATGTGGGAAACCCTCTTGGGGAATAAAACTAACTCTCAATCCTTCAAACACATGGACTACTTATCCTATAATAAGATGAAAACATGAGACTTTAGTGAAACACATGTTCCATAAGGAGCACCTACCCCTAGGATGGTCACATCCTTTTGACTAGAATTTAATGAAATACTTATTCCACAAGGAGCACCTACCCCTAGGATGGTCAAGTCCTTTTGACCAAAATTTAGTGAAACACCTATTCGACAAGGAGTACCTACCCCTGAGATGGTCAAGTCCTTTTAACCAAAATTTAGTGAAATGCCTATTTGACAAGGAGTACCTTCGCATAAGATGTTCAAGTCCTTCTAACCTAGATGTTGATCACCCTCCCAACACTTATGAAATTAATATCTCCTAAATATTTATTGTTTTCCAATCTAATGGACATAAAATGTATATTATCCCTCTTCACTTCTTCACACAACCATAAACATCCAAAACCACCTTTTGGATCACTCTACACTTCTCAGCAATAACTTTGTCACAACCTCAAAAACATGACCAAATGGTCATACACATAGTCCATACTCTGATCTATCTCTCAAATCAACCACCAATATTATACATATATCACCTATCCTTCACTCAAACTCAAGGCATCTAAAACATCCTTTTGGATCACTCTAGACCTCTACTCTCATCTTCAATCTTCAAACCTACAAGAGCACTATATTTGACATCAAAAATATAACTTATAGTTAATAAAAAGTCATCAACATGCTCTTCTCTACAACCCATCCACTAGGCACACACACACACTTTCCTTTGCTCCACAACTCTCACACACACCTCTTCTCTCAAGTCTCTCACTTTTAGAAATCATCATCTTTGATTTCACCATTTATAGATCCTTCATGATTATTATATTCTTGGTCAACCTTTAGAATTGCCTTAACCCTTAATACATCTTACATAGCTCAATACTATCCTCATATTTTGGCCATAAAAACTATGGGTCACACTTAAGCATCTAGCCTTTTAATCAGGCCTTAGTAGCCCTTATAAGTCTCATGGAGACCTATTCCCCCATTTAGCACTCCATTAAGAAAATTAGGAACACATGACCACTTCCAAATGCATAGGTCCACTCCAAATGACCCCTTCAACATCCTCAAATGATCACATTCATTACAACACTCTTTTTCTAAAGCCAAATAGATTAATCTTTAACCTTATAAACAAAAACACCATGAATTAACAAATAGTCAACTTCTAAGTATTTGTTCATATTCAATATGGATTGGTTAAACTTCCAAAATACATATAGCTTATCCTCATGAAGTTTACATCATGTTCCAACACTTAATTCATCTTAAAACATCAAAATAACATGGTCAAATTCTACATATATCAAAAGTTAAAACACAAAAGCTAAGCATTAGTTCTTCCTTCGTTAATTTGAAATTCAAACTCCAACGGTCACTGAGCAACTATTAAACTTAGAAAACTTTACCATTATCTCATGTCCTCACATATTTTGATCAAATATGCACCATAAATCTCCTTATAAATTATCCTAATCTTTACCTTTGATTTACTATTAAACATCAATCATTTGTCATCATCTCATTGCTTCCTGACAATTTAGAACAAACATGCTCCAATGATCTCTATAGATTAACCAAGTATTTATCTTGCAGCACTCATCAGTGATCTAAGCCCCAATATCTCATGATTTTTCCACTTTTAAACTCTACATGCCTTCTACACATTTGACTTTTTGACTTTGACTCACACTATTGATATTCTGATAGTATGCATGCCCATGAACCGTTGATCTTCTATCCAAGCTCTGTAAATGTGACACATGTCACTAACACATTAGTTCTTTGACATATTCAATTTTATGCACACTATTGGATTAAGATATATGATTTTACATGTACCATTATATATACTGACTAGATGACCTTAGACTTCAATGTATTTTATCTTCACGGTCTCTGGCCTAGCATAGTTTGTAAGTGTAACTTTGAAGATTTATAGCTCAAGCTAGAAAACACTTCAGGACTCCAAATATTTAGGGTACATTCTTGGCATGATAAATAACATCACCATAAAAACATTTTTCCACTATTGAATTTATAATTACCTATAATAAATTCATAAACTTTTTGGATCATATATGTTTGCATGACATGCAGTGATGATCTGGTTAAGTATAGGAACTTAGTGAACTTCTATCTAAGAGGCCAATTTTACACCTACATATATTTATATACGCTTAACCTCATGACCCAAAATTTAAACCATATTAACTTGGAAATAATGTGATCACACACATATGACCAACTCTCCTTGACTCATCCATATATGGTAATGGTGATGTCAGCAAACTACCTACTTAGATTTTTTGCCACTAGACCTAAAATGTCTAGATGAAAACTATGAACTACCAAATAAAATCCACTCATGCAAAAAATCATTAAAATTATATAATACCTCTTATGGGACCTATTTCATATCCTAAAATTACCATAATCATCCTTAAACATCCCTAACCATGCCAAAATTGAAGATCAACCAGGCCTACTTTAAGCATATTAGAATAAGCACACTTTGTCATTGACACTTAGATTATCAAGACACTTCATCCACTCACCTAGACACCTCCATGACATCACTAAAAACTCTCCAACAATCTCCCCCTTTGTCATTGATGTTAATACCCATCATACATCTCACCTTCCTTCTCTCTCTTCAAGTACACTCATAATAAAAACCTTCTCCCCGTTTGACATAATGACAAAGTGGGCACAAAACAATCTTGAGGACCTAAAAATACTACCAAAAGGAGAGTAATACCCTAGAAAGATGATACAAACTCACCCTTACCTTGATCCTTCCTCTTATTTTCCTTAAAAACTTCCTTTTGCTACATGCCAACACTCTCTTCAACCAAGTACTACAATCAATGAAGAAAAAACACACAAAAGCACTAAAATTTGAATAAACTCACCAAGAAACATATTATAGGGACACACCATGAAGAAACACCAAAAAATCTTACTAGCCTTCTCTCTTAAGCCACCTCAAGGACCACCAAAAAAACTTCATGCCACTCATCAAATAGGAAACATTTTCTAAACCAACCTGAGAACTCAGCTTGAAACACTCATGCCTTTCTCTTTTGGAGAAACTAAGAAAAAAACATCAAATCTTCACACTACGCATGTCTAGACTCCTTGTAGCCCTAACTATAACTTAGAGATCCCACAAATTTTATTAGAAATACTTTCAAGACCTCAAACTTCATATCTATATTACTCTCATATGCACCCTAGCACACCAATTTTCGTCACCTATCTCCTCCTCTACAACATACCTTCACAAATCTACTAGCTAATTAGGCCTCTATTTTAACAAAAACTTGAATAGTTTAAAAAACATAAACCTTAAAATCTCTATGAATCTTGATTTGACAACCTATTTGGCCCATTAAACCTATTAATAATCCATATATCTCAACTCATAAGGCAAACCACTTTTATAGCATAGCCCAAAACTCTAGAATCTCAAAACAAATAAGGTCAACAAACCTCCTTTTGGTCAATACCCACTCTAAAACTTCTTACACACTTGGATACAACCACCACACACTTCTAGAACAAGATTTGAGCCTTCACACCTTTGGGAACCTTGGCTTCCTATACCATAGTTTGATCTTTAATAAAAAAAAGCTAAAGCTGAGAGCACACAAAAACCTCCAAAAGGCATAAATAGGATCATCAAGACACAAAACCACCTATAACACATCATAAATAAGTGCACAAACCTTATAGTCACCAAATTTTTCTTGGATTCCCATCAATCTCATTATTCCACCCAAAAGCACCCATTCTAATCCTACAAACACTACATACACATCCAAAACACCTTATGACATCACTCTAACCTCATCAAAGCAATTATCCCATCTTGACACACCAAATCCAACTTGAAACACTCATCTATTGCCTTTTAGGACCTTCTAAAAAACACCATAGCAACACATGATTCTCCATTTAAAGGAGTCTCTTAAGAAGCATAGGCAGAGACACCCTACTTCACATGGTTCCTTATAACAATGTGAAACTAGGAGTTTACCACATCTCCTTTGTTACTTCCTTGATCCTTTGTAGTTATGGGATTGATTATTATTCTTCTTCTTCATAGGCTTAAAATAAACAACTTTTTCATCCACTACAACATTATCCTTCTCTTTTAATACTATATTAACAACACATGAGGATAACATAGATTCATGACATACCTTTTTAGTTGAAGAATCTTCCTTACAGTTCAGAACCTCATCACTAAGTATTAGAAACTAATTTTATTTACATGAAACTTTCTTAGAAATATTAAGATGTTAACTTGAATCCATACACACCTCAGAACTAGCCTCAACCAGCACCTTAGTCTTCTCCTTGAGCTCGATCTCTCCATTCACAACATGAGCAGACAATGAGAATCCTTTGCACTCTTCAACTTTTATAGCATTCTCCACCATATCAAATATATTGCTTGGAATTTTAGACTCATCATGAATCATACTTACCACCTTTAGTTTTCATGAGTTAACTTTCCTTTTTTATTATACTCTAGGATCCTAATTAAACCTATTCTATCTTATAGGCCTTTGCTTGTAGAATCTAGAAATGTGACCTCTTTATTGGTAGTTGAAGCACATTATACCTCTTTAAATAAGTTTATCCTATCTTTATTGATTAGAATACAATATTTAAATATGTCCATTATTTTGATAATTGAAACAAATTACTCCTTTTGAAGAAGACTCACCTTGTGACTGATGACCCCCATCATAGTTCCATTCAAACTCATTTATAAAATATCTCTTGCATTATCTATCTCTATGCCCAAATTGATTATAGGTAAAATAGTAACTATTGAAACTTGTATACCTCATGGTATTTGGTTGTCTGATCTGATTTGTCTTCACTCTGCTAACATCTTCATTCCTTGACTGATTTTTGACCTTCAAGGTCTGATTTAAATTAGTCTTCATCTTCTCTTGAGTTGCATTTTATGGTTCTTCTTTGTATCTAAGACTAGTTCTATCACTTTCATGATTTTCACCACTTAGAATATTGTCTAGATCACTTAAGCTCTTTTCAAATCTCAAAAATGACTGCATCTTACTAGATGTCTTCTCTAACTCAACTTTTAATGACTTATTTTCAATTACATACCTTAAATATTCATCTTATTTAGCTTTCACACTTGTAGATAATATTTCCAATTGACAACTAATATTCTTGACTATATCTTCATGCTCCTTGGTGTCTTCATTCATTCTTATCTCAAACACAATAAATTTCTCTTCATAGTCCTTGATTTGAGACTTCATCTTCTTGTTAATCTTATTATCAATCTTCAATTCTTAAGAGCATTCATCAATCCAGTGTCACAGTCTACCTCATTTTTATCATCATCTGAATCACTCCAAGTAGACTCCTTTTGATATGAGAAACTTCCTTCCTCAACCATGAAAAGATATTTATCTTCAATACAACCATAATCTTCATGATCATACTATGAGTCACTATCTTCACTCTTATCTAATGAGTTAAAATCTTCTTTGGTGTAAAAGACTCTCTTCTTGTCCTTGAAGTACTTCTTCTTGTTGTCAAACTTTTTGGATCCCTTCTTTCTTGTATCAAACCTAAATGATATCTTTCCATCATCGTGACCTTGACCATGCTCTTCATCATCATTATTATTATTCTTATGAGAGCGCTTGTTAGCAAAATTTCCTACTTCTCCATAATTGAAGCATTTGAAGGGTGGTTTACCTTTATACTCACCTGACCCTATTTTCAATTTCCTTATATACAAAGCAATTAGTTCATCCTAATCAATATCAAATATATCATCCTCCTTGAGTTTCTTACCTTGGAATTTCTTCTTTGGCTTAATTTTTGTCTTGAATGTTGCTTATTTCTTTGGTGTTATATCATCATTTACTCTCATCTCATAAGCAGTAAGGATGCCATGCAATTCATCCATCTTCAACTAAATAAGATCATGACTTTCTTCTATAGAAGACACTTTTGAATTATACTTGAGAGAGAGAGACCTTAATACTTTTTGAAATATATTATATTCTTCAAGATTCTCTCCAAGACCTTTGATGATATTCAAAATCTCATAAAATCTATGCAAAAAGGCTATCATAGAATATTCTACCTTCATCTTAAGACTCTAAAATTATCTTCAATGAGTCTACAACTTTTATAACTTAACCTTTGAATCATCTTCATAAATAGTCTTAAATTTTTCCCACGTTTCATTTGAAAATATGCATTGGATTACCTTGGTGTATTCAGTATCTAAAAGACCACAAGTGATATCATCCATTACCTTAGAATTGTTCTCAAAAAAAAAATCTGTAACATTAAATGGAGGAATCGTAGGTGTAGAATAACCATCCACAATATATTACCAAGTATCAAACCCTAGGGACATGATGTAGTTCCTCATCCTCACACTCTAAAAATCATAATTGGATCCATTAAACATTGGTGCTTGCTTAGTGGAAAAACATCCTTGCATTTTATGGCTACCCATATTGTACCTTGGATCTCCTTTAAGATGTCAATCCTTTACCAAAGGACTCAATTTGATACCAATTTTTAGATTTAAAATCACTGAGATGGGGGGTGAATCAATGATTCAAGATATTTCAAATTTAATTTCAATCCCTTTAAAACCTTATTCAATTACCACAAGAATTCATATAATATACAAGTCATTCATAACAATGAACAATACATAATGCAAGATCATACACATATCATAATATCTATGTCGGAAACCATCTTTGGGAATAAACTTGACTCTCAATCCTAAAAACACATGAAATAATTATCCTATAAGAAGATGCAAACATGAGACTTTAGTGAAATACAAATTCCATAAGGGGCACCTACCCTTAGAATGGTCAAGTCCTTCTAACCAGAATTTAGTGAACCACCTTTTACAAAAGGAGCACCTACCCATAGGATGGTTAATTCCTTTTGACAAAAATTTATTGAAACATATATTCCACAAGGAGCACCTACCCCTAAGATGGTCAAGTCCTTTTGACCATAATTTAGTGAAACACTTATTCCACAAGGAACACCTAAACCTAGGATGGTCAAGTCCTTATGACCTAGATAATGAAAACCCTCCCAAAACCTATTAAATGAACATCTCCTTAACACTAATTACCTACCAATCTGATAGAGTTATAATGTATATCATCCCCCTTCACTTCTTCACACAGCCACAAACATCTAAAACCACCTTTTGGATCTCTCTACACTTCTCAACAACAACTCTATCACAATCTCAATAGCATGAAAAAATGGTCATATACATATTCCACTCTATGATCTACCTCTCAAATCATCCAAAAAACTTTCACATACATCATCTATCCTTCACTCATACTCAAGGCATCCAAAACATCCTTTTGGATCACTCTAGACCTCTTTGCTCATCCTCAATCTTTAAACCTACTAGAGCACTATCTTTGACATTAGAAATATAACTTAAAATTCATACACACAGCCATCAACCTACTCTACTCTACAACCCATCCACTAGGTACACACCCTTTCCTTCTCACCACAACTCTCACACACACCTCTTCTATCAAGTTTCTCACTTCTAGAAATCATCATCTTTGATTTCACCATTTATAGATCCTTCATGATTATTATCTTCTTGGTCAGCGTTTATAATTTCCTTAACCCTTAATATATATTACATATCTCAATACCATCCTCACAAGTCAATCATATTAATTATGGGTCACACTTAAGTAGTTACACCTTTCAATTATGCCTTAGTATCCCTTATAGGTCTCATAGAAACCTATTCCCCCATCTAGCACTCTAATGAGAAAATTAGAAACATAAGACCACTTCTAAATACATAGGTCCACTCCACATGACCCCTTATACATCCTCAAATGATCACAATCATCAAAACACTCTTATGCTAAAGCCAAATATATCAATCTTTGACCTTATACATAAAAACACAATGAATGAATAGATAGTTAGCTTCTAAGTATTTTTTCATACTAAATATGGATTGGTAAAACCTATAAAATCCATAGAGATGGTCATAATTAACTATAAACATGCTCCAATACTAATTTTATCTTAAAACATTGACATACCATCAAGAATAACTCAATTACCCTTCTTGGGTTACTTGCAGAGCATGAACAAATACATAATAAACTTTGGAGCTTAATACATTTGACTTTACAAACATTCAGACCTGTAAAAAAATATTTATGGATTCACCTTTAAGTCCTCTATAAATTTTATTTTTACACCATGGTTAAATTATATATATATCAAAAGTTACAGCACAAAAACTAAGCATTGGTTCTTCCTTTATTAATTTGAAAATTCAAATTCCAATGGTCACTGAGCAACTATTAAAATTTAAACACTTTACCATCATCTCATGTCCTTACATATTTTGATCAAATACACACCATAAAATTCCTTATAAATTATCCTAATATACACCTTTTATTTACTAATAAACATTGATCACTTGTCATCATCTTGATGCTTCCTAACAATTTGGAACAAACATGCTCTGTCAATCTCTATGTATTAACCAGGTCTTTATCTTGTAACGCTCACCATTGATCTAAGATTTGAGCTTCCATAATTATGTCACTTGGTAGATATGCATACCTTTTACACATTTTAATCTTTGACTTTAACTCATATTATTGATCTTATAATAATGTGAACACCCACAAACTATTGATCTTCTATCTAAGCTCTGTGAATGTGACACATATCACTAGCGCATTCATTTTTTGACATATTTGCTTTTAATAGCAGTATTAGATTAATATATATTATTTAATGTGAAACATTATATCTACTAACTATATTACCTCAAAATTTAATGTAGTTCATCTTGATATTCTATGGTCCATCACAGTTTGCAATTATAACTTTAAAGATTTATATCTTGAGCTAGAAAACACTTCAGGACTCCAAATATTTAGGGTAAATTATTGGCACTATATAAAAAATCACCATGAAAAAAATTTCCCACTATTTAATTTTTAAGTTCCTAAAATAAATTCATAATATTTTTGGATCATGGATGTCTACATGACATGCAGTGATGGTAGTATAGGAGCTTAGTGAACTTCTGTCTGAGAGGCCAACTTTGCACCTGCATATCATTAGATACACTCAACTTCATAACCTAAAATTTAAACCATATCAACTTGGGAATAATTTAATCACACCCATATGACCAATTCCCCCTAACTCATATATATGTGGTAATGGTGATGTCAGCAAACTACCTACTTAGATTTTTCTATCACTAGATCCAAAATGTTTAGATGAAAACTATGAACTACCAATTAAAATCCACTCATGTACACAATAATTTAAATCATATAATACCTCTTATGGGACATATTTCAAAGCCTCAAATCACCATATTCATCTCTAAACATCCCTAACCATGCCAAAACTAAATATCAACCATGCCTACTTCAAGCACACTAGAGCAATCACACTGTACATGTTGTCATTGACACTTACATTATCAAGATACTTCATTCACTCACATGAACACCTATATGACATCATTGAAAAATCTCCAATAGTATCATGGAAATGAGATACATCACATTGAGTGTTGATCTCATTTTCATGTTTTTCAAAGCATGGGAATGGTTGACCAACACATTTTGATGGGTGGTAGATGGGGATACCATAGAGGTAGGTATCATACTAAAATATTTCCATGCATTACTTAGAATACCTATAGGATGGACATTGGTGATCATAAGGACACCTAATTATTTGGAGGAGAGATGAGCACTAGTTAGGTGGGTGACATTCAAATAAGATCTACCCAAGACTAATAGTGAGCTTAATTAATGTGTATATTATGTAGATTATAGACATCTAAAAGGATTTGATTGTATTTATGACAACATGAGTGTTGTGTCACAATTTATATGGAAAGGTAATATTATATGTGATAGCCTTATGCTATTTTATTTTGGATTAGTGGGTGCTCTATGATTTTGAGTATATCATATAGGTCCAGCTCATGTATGATATGTATGGGATGTTTTATAGAGGGAAGAAAACCATGGGACTATTGGTGTTGTTAAGTGTATGGATATATAATAGGCTCTTGATGTATCAACCAATTGGTTTTCCCCATGTGGTTGATGATAGCTTACCTTAGGTCTCTAGATGGAGATATAACTAGGTAGCATAAGCTATACCCCATATGTCAATGTTATAAACATTCACATGAGGAGAGATTTTATGGTATCCCTACACATATATTACTAATATTTGGCTTAATTAGGTGACTATGGTGTCAGGGCTATCTCAAATGCATATCATAGGCTACTATACTTGGTGGGTAGATTTGTATCTAGTGGCACACTTATCAAGGAATTTTGTACTCCTACACCTAGTGGCTCCTCTAGTAGCACCTATTTTTTAGACATATAATGCTAGAGAGATAAGGGGTAGAGGAAGAGGAGTGATAGTTGAGAGATCAATGATCAGAACACTATGTGTGAGGCCATGGACTGGTTGAGCATAATAGTCAGTACCTAGAGGAAGAGAGGGTATGGATATGAATGCAAAGGTGTAGAAGTTACCATAATAGGAACTATAGCGTGAGGAACATCAACCACCTCAAACACACCACTAATGGAGACGCCATTGACAAGATCAAACATATATGAGGGTGGTCATATAGGAAGATCTGATAGTTATCCTAGGGTAGAGCTAGTTGATAAAGGTACCTCTAAGGAGAAGCCCATGGTGTGCATAATTGATGACTCTAGTCTTTGATTTGATAGGGAGTTAACCTATGGATGAGGTGCTTAGGGGATACACTAATGGAGAAACCATGCTCGGTGGATGAGTAGATTGGGAGATGGTGGTTGGTGACACTATGATGGGTAAGAAATGTTGTATTTTTTAGTATTTGAGATATAATACTAGTTGTGTATGATTGTAAGTAGATAGATATATTTTTAGATATATATGTGATATATCTATCTAGGTTTTAGTTTTTGTAGACCCTATGATAGATAAGGTTATATTTGGATCCCTAGTCATGGTAGTGCACCATGACATTTTAGATAGGGTGTTATCAACATATGACCCCACCACACTAGATGATCTTATGGTTCCGACTATCCTAGCTCATGTGAGATGGTTTAGATTAGAGGGGAGGCCATGAGATAGCTACAGGAACATAGGGATGGATTATAGCCATCACTATGGGTGGGAATAGGAGAGGCATAGGGTTGGTAAGCCTTGGCTCAAAAGAGAGCCACACATATGGCTACCATGATCTAGATGGAATAGGGATAGGCTTAGGTGGCCAACCTATAGGGATAGGTAGTAGGGTTGAGATCAAAGATGGATTAATTATAGTGTATTATGCAAATGGAATAGTTTAAGGCATCCATGGGAAGTATGGTTAGGCCATGAGATAGACATGATGGATTCTAACCATAGATCTGGAGCTATGTTTTTTTGTATTTTGTACCCTTGTATAAAACACATGATATATAGAGATATATTTTTTTAATAGTTGGATTTTGGTCTCATGAGTTATATTATTATTTTAGTTGTTTATGCATGGATATATTTCATTGTATCACATGTATTTTTCTTTTGTTATATACATTATGGAAAATATATGTGAAGTGTTCTCTAATCTATCATTATGTAGTACACATGCATGGTTAAAAAGAAATAGGAAAAAAGGACTTGGAAAAGTATAATTTAATCTTAAACAAATGGAATACACACTATTTCATGATGGTAAATGCATAATAACAAAATATGACTAATTATAATAAACCAAAAAAGAGGATAAAATGTTTTTATACCATGAAAAAGATTGGCATCAAATTAAAACAAGTAAAATCACACTATATCACATTTGGAATTATGAAAATAATGTAATAAAATGGAAATCATGTGAAAGATAAATGGTATAAAAACAAAATAATTGATTTAATCAATCACACTAAACCATGTTATAAAGTATAAAAAGAAACAAAATTGGCAAAATGGACTTAAATTAATCACACTAATTCAAGGTGGAAAGTATGAAAAACTTAATAAAAAGGGTTGGATTATTATATGCAATCAAAAAATAAGAATATAAAAATGAAAGATTAATAAAGTAAGTATAAAACATACTAAATTAATATTTGAATAATGACAATGACATGTATATCATAATCCATCATGACTTATCTCAAATTTGGCACATGTAATTTTATTATGACTTGGGCATTAGAATTTTTTGTGAGAAATGCCAGGTCTTATCCATGGTCTTACATTTCAAATCACCAAGGGAACATCAATGAGGTGTAAATAATGTTAAAATTATGTTAAAATGGGATTTTTGAAATGGTAATGTGAAAATTTTGTAATTTGTGAGGAAGGCCTGGTTTTATCCATGGTACACTACAACTCACAAATGGGATCCCGAGGGGGAGTGATAAATGAACAAAACAATATTTCTTAAGGAAAAATATGAGGATTGTAAGGAATGAAAGAGGTAATGTAATAATCATAACATATGCACCCTATGATAAGACCTTAAGAAACATGAGACATACTAGGACATAAAAAGACACTAAGTGACTAGTGACCATCAATATACAGAGGATACTTGTTCACTATAGGCATAAAGTTGTGTAAGAAAATAAGTGTGGTACTAATATCAAATAAATTTTGTTGGTTTCAATAATAAAATTGAAATGGACCTACCTTCACACATGTTCCCCATTCCTTAGGACCCCTTATAGAGTCATTGGTCTACTGCGAAGATTGGGTACTTGTGTGAGAAAGTAGGTATCACTAAAATATTTTTTATTCTCCTTTTCCAATCTACTGGCCTACCATGCCCCAATGAAACTCAACTCTATCATGAGGACAACTGTGGAGTTTGAGATTCAATTAGAAAAAGTAAATGTGCTTATAATCACATCTTTTAGTGTGATTTTACTTTTGAAAAATTTGAATGTTGTCGTTTAGATCATTGTATTTTGTTAAATGATTTGGATTTTGAATTTTTATGAATTTTAATATTCCTCCTCCATATGAACTTGAAATGACCAATCATGAGAGATAAAGTGATACACACAAATGAGCTTTAGTTTTTGGCTAAAAGAAGCTAAGTATCCAAAGACATTACTGACTAAGATACTTAGGCTTAGTTATGAACCAACATGGTATCTCAAGCTTCAACCATGTGTATGTATATTTTGTGAAAGGAAATAAGGGGAATAAAGGGAGATCCAATATATAACCATAAAAGGATATTATAATGAGATGAATTTTTTACTAACTAATCACATGATAAATAAAAAATGACTAAAAGGAGCAAGGTTGGTATAACCAAGTCATAATCACAATTATCTGTGTTTTAGAGAGATAAGATAGCAAATAATCATGAAAGAAAGAAAAATATGATCATAAAAAATGAACTTATAGATAATAGGTATGTAATCATGAAAAATAATCCATAAGATAAAATAAGGAAGAAAATTACATCATAAGCAACATGTAGTGCAAAATAAAAGTCATCATGTAATATAAATAAGAATTTGACACAATGTCAAATGATATATAAGAAAGATAAATATTAATTTGGAGCACATGTCTAATCCATAATGAATTAATAAATTAAATAACATCATGTTTGTGTTCATAAATATTGGTATATTTTTCCACACACATTATCTATAACATCTTATAAGTCTCTATGAATTTAAACTCGAATTACATCCAAATTCTCATCAATTTTTAGATAAAGTTGAGAAAAGACTTCAGCTAAAATATACTCAATGGAAAATGTAGTCATGCCTAAAGGATCATTATCATGAGTACTATCATTCAATGGATGCTCAAGAGAAGGAATGGGAATAGACTATGCAAGAGATGAAGGGCTCACTAATGGAGAATGGGCCACAAATGAAGGAGTCACTAGTAGAGAAGGGGACATAGGTGATGGAGGATCCATGGGTGATGGAATCATAGGTGGAAAAATTATAGGTGGAGAAAGGACCATAGGTGGAGGATCCATGGGGGAAGAAGGGGGAGCCTTATTGTGAGGGTGACTTCTAGGAGGAAGAGTGGTAGGTGTAGGAATGATCATGAGGTGGTCCTTGAGATGCTATTGAAGGATGCAATAATAGTCAATGTGATGAGTACCACATTAGTGTCAAAGATAATATATCTCTCCATATTTTGGAATATATTCATGTGATACTTTTTTAGGAGGTATAGCCTTGTCTATGGGATAAGGATTAGTGGGAAGCAAGGTGTCTATATATTGTTTCAACTTATGACAATGCATGGAGGAATGATTATTTATGTTATGGAAGCAATAGATATGCTTGTTATTAGAATTTGTGGGTGTACTAATAGAGGGAAAGGAAAAATAAGTCAAGGAAAGTTGGTCTAAGTAATAGTCTCTATTCTAATGACTAAAAAAATTATGAATATCATAATAGGGATGATTGGCCCATTTGGTGAGAAAAGTAGCAAGCTATGGTAAAGGGAAAAATCCATCACCAAGGGAATCTGGTACTAGTAGGGAGACTAGATGAGGCTCAACTAAAAGAGAAATAGGATAAAAAATAGGAAGAGACTTAGCTAGAGATGGATTGGGAATAGGATTTAAACTAGGCTCAGTTGAGGGAGGAATAGGATATATGGAAGGTTGAAGGATAGTTATAAGCATCTTAGGGACAAGTCAGATAGAAAGTTTTTAGTATCTAGAAAATTAATAACAACCAATCATATAATAATCCATAATCATAATCCTAAGATGATATTCATAAAATGAAGGTGTGTGTACCATATCTACCCTCTAAACAATAAGGAAAATGCTAAAATTAAGAATTAGATAGGATGGAATGCGATAAAATATATAGACAGACTAAAGTAAAGAGGAATGATAATGACTAATTTCAGCATCTCAAGCTTAAACAAGACCTCCTAAAATTGGGTCATCTAAGGTGTAACCATCATCATAATCAGGTGTATGAAGATCAATGACATAGGTAGGGATGACCTTATCATCTAATGTGTTGTGATGAATGAAGTGTTGAGTCTTAGTTAATACAATGGGTATATCATCACTAGGTGGTTAATGGGAATGTGACTTCAAAGAAGGTAGAAGCTAAGAAATGAGATTAGATCAAAGATCTAAGGTTTTTATTTTAATATTGATCTCATAAGGCTCAATGACATCACCTAAATCACAAAGGTTAGGTGGTATATTATTGATGAGTTTGAGGTGACCATTATAACATCATGTGGAGTTGATAGGACATTTAAACCATTAAGATTCACCAAATTGAATGCTCAACAAATGTTCAAGGATTAGAATCTCAAATATTTCATGGTCTTAAAATTATTTGAAATTATAAGGGTTAGTGTTACCTTGATTCCTGTAGAATGATCCATTGTGAGGAAATTTGACACATTGGGAAGTAGAAGAGGCAACTGCTTGCATGCAATGATTCCATGACCTACCAAGAAAAATCTTATAGGATAGTGGAAAGTTTAAGATAATTAACTTCACTCGAATAGTGATAAGTGGAATGGTGATAGGGAGCCAAACATAACCTAAGGGAGGAATTTGCCTTCAATCAAAGCATTGACATGTGTTGTGTGTGGAATTAATATTACATTTATAATATTTGAGGGTTTTAATAAAACCAAGAGAGGCAATGCAAGTACCTAAAACCTCATCAATCAAGGCATGCTTAACTTAGATATCACCAATTTAAACACTGATAAAAAGGGGAGGATCATCCACATAAAGTAAAATCTCATTAGGAATCATAGAATCAATAGGAAATTTGAGGGAGAGACAAGTGTCCATTGTCTCATCAACATGTATGGACATCTCTTCACACTATTGTAAAATTCTATCATCCTATCCAGATAAGGTGGCTTCATGTCCTTCTAGAGGAGGATGAGTGATGTTCATTTTGAATATGAGATGCATAAGGTGATTACAATGATGTGGAGAAGTCCACATAATTTTGAGAAATGGGATTTGAGATAGGAGGTTAGTAAGTTTCGTGATAGGATCCCATTCATCATAACCCATAAGGGGACTATTGGAAAGAGGTGCATAGTATTGAAGGAGGTCCTTTGAAGGAGGAATTAAAGTGCATGTGAATCTATGTTAATAAGATGTAGGAGGTTTAATTAGAGGAAAATTTTATTTATTTTCTTGAGAGGATGGGGTAGTTGATGTAGGTTTGGTTTGATATAAATTGGAATAAGAATTAATAGAAGTTTGAGTATCATTGTTGATGGGTAAATAAGTTAGAGGAGTGGTATAAATGGTATGAAAAGTGTTATCCAAGGGAGGTTTTGGAATGGGTACATCAAAATATATAAGGTCTTCTTACCTTAAATATGTTAAGTGAGTTGGGTAAGAATCTTGGATAACACAAAAAGTGTGAAACAATTGAGGAGTGTGGATGGGATGAGAATCAATGAAGTCAACTATCCTTCGCATATTTGTCATATTTACCACATTATCTTTAGGATTTAGGTCTATAAGACTGTCAATATTACTTGTATAATGAGTAGGCTTATCATTGTTTTCTTGGTGATTTGGAAGAGGATATTTGTACATGGCCAAATGATCATTAGTCTTGTTTAAAGCCTGATATTTAGTTTGTGTTTTATTAGCTTTGAAGACAATGTCATAGTTTTGTTGGAATTTATGAATGATACAATCATGGTAAAAATTAGGATCAGGGAGAAAATCCATAGCCAAATTATTTAATTATCTTTAAGTTTCATGAGAATGACCCCAATTAGCATGAAACCAATAGAATTTATTGGAATCATACCAGGATTTCATGTGACTAGTGGGATAAAGCTCTCATGGAAAAGGCCTTGGTAGATACTTTTGTAGCTACACTAAGGATAAAGGTTTATGAACATTGATGTTATTTTTTGAAGATAAATGAGGGTTAGGAAAGTGGTTTAGAGGGGAAGCTTATTTTAGAACCTGATTGGGAATAATATCTTGAATAGTATGAATGGTATCATAAGAATCAGTGACACCATCCTTAGTAGCATGATGATTTTTATTTTTTTATTAACATGAGAGTACCCATAGAAGGTTGGGATATCTCAAATTTATGCATGAAGAAATCTTGGCACTTGGCTTGGTCAAGAGCCTCTTCCAAAGTACATGAAAAGAGAGTTTGGACCTGATATTATAACTTAGGATAAATAACATTGGTAAATATATGAAAGAGTTTATCATCTTCCATATTGTGTTCACACTTGTAGATAATGTCTTTCACCATTTGATGAGATCTTGTGTAGTTTCTATCTCAAGTTGATTACAATTAATAAAATGGGCCAAGGTATTTTCAAGGTCACTAGTTTGAAACTCATAGACTAAAGAATTAACTAAATCTTATAAACTAGTGATGGAATAATATTTGAGTTGGTTATACCAAGCTAAAGCATCTCTAGTGACCATTTTTGATAATATCTTGGTAGCAGCAAAAGTATTTAACTTGACCCAATCTTTGTATACATTTACAAATGTTTTTAAGTGTAGAGTAGGATTAGTTGACCCATTGTAACTTATGGTAGGGGTGATACCTCCTATATCTATGTTAGCAATTTGAGGCTAAGAGGTTTATTTTGAAGGTATCTAATTATTTTGTTAACAAGAGGAGGTTGAGGAGTGAGATTGCCATGGGAATTTTGAAGAGGAGGTGGGGGGAATTTTGGTTATGCATTCCCCATGTAACCTATTGAGGGTGATTTTGGAAATGGATAAGATTATTTTGCATTTACATCATTTATTTGGAATTATTAGCTTATAAAGCATTCATTTGATTAAGAGTTAGTAATAGAAGTTGATGGATTTGAGTAGTATTATTAGTATTGTGTGAAGCATTGGCATTGGTATTAGTGTCTTAGGTACCACTATGAGTGTTATTAATAGCTTGAGAGGAATTTTTAGTGAGTTAGGCATTAGTAGCATTATTTTATTATGTGTCTAATAATGCACTAATAGAGGGATGAGAAGAATTACTAGAGGCATGATTATTATGGGTATAAAATGATGCACTAGTGTTAAAATTGAGAAGATTGAGTCTTGGAAAGAGGCCCACTAGATCTAAAACCTACCATGTTAGTAGAGATACTAGGCATGGAGATGGAAGAAATTAGAGAGGAAGATGTCATAGTATGAGAAGGGGTCAAAAGAGAATGAAGAGTTGAGAAGAAAAGAAGTTATTTTCCCCAAAATCCATGTGAGAATGTGGGGGAAGGTTAATAGGGCTCCTTAGTTTGACCACTTATCATAAATGGTAAATAATAGAAGGATATTTTCCTTGATGTTGAGGAAATTCATTGATGAAGAAGAGAATTTCTAGAGTATACTTTAATTTAGGTTTATCTTCTAAGGAGAAGAGAGGATTATGAGCTAAAGATGAATGAAGAGGTGTCTTATAGTTTTTAGTGTGAGTGGCTACAAGCACATTATTTTCATCTAGGGTAGGATCCACAAGTTTCTTATGGGAAAACCTATTGGTGTTGGTGAATCTCATCATATCTATTGAATTTAACTCAATGTTGTATTCAAATAGGAAGTTTATAATGAGGGAGAAAGACTAGGGAAGATAAATATGATGTAAAGGCAAAGATGTATAAAGGATATAGATTCAAATAGGTCAAATATATATTATAACCTAATTGGAAAAAAAGGATACAGAGTCATACAGGTCAATACTATATTACAAACAAAGGATGAAGACAAGCTAATAAGGATAGAGGGTCAAACTAGTTAACTTAGTTCTACAACTTGATAGTAGATAAGGATTCAAAGTTTTAAAGGTTAACTCTATATTGTATACTGGGAGATAAATCAATCTGATAAGGATACACAATCATATAGGTCAATTGTGTATTACTGATAGGGGAAAACATAGTCTACAAGAGATTTTACCAAATAGAATGATAGTGTGCTAAAATAGGGAAAATATTTTGCAATATAAGTGATGCAAGAAGTGAAATAAAACAATATCAATGTGAGTGATCCAATTGGGGTAAAAAACACAAAACCTTACACCAATGTTGGATAATGCAATTTTTTGCAATATAACACACAATGATCAGAGAGTAAGCAATCAACTAGAAATTAAGTGCTAACTAGGTGGCCATCTTGAGTATTATTAGATTATTATAAATTATTAATTAAGTCTGATTTAAAATTTGGATAAAAATAGGGAACTAGAAATAAATATATGGATGGTTTCAAGATGTTTAGGTTGAAAGGGATCTATGTTGATAATGGTACTAGATTGGCATTGTGGCTTACCCCCTTACTTCATAATCCTAGAATGATAAGGGCGTTAGGTGATTTTATAATATATACCATTGATCACATATTTATACTTGGCTAGAAAACCAAGTCAATTTCTCCCTTTGTGATGAAATCCAAGTAGGTGGGCCTTGGTAAGACAAGTGTTAAATGTGTTTTGAATATTATGTGATTTGGTAGTGTGTGAAAAAGAGTAAAAAAGTTTAACTAAATGGTAATTTGAAAAACTACCTATTTAGACTATGTGAGTTACTCTAAGAATGAAAAAAACTAAAAATGAAAGTGTGAATTAACTACTAGCAAATAGTTATTAATTTCTAAATTTAGAATAGTACAGAGTTAGTTCATACGACACTGTATGTAAATAGTATAGAATAGAGTTGAGTAGGTCGAAGTAAACTATTTAATAATAGAGTTGAATAGGTTTACTAAGTCTTTTAGATATAATAAAGATACAAAAATACATCAACTAGGTCAACTTAGTTGGTTATAGGGTTGTAGTTTTGAAGGCTCCTAACTTATATAAAACAGAACTGAAAGGAAGTACTGAAATGACTAAGAAAGGAAAGAGAGGAACCTTGGTGGGTTTGAATATGATTAAGATTAAAAAATTTATGCTTAAGTATCTTGAATGTTGCTTTCAAATTCTTCAAACTAAGTCGATGAGTTTGACCCACTATGCAAAACCCTATGTGTTGAAGAAGAATAAGGTGACTAAATTGACATGCTTGACCTAGTTTCTTGATCTAAATGCTTCCAGAGAGAATAAGATAAAAGAGTTAACCTATTCAACCTTGTATGATTATCTATGAATAAATAAGAGTATTTTTTCAACCTATTTTATCCAGTAACTTGTATTTGATGAAGACTTTCATAGATAGAATAGAGTCATTTTGATGTGACTATGTGTTAAACCTACACATAGAAATTTATAACTATATCAACTAGTTCAATATAGTATCACAAATATATAAAAATAATAAGATGATAAAAATTAAAGTGTGAATTAAAACTTGAAAGGGTTATATTCACATCAAGTTCACCAAAATGTATGCAATGGGAAATGTATTAGATTTATAAATCAATCCTAACTCAGAGAAAATAAATCCTACTTACACTTTTTATTGGGAAGTTGGGAGAATAAATTGGATATTAAAGTTATGTAGCGTATTCTTTGGATATTTTTGCATTATGTATTTATTTTTTGGATATATATATATATATATATATATATATATATATATATATATATATATATATATATATATATATATAATCTTATCCTCCATAACTTGTAATAGATAGAAGATTAATAAACTCTTCTTTTGGCACCAAAGTATGAGAAAAATGTGAATAGTTAAAGACTATAAATGATTGTGTGTGTGTGTGCATGTGTGTGTGTGTGTGCGCATGTGCACGCGCACGCGCGCTTGCGCGTGTATGCACTCACTTGTATAAAGAATAAAGGTGGACCTTTTGTTGAGATCAATATAGACTATTTGGTTATGGCTACCTATTATATTTATTATTTTATTTCTTATGTGTACTATCATGTTTAATGTTTGGTTTAATCCTATCCAAGTTACTCTAAATACTTTAAATATTAATGAGTTATTGGTTAATCCTAATTCCTATCAAACTCAATAATTCCTCCTTGTTATGTTTCTATTTTCCCTATTGAATATGAATTTTTTACATTATCCTATGCAATTGAGTAAAACTTAGATATCCTCATCCTTAGCATGTTATGATGATTTAGGAACCTATGATAACAATGTCATGGTGAGTGTGAAACCACTCCTTCTGGAGGAAACTATGCTAAGATGGTTATCAAGTTAGAGAGACATTGAGACATGGTAAGACCAAAAAGTATGGAATTTCACAGAAGAAGAATCTAAATGAATTAGTCTTACCATAAGTGAAATCATTCAATAACACATCTATGGAGAGATATATGAAAATTTTTGGTGAAAATTACCTGAACTACTAGCTAAATAGTTGACAAGATTAGAATACTATTTCTTTAACCCAAGAATAAAATAAATAATCATTTTGATGGAAGAGAAGATAGACCAGCTGCTGAAATTGGAAACTAACTAGATGAGATCAATAGACTATTTGGTTGACACCACCATAGATGGATACATCACTAAGTTTGTAGTATAAGGATATATAGAATTCAAAGTTGTGAAAGACCATTTTGTCCAAGGAATTAGAGGAAAAGTTTTGCAATGAATATTTTTCATGGTAAAGATGTTGGTTATGGATAAGGCCATTGTGCCTACTCCAACCAATATGAAGTAGTCACTTTAGGAATATGGGGGTATATGAAACATGATGGTCAATGATAATTATATGAGTAATTAAGTCTTGAATCTAAATCTATAATGGAGACATGAGGAAAGAAGAGTCAAAATAAAAGTCTAGATTTATAACAAGAACTGCAACAATAGAATAGATGGAATAAATAAAAGAATGCCTAGGTAGTTGTGAGTAGTCATAAGAGTATTAGTAGATTAGATGATGAATGAGTGTGAAGACATGATGAGTGAGAGGATGAATTAAGGATGAATAAATAGGATGATGAATATCGACACATAGATCGAATAATGAGACAAAGATGAGATGCATGAATAAGAAGGCAAAAATAGTTTATAAGTAGAATAGATAGATGATAGATGTAATATGCATATACAAGCAAGGGTATTGTTAGAAGAAGAATCATGTAAAGAATTAAAATATATTTTTAGGTTAATTTTAGGTTCAATCAAAATATAATAATAAGTCATAGGAAAGAACCATTCATTTAAAGATCACATGTCCCCACAATACAATCTTTTATATTCTAATAGAAGTTTTCAGCCAGGTAGACAAGAAGATAGTAGTTGGGAAGGACCATTTGTATATTAAGTACATCATTGGGGAACTAAAATTAAAATAAGATAAATTAGAAATACTTTGGAGGCCATAATATTAGTTGAATTTTAACAAAGAAAAAAAGGAAACACAGATAAACAAAGTGCACATGATAACTCTCCTAGTGCATAGAGTAGTATGCAGGCAAGAACACCCAAAACTTAGCCTCCTCTAGTAATGGTTACATAGTATATTATATTGACACCAATTTACATAATGGATCATAAAGGAAGATTCATAAAATTAGCAACATATGATGGGTCTATGGATCCTAAACAGTATCTGTTAACCTATGATATGAGATGAAAAGCTAAGGCCATCACTAATGAAGCTATCAAAAAGTGTGAGTTATTAGGTACACTATCTAAAAGAGGAATTGAGTTTATATAATAAAGATAAATTCAACAAGAAATTCTAAAAGACATTAAGGACTAGTTTGTTTTAGAATTCAAGATAAAAAATGCACTAGTTAGACAATACAAGACCTAAAGGAGATAAGGTAAAAGTTTAGAGAATTGGTCTATGATTATGATGGAAAAATTTTAGATGTGATGAATAAGGTAGAATTTTCCTTAATATACAAAGATAAATATACATGGTTCATTGAATGACTATACTCTAGAATCAAGTTTGCCATTGCATAGACTCAATATGTTATAAAAGTAGATCCTAGAGTTGCTACCCTATGTGTAGAATGAATTTAAGATTATGGAGAATCCCCTATTGCTAACTCCAAGATTGAAAATACACTATAGGAATTTATGAAAAGAATGGAGCAATGCCATGAATTAGATAAGCCTAAATTAAATCACTAGTGTATGGAATGCAGAAAGGAAGGACATCATAGGAATGATTATCCAAATATCAAGATAGAATTCTATGAAATTTGTTGAGTAGTGGGGCATGCAACAACATGGTGCCATCTTCTACAACAATATGTTAAGAGCCCATAGAATTTGTATTATAATTTTTGTAAGTCAAACAATCATGATGAAAATAATTATAAGGATTTGTATGAGCTCAAATAAGGCATCAGCAAAAATGTATTCACCATAATGTGCAACAAATGTCCTCTATAAAGTAGACAATTCTAGGCCTAGAGGTCAATAAATGTTGTGCAACCCAAACAAGTCTACAATAGATTCCTAGTTCACCATAATATCAGCCTCAAGGTCTAGATGGATAGACCCCTCCTTTACCAAGTTGGACACCTCTATCTCCGTAGTACTAGTATGCAGTACCCTATATCTCAGCCATGATGTAGTAGCAAAAAATGAGTTGGACCCCACAAACTATGCAAAAACAATTCAAAATTGGAGATAATAACTAGTAACACCAACTTTGGAACACTTCACAATAATAAAGAGGATATATAGGTGGATACTAGTCCAATAAAGGAGAATCTCAAGGAGGATATAGAGAAGGATACCAAGGAGATAGAGGAAACAACTATCAATGGCCTCCTCTATAATGCTACCTATGCAGAGAATATAATTATGTATAAAGGAATTGCCCTATGAATTCTCAAAGATAGTCTTACTGTTCATATGTAAAAAATATTATTAGCATAACATAGAAGATTATCCCATCTTTGAGAATCAAAGAAAGGACAAGGCCATCTAGAATGTGAATATGGTAAGTGCACAGCCTAAATAAAATGTGTTCTTAAATTTTTTTACAGGACAAAATCATGTAGAAAAAGGTTTACCTCTACTTAAAATGCCTTAGGATCAAGGAATCCAAAAAGCTAAACAAGATAAATACCTAGACCCAACTATAGAAAAGGGCCTCATATATGAAGTTACATAGATGTTGAAAAACATCTGACATCAAGACACCACCAAAGGGGATAATACAATAATAAATGCACAAATATATGGCTAGATCATGTGCATCATGCATCAAGATGGAGTTTTCACTACACTCATAGATCTTCTAAAACTTTTAATCACACTGCATAATAAAGACATCTCTGAAAACATCATAAACCTACTACATAATCTACTAGAGTGTGTGTAATGTAGACAACAAAAGATGGAAAAGATAGTCTAGTACATCAAAATAAAGAAGCCCTAGGATGTTGATGCATGCATTGACATTGAAGTTTTGGGTTATGAAATTTTGAATACTATCTTTGATTTTGATAGCATAGTCAACATGATTCCTAGGTCTATATGAGAAGTTATTAGACAATTGGTTTTGAGTTATAGCCTAGTTACTTTGACCTTAGTTGATTATGGAAGGGTTAAGTTGATTGGTTGATTAGAAAATGTGGATATTAAAGTTGTAGAACTGACATTGTGAGGTGACTTTGAATTCATCAACATGAAAGACTACAACAATATATTACCCTACACTGATAGGTAATAAATAAGCATATGATAGTTAGATGACTATCAACATGGTGTAGAATAAATTAGAGGTACACCAAGGAGATAAGGTTGTTGTCATTCCTCTAAATAGAGTGCAAAAGCCTTACATAATTCAAATTAAACTAGATTCTCCATACATTGAATAAAAAATAAGATGGATGAAGGTGAACTCTGAGGATAATCCAAAATATCTATGTGTAATTGAGTGTAACTTCTTGTATCAGTATGCCAAACATTAGGTACAATCATTGCTCACTTAAAAATTTAAGACATTAGAATAATGGAGTCCCACACCAGTACCTATGCAGTTGTTGGAAAACTAGTTTGTCATAGAATATTGTGCATCTATGTCTATAAAATCCCCTACTCAATCAGAAGTTGAATTCCTCTATCAAGCTAATGATCATATGTAGTACTATATAGAGCTAACTAGAGAAGGCACTTTTCCATGGGAAATATATTTATCTATCAATATAGACTTAGACACACATCTCCTCAACTGGTCTTGAGGTGATCATGAACTCTAACTAATGAGAATGGTCTTTGCACACAAGATATAACTTCTTGTGTACTATGCCACTAAGGATATTAATGACTTCATTTTATAGTTACAAGTGCATATACCTACCATCAACCAATAGGTCAATACTCTAAATTATGCTTTGAAGGGAGTTATTGCGACATGCTAGGCAATTCATCAAAAAGAATAGCTCGAGTGGGATGATGGATATGAGTACATGATCAACAGGTTCTAGTTAATTTAGTTTATCCAAAAGAATTGGCCATTATTTCAAGAAGGTGAGTATCCTAAAATTCATATTCATAAATGTGTTTAAGTCTAGACTAAGTAATGAGTGGCACCAAAGTACTGGGTTTACATTTTCCACTATACACTTGCTCCATTACCAGTAACATGGTACATGCATCAAGAGCACATAAGGGATTCAAAGCATTAGGCACATGTCTAAAGTGTTTTCATTTAGATATTTGTTTTTTATGATGAAAACCCTCTAGTTCATAGTTCACTCTAGAAAATCAAAAAATTCTTATGTCATGGGTGTGAAAAACACTTAAGCACCATGACAAAATCCATTGCATAAAAGCACACAACATATGATCTTAATGCAGTATTATAAACATAAAAAACTATTAAGGAAGAAGAATAATCTCTAATGCATCCATGTCACTAAATACAAGATGAATCAAATAACATTGAGGATTTTGATTATGATGGTGATATAGATTTGAATGATTTATTTAAACTTGAATGACCTATAGAACCACTAAAGGACACTAGCATAAAACCTACTGAAGAAGACAAGCTTTATAACATAAAAATTACCAAACAAGAAGGATAATAGTAGATACAAGAATCTATTGATGAAAAAAATCACAAGATTTACCAATATCCCATCAAAAAGCATGTAGCAAACATCAAAACTAAGGAGGTTCTGGAATTGGCGAACATAGGTGACTATTGGACAAAAGTTGAAATTTCAAAAGCTCTGCAACTTCTAAGGGATTATCAAGATTTTTTTCACACTAAATTATCATAGGTTCAATTAGTTGACCCATTTCTTGGAAAGATGCATATTTAACTAAAAGAGTATGCATGGCCTACAAATAAGTGGCCATATAATCTTAACCTGAACATGACACTAAAAGTAAAGGCTGAACTAGATAGAATGCAGGATCTAGGAATAATCTATATCATAGAAAAGGTAGATTGGGTAAGCCCTATGGTGGTGAAACCAAATAAATAAATGGATATTGATGTATGTTGGGGTTACCATATTATGAATTATGCCTTTATAAATGATCCATTCCCAATTCCACTCATAGATGAAGTTTTGGAATCCATCATAGCACATGAAATCTACTCTTTCACAAATGGATTTAGTGGCTATCATCAGATATCAATCACATAAGAAGATAGATCCAAAATGAATTTTTCCTTAGAATGGGGATTTTTTGCATACAAGGTCATGTCTTTTGGCCTTAAGAATGCACCTACAATGTTATATTGTGTATTGGTTACTGCATTCAAGGATTTTATTCATGACTTCCTATAAGTCTACCTTAATGATTGGGTAGTCTTTTCCTTATTTAAAGAACATTTGTCTAAGTTGTGTCTAATTTTATAATGATGTTGATCTCTATAGATCACATTAAATTTAAATAAATGTTTATTTTGATACCCTTTGGTGTTTTTTAGGACATGTAGTATGCAGTGAAGGCATTCCAGTAGATCAAGCAAAAATTATAGTAATCTTGAGTGTGCCTCCACCCATCAGTTCAACTAAAATATGCTCTTTTATAAGACATATAGGATACTATCATGAGTTTATCAAAGTATACACAACTATTTCATCTCCATTGGAAACTTTAATGCACAAAAATACAAAGTTTGTCTAGACTTTAGAGTGCCAAGCAGCCTTCATCGATCTAAAATAGAGATTGGTTACTATGGCCATCCTCATCTTTATAGACTAGAGGAAGCCTTTTTATGTACATGTGGATGCTTTGAGTATTGAATTTGGTGTTATGCTTGTGCATCTTGGAGATGGTGGCCTTGACCACCCTATTCATTTTGCTAGCTGGAAACTCTCTAAAGTAGAGAAAAACTATATAACCACTAGGTGAGAAGCATTGGCTATCATGTTTGCACTAAAAAAAATTGACATTATCTAATTGAAACATTGTTTAAAGTTTTCACTGATCATCAAGCCTTACGATACCTTATCAATAATCCAATGCTAGGAGGATGTATCTCTCAATGGTTGATGTTATTTTAGGATTTCCAATTTTGCATTAATGTAAAGCCAAGAAGAGAGAACGTGGGACCAAATCATCTTAGCCATATTCCAAATGGAGAGGAACTATAAAAATTATAAGAAGACTCTTTTGATATGTACCTCTTCGTGTTTTAATGATTCTAGAAAATTTTGAAGCCATTACCAACTTCCTCAAACAAGGATTCTTCCCTATGAAATATCAAAAATGTGATAATAAATAGTTTGTTACTAGATCCCTATCATATACCATCATCAATGGGATTCTATATCACTTGGGGAAGGACAAAGTTCTACATCGGGTTGTTCTAGAACATGAACAAACTCAACTCTTATAGGATACACATCAAGGAGTAGTAGGAGGAAATTTTTTGGGAGAAAAAACTACCAAGAAGCTATTACAAAGTGGGTTATGGTGGCTAAATTTTTTCCAAGATGTACATAGAGTAGTGCAACACTATGATGTCTACCAATATATGGATAAATTGCTAAAAAAAAAAGATGAAATTCCTTTACAACCTCTCTTAACTAAGTAACCTTTTGAACAATCATGAAATGACTTTTTTAGACCTATCGATCCACTAAGCAAGTAAAATAAAGCAAGATATATCATTACTATGACTGACTATTATACTAAGTGGGTTAAAGTTGTTATGGCACCTAGTTGTGGTGTGAAATATGTAATGAAGTTTCTCTATGAGAACATCATTACAAGGTTTGGATGTCATATGAAGTTATTCAACAATTGAGGAATGCAATTTTTGAACAATCCCATCAAGGCTCTAACTAAGTAATTTATGATTTCTCATCACAAAATCACCACATACCCTCCTTAAGCTAATGGCCAAGCTAAAGCTTCCAACAAAGTTTTAGGTTAAATGTTGACATAAATATACAATGTCAAGAGGGATGAATGAGAAGATCATATTCCTATAATTTTATGGGAATATCACACACACTACAAGAGAGCCATAGGTTTTATGCCTTTTCAATTGGTGTATGGACTTGAAGCAGTCATGTTAATGGAATACCTAGTGTCTAGTCTATGCATTGCCATGGTCATGAAACTAGGGGATCATGACTCTCTAACTAAAAGAATACTTGAACTAAATAAGATGGATGAATATACATGTAGAGAAGTGTAGATGCATTAATTTCATAAGTAGAGCTAAAAATCATTGCATGATAGGAATTTTCACTAGAAAGAATTTCATAAAGATCAACCAGTCTTACTATATGACAATCATTTTAGAGCATTTCTTGGTAATATAAATTCATTAGAAAGGGCCCTATATTATAAATGAATTAATTTAGCAAGGAACCATGGTTTTAATAGATCTTCAAGGAACCATTTTACCAAGGGGTAAATTGATATAGGCTTAAGCCCTGCTGACAATAGTCTATTGATATCATTCTACAAAGTGAGTGGGTGCTGATTAGCACCAAGTAGATTAGGATTTCCCTATTTTTGCATGTTTTTTTTTTTTATTTTATATTTGTAGATGATTTCTTCAACAAAATTTGAAACTCAAGATATCAATCATGGTATGCACTAGTCATGTGCATAAAGATCCACATGTGACATCACAAAAGTTAAAAAGGAGTAAATGAAATAAATTAAGTCTAAAAAAGGTACAAAAATGTCCCATTAGTAAGATCTCTGCCATATAATAGTCATCCACCAAGAAGTAAATTATAGATCCAAGGGTCAATTTACATCATCTACTCATACCCCCATATAGACACTAAATATCATAACGGTGTAACTCCACACATATACCAATGATTAACTATCTTAATTGCCAGATCAGATAGAGATTTGCCACATCCATCATTACATTCAAGGAAAGTGGATAGTTAAGCATTATATTGATACCAAATCCAATAGGCATGAATTATATAAAATCAAAGTTTGAATACCAAGTCAGTATTTCATCCTTATACATATTTTTCATGAGCTACAATTATAACATGTTGAGATAGTTTTCTTACATAGAGAGAAAATAGAATTCTAATTCCTTCACTTCATACAGATATGGATACTTCATAGGCCATGGGTTTTAATATGGTGCTTATGTAAACTAAATTTAATGACCCTAAATCATTTGATTACCTCTAGTAAGTAGAATAGAAGCTATTCCAACTAGACCCTATTGATGTTATGTAACCACTTGCTCTCATAGCTTGCCACTGATTCATCAATTGAAGTCTCAATAAAACCCTTTCAACTATAGATATTTTGAAATGCTTACATTTGGAAACTTGGGGGAGATCATACAAGTATTTATTGGGTATTAAAATGATGTTAATATCTATTTGGGCCTAGATATCACAATAGTAATCAACACAAAAGCCATGGCCCAAGCTTTAGGCATGCCTGTACATGGAGTTTCCTTGGCTCTATACAAGACAATAATTCCCCCATTATACAATAAGTTCATTATTTCTATGTGCAAATTAATATAGTGATTTCAATTGATGCAATCCTATATAAGCCAATCCGCATCCTTTTTGAGTGTATCATTAAGATATTTTACCAGATGACCAAGTCTTTAAATCAAATACCAAAAGGCATCATTGATATCTCTCATCAAATGAGGGCAAGTTTAAATCTTGGTGGTAATAATGTCTAGAGTTTATTGTAACACCTCCCCAAGTACTACTTGACATCATGCAATATTTGGATCAGCATGCATCTATCACTTTGTTATCATGGGGTGTGTTCATCAACATCCATGAGTTATCACAGTCTCCCTTCTAATCTCTCCCCTTACTTATAATAATGGACATGGCATAGGCCAAAATCATAAGATAAAAAACTTTCTTATCTAGGCATGTAACTCCACTGTAGGCCATACCACCTAGTGTAACCATCCCTAAAACATAATAACTTAAAGAAGCTACTAGTTCATAATAGTAGAAGGGAAATTAAAAATTATAACATCATTTGGTATCCCCTCCCTTGAAATGTAGGACACATAGCATAACCACTTGAATGGATGATCCAAGGGTACCTTAGATTATGAGCTCATACAACCTCCTCTAGATGGGCATAGATGAGCAATAATTATACCAAGTCATGATGGCAGACATGGATGGGGATTTCTATGCTAAGGATGAGGAGAAGGAATTTTTCCTTTGGAAGGTTGTGCATATAGTTCAAGTGTAGAAGTAGGTTCTTGAGAGCTATGGGTGGACCTTTCCTCTTTCCCACCATCCATAGTTGTTAACATCATCTGAGAAGAAATGGAGAAACTATAGAGGTAGATCAACTTATTCTAGCCTTAATCTACACTGGCATTCATAATTGAAGACATATTTTCACCCCTTTTAAAGAGTCCACCTAAATCACTGGTGCATAGACCTTAAATAAGGTGAGAGGCCAAGGTCTCCCCTATATTTTAAGAGCACACCTTTGGATTACTAGCCACTACATAGGAAGCACAACCTACCCCTACATCTATTGTACCACCACCAAAACATAGATTGGTCATGTTCAAGAAGAGTAAGGCATAGGTTTCTGGCTCAAAAATGTGACCCAATGATTCACCACCATAACCCTAGGCCCAAGAGGTTAAATATATCACACCAAATTAACCCAAAAAAGAATAATAATAAGCCTTGAGGGTAAAATCATCTCACATAGTAGAATGACATGTGAGGAAGGAGGAGAAGAAGAAATAAAAATAACAAGCATAGAAAAAACAAGCTAAAGAAGATGAGTCTACATAAATGGCCAAGGATATAGAGTCTGATATACATAAGGCCATGGATGTGTACATGAAGGTACAATAATTAGTTGATGTAACCCAAAAAGTGTAAGAGTGAGAGATGAAGGATAAGGAAGATGAACTTGATACTAAAGTGAAGGTAGAGGAAGAAGAGAAGAGAAAATAGGGCATAGTACCCCAAGCACAGTAGACCATGAAAGTTGTAAATCATGTGTATTAGTAAGCAGAGGAAGCTATAAGGAAAAAGGAGGAAGAAGACTAAGCCCTACATCAATAATAGGCATAGGTATAGGCACAAGCATAAACATAAGCCTAGGGAGCACAAGAGCAAGCTAAGGTTATAGCCTTTGTAGAAAAGAATAAAAAAGAGGAAGAAGAAGAACATAAGAAAATAGAGAAAGAATAAGAATGGGAAAATCAATTTAAGGCCCAAGAGGAACAGGTAAAGCTACAATCTACACAACAAGTTCTAAAGAAAAAAAGAGGATGAGGAAGAAAAACACAAGTAGGATAAAGATGTTACATATTAACTTAATCTAGTAGTAGAGGCCATAATGTAATATCAATAAGTACCAACACAATGTCACATACAACTGGAGTAGCCCACATAGCAAGAAGCACCCATTACAACTATGATAGATCCAAAACTATTAGAGATGCCACTGGGAGGCATTTAGCTTTGGGATGTTCCAAAAGTTAGTGCTCATTGTACCACCTTCTCATTCTCATTTACCATAATTCCATGACCATAACCTAGCACATCTATAAGCATATTGGCCACACTCCCAATCAAGTAGTAATCTTCATTAGATGTCTCTAGACTTCCCTTAAATAAATAATTAGAGGGTCTAATAGCTTTCTAGGAATCCATTATGTAAAATATTTCCTCTTTGGATCAATAATGGGATCAATCTAAGGTAGATAAATTAAAGATAAAGGTTACCCATATGAAGCTATGTAAATGATTCAAAACACCTATCTATAGTTTGTCATTCGAGAAATCAAGGACCAAGTTATCTCCAACCAATGCAGTCTTAAGATGTTGGTCTCTGAGTTCACTAAAGACTAGTGCGTAGCCCAATAATTTTACATAGTAGATACATTAGGCTAGAGCATGAAGACTGAAGTAACCACATTAATAACCTTGCTAAAATATTACCATAACATGCTATATATTATATCACTCCAAGCATACTAGGTTTCACAAAGTCTGTTGGATTGGAAGTAGAACCTCGATGAGTCTCTTGCCAATTTTAGTGCACATTTCACTATAGATGCAACTACTAAGACAACCATGGATATTTAAACCACATTAGTGTATGATAATGATAGAGCTCTCTAGGACTCATTTAATACCTAGGATAATGTGTGTGATAGACTCCTTGACTGGTAGAGTGAGCTTTATCATAGTTCATTCATAGGTCTCTAAGTCAAACATCATGCAGATAAGCTAGAGCAATTGAGTAGAGAGATCTAGATGAGGGCTAATAGTAAAAAGGTATCCATAAACATCATTGATGACTCAAACCTAAATTAACTCATTATATATCATGCATTGATTTTCATCCTATTGTGCATGATCTAAGAAGTGATGATCGATTGGCATACTTACAAGAGTGACCTATCTCTATTTTGTAGTGAGGTTGCCTAGATTCTTAACATTATATTATGCAATCTACCATCTAATCTCTTTTAAATCATCATATAATTCAAGGCTACATAGTCAAGGGCCAAGGATCCTATTTACCAATCCTCATCTACATCAATGCCACCTCCTTCAAGCTATGTGCTGTATAATGTGCAATCTTGAAAATTTTGTAAATAATTTTGTATTTGGGAATGAATAATAAGACAAGTGGGGATAAGATGGTTAAAAACCCACAAAAAGGGGCCACCTAATTATGCCATCCTATTGAAAACTTGAAAGGGTGGTAAGTCTGTACACTATTTATTTGAAAACCTAAAAGGGAGGCTAAGTAGTGCATAAGCGGTGAAAACTGGAAATGGCACCTTGAGTGAATAATATGAAGCTTAATAGTCTAACCATTCCTTTAACTCCACCTTGTGTACACATTCATATGATCCTATGATGTTGTCTCAATATGAGACAACATTTTAAGTTTGGGAAAGTTTTGGAGAATAAATTAGATAGTAAAGCTATGCAGGATATTCTTTGGATATTCATGCGTTATGTATTCAATTATCGACTATATGGATATTTTGTCTTATCCTCCACAACTTGCAATAGATAGAAGATGAATAGACTTTTATTTTAGAACCAAAGTATGAGAATAATGTGAGAATTTAGATATTTTAAATGATTATATATATGTATGCTTGTATGAAGAAGAAAGATGGACCTTTTGTTGAGATCAATATAGACTATTTGGTTATGGTTACCAGTTATATTTATTATTTTGTTCCTTGTGTGCACTATCATGTTTAATGTTTTGTTTAATCCTATCTAAGTTATTTTAAATTCTCTATAAACATTAATGAAGTATTGTTTAATTCTAATTCCTATCAAATGCACAATAATTCTTCCTTGTTATACTTCTATTTTCCCTATTGACTATGAATTCTTTGCACTATCCTACGCAAATGAGTAAAACTTAGCTATCCTCATCCTTAACATGTTCTGATGCTTTAGGAACCTCTACTAACATGGGGTAAATTAAATAATCAAGGTCATGACCAATATTAATCTACTAGACATATCCAAGGGATCTCTTAAGGGAAAGTTCTAAAACCTCCAGTCAAACAAAACTATGCAATAACCCTAGGTCCTATATTTTCATATTAACTAAACTAATAACAAGTAAGAAAAAGTCTAATCTAGTTCTCATCAAATCCTATGGCACAAAGTGGGGGTAATAAATAACAAAATTAAACATTTATAAAATACATATACTCACATCAATGTATACGAAATCCTAATGCATGGAAGAGAAATGAAAATGCATATCTATCTATTCTTATAAAGGAGGAACAAAGTTAGGAATACTTACCTTTGAAGATGAACCCACTGATCCTCAGTCTCTCCCTTGGACAAGGTTCTTCATAAGAGGTTTTTGTGGTATGTAAGGATGATAAGGATAAATCAGCTCTATGATACATAGCCTATCAACGTATATAAAAGACTTCTCCACAAGACAAGATTTATATCTCTAAATAAAGTATGAAATCCTAATCTTTTCCTTAAGTAAAATGGTGGATAAGTAGATGCACAACATATCTTACTTTTTATTCTCTTCTCTTAGAAATAGAAAAATGAATGTGTTTTTATAGGTGGATCTAACCCTAATCCCTTATGAAATTTTAGGCTGACAAGGTCAACCCAATTGACCTAGTATGATTATTGAAAAAATCAAATCAAGTCATAGACTAGGTTAGTCAGGGGATGACCTAGACCATAATAAGTTTCCTCAATAAAAGTACAAGGTTGATGGGGTTAACTATGTAACATAAATTGTCAAAAGGGGGTTTTATGTTAGAAAAAGGACTAATGAAGGTGGTAAATGACTAGACAAGGGTGAAAAATAGGAGTCAAATCTTAGGTAAATGGTTTTTAAGAAATGTGTGTAGATGGTAAGTGATAAAAAGGGATAATGATCATGTGAAGCACTAATGGTTTGCCCAAACCTTTCTCAATACACCCCTTAGGGCATACACTCAAAGAGATTGAGACTCAACAGGTTCTTTCAAGATAGAGAGCATTAGTAATTGATAAAGTTTTAAAATATATAATGTATACACACCTCATTGGGTACATGAACCAATACATAAACTTGGTGACAACCTATGTGTGTGAGTGTACATAATGATCATATCATTGAATAGTTTGGACTGAGTTGATAGCTTGTTTAATCCTCATATGGGTGGATCAATAACTCAATTCAATTTTGACTCCATCATTTCCCAAGATTGAATCACATGTTAAAGAAGGGAGTACTTTATTGAAATAACTATGAAAATATATATTGTTACACCTTTTCCTTAGTTTTTCTTGACTAAATACTAGTCATGCACCTAAATGAAATAATAAAACCAATGAGAAATCACGTCAGCATATCACACGAGTAATGACCTTGTGTGCTCACCCAAAGCACACAGTCAAGACCAGTTCCCATTGATTTTATCATGCAGTATTGGATAAACTTAACTTTGTCTACACTAAAATGCTTTGGTTAGTCACATTTTATTTTCATTACTAAAAACATCATATTATGGTTAACCATGTTATTCACTCTATACATTCAACATATTTCTAATTATCACTAGAAAAATAGATTGGCACATAGTTTAGAATTTCTAGATAAAAATAGTGATTCCACTTATTTAATTTTAAAATTAGTCACTCATACACCATATATTATTAATGAAAAATAGAATATAATATAATCCTTTTGAATTGGGCCTAATGACCCTATAAATTATTTACATATTAGATATCTGAGTCTATGATCCTATTCTCTCATGAACCAGTGCTAGATTCATGTTTGACTAATCTCCTCTAATACTTCCAAAAGTTACTTCATAGCTGTCTCCACTTCTTGCACCCTTTTCCAATTCTTTCACTTTTATCTAAGTCATGTGGCTTTTGTTTCTCATTAATTTTTTATCCTTATCTCCCATAACTCACTCTTTTATGCCAAGGTACTCCACACCATTCTCTTACCCTTACTCTTCCTCACTATGGCTCTGAACCACTTATAATATATAAATAAAAAATTAGGGTTCAACATCACCCCTACTAAATTTATAGTTCATCTTGGACTATGTTGAATATTCTTTAGATAAAAAAATTTAGGTCCCATTTGTTACACTTGATATTTGATCTCCTCCCATTGGTTGAATGTAGTCCAAATATTAGAAGTAATCACTTCTACTTTTCCATGTAGCCACTTAATTTCTATGGGTTGCTCTAGGAAATAATCTATTTGAGTTATCAAAATTTCAATCTTAGAAGTTTCATCCTTATGTGTGTTATCGAGTGACCTGACTTCTACTAAAACTTGCCCTCAAAGTGATAAAAACCTAGCATCAATTTCTTGGTGATGGGTACTAAGTTGTTTCTCTAGTTCTTCCATGTCCTAGAATACCTTGGTGGATTGGGCTATATCTTTTATATTTAGCACATCCTCAACTAGCTATTGGTGTTATTTTTCCTTAGACTAAAGTTGCACTTCAAAAAAAAATTCATGTGAGGTTTACAAAAACCCATTAGTGATGGGAATAGTGGTGCCTAATTTAGTAAAAAATCTTTTTTAAATATATATGGCCTCTATGAATTTTTTTTTCCCAAATATTCTCTTATTAGGGGTTCACTTGGTTCTTGAATTTATTGAGTAGAAGATCCACTAGTGTCTCTAGTTTATTGATGGATTCATCGGTAAGATGAATATCATTAGTACGAATTGGTTCATTCTTCAAGACTATATAACAAAGGGATAGTGTCCTTAGTCAAGAATTTTTTATTGTATTATGTTGGCACTTGAGCACCTCTAGTTTTTCTTCAAGACTTCACCTTTTCTCATGTTCTTCCCAGTACATCCAAATGACATCATAATGTTTGTGGCTAAGTTGGCCAACATCATTTCTATGGAGAATATTTTGCCTTATACCTCTAGGTCTAATTTTATTAGGGTCGTGCCTACTTGAGCTATAAAACATTTAATGGGATCTACCCAAAGAAAATCTATAATATCTACCCCCTCTAGGATTAAATCTATGTCGGCCTTAGGAATCTCAAAATGGCCTTCATTATTGTATATGTCCATATAAAAATACATTTCATGCCAAGTTTGAATGGTGGATTCATTTTCAGGTAAATAATCCAACATATAAAGTTTTTCATCTAAGATTCCTTACTAGAATATGGAATGAGTGGGAAGGTCATCATTACCCTCACTTTCTTGCTATAGCTCTTCTACTTCTTTAATCTTCCCCTTACCATTGTGAGGTCCATGATCTAGAACTACAAGTTTAGGACCATTTTTTGTAGTTCACTTGTGTCGACATCTTGGTCTACTATGTTAGGGGATGCCCCTCTTCCTTGCCTCTTCATCAAAAATTTTTGGACTCTCAATGTCCATTTGTGGATCCTTAGAAGCATGTTGTTCTTTATTAAGTTTAGGGGTGGGTTCTTTTTCAATCCCTATTATTGGAGATAATTCACCTTGTTTAGAGATTACAACTTTGGGTGTTGAAATCTCTGACCTTGAATGGATAGTTTATTATTGTGTAGAAATAATGCCATCTTTCATATATTCTTAAGGTAACCCATGGGCTTTAATTTGTGATGAGGCTTACCTTTATCATTTGTTATTATTTATGGTTTTTTACCCCTATGGCTTACTAGAACCAATGGCTTTAGGTCTTGGTCTCTTTTCCTTTTTATGTGCCCTTCCTTATATTGGTGTTTATAGTTGAGGAGGCGGGGGGGTGGTTTTTATTATTCATATTTAGACTTCTTAACATCTTATTCATGGACTTGAGCATATAGTAAACCAAAAATATTTTCACTTGCATGATTATCTTAAAAGGATTAATATATTTTCTATCTAATTTGTGTCACTTTGTGTATGCCTAATTTCCTAGATAGACAAATAAATTACAAAGAATGTGAACCTCAACAGTGATATTGTTAACATCTTTACTTATCATGTACACATCTATAATATGATTAATGAAATCCATGAAATATTTTATAGTGTATGCATAAGACAACTTGAGCCAGCCTGATAAGTTATCATTACTCTCCATCCATATCTACATGAGTGAATAATTTTTCTTAATAAAAAACTCAACTTGGCTTCCCATTTATGTGGGAAAATATTTTGGTATGCACCACTCATTACCAAACATGTATTTCATCCCCTCAAACCAACACTTCATCTTTATTCTATAATAGGGTGTGATGGTGCCTAAACATGTAAACTATTGTAACCTCTCATCAAGGGACTTGTGTTCTGGTGGATAGACCCACTTAAGTTATTTTTTAGTGTTTTAACCATTTAGGATCTTACATATGTAAATCTTAAGTTAGATTAAAGGACTAAGTTGTCTAAATCAATCAAATAAAATTAAATAATTAACCATTGATTTGTTATATATTTTGACCTTCATTTACTTTATAAAAATAGTAATAAATATACATAAATAGAAACTTCTCTATAAAGTGACTATTGCATATGATCTAGGTTCTGAAAACTAGATTTTGGATAGTTTTGATTGTTATCAATAGGGTCCCAATATCTTTTTACTCACTAGACAATAGTGCACCACCTAGATAGGAGCACCATACTATTATAGTGTCCTCAAAGTGGTGTAGTGTCCTCTTTATAGGACTATTCCTATTTTTTGGGAGCACCTGCACCTATCTTTTTATGTCCTATTCCTACACACACAAAATTTATAACTCTATGTTATGCCTAGAAAATCTGATTTAGTGTGCAAACCCTAATCCTCTTTACAAGTATGGTATGAGTTGAAAATGTGTGTTTATTAGTAGGATAATTTGGACATCCTCAATATTCTATTGTAAATAGATTTGCCTATATACCAATACTCTTAAGAGGGATCAATCTCAATGTAGTTTTCTCACCTCGTGTTTGGTGCAAGTGTAAGTGAATGCTAGAATGAGAGTGGTCTTAAATTCCTTGAGTTTGTTTGAGATTTGAAATTTTTTTAAATCTAGTCTTATAGATGTTATAGATGGTAATATGTAGAATTAGGTTAGAATAGGGATCAAATATCTTAATTTTTCTCAACTTATTTTTTATTTGAATAGGGTTTTGTATATATTTTCCTTCTAGTCAAAAGAAGTCTAATATATTTTATTTATAAATATCTATAGCTTGTGTGGATAATAAAATATACTAAGGATGACCTTAGGAGGGGCACACTAGAAAATTATCCATTAGATAGAGTTATTAAAAAGGATAATAACATCTACTTGGGGACACTAGCACCATGTGGCTATAGTGTCCCAAATGTGGCACTAATGTCCACTTGGCAGACTACAAGGAAAATTGGGTTGGGATATGAGAATGATGTCTTCGGAATATGTTTAAATTGATTTTAGATATTTTTGGTCTACACAATGGCTATAAAAGTGTTGAAAAGGCTTTAAGATAGGTCTAGGGATAAACTAGGAATAGGCTAACTCAAGTAACATTCTTAGCATCTAAATACCACTTTTGGGTGATTACATTTGTCCCCCCTTTATGCTAATAATGAAGCAAAGAAAAATGACTAGTATAAAGGAAAAATAAATGTACCTAGAATTACCTTGAAAGTGAAACTCATGTAGTTGAGTCTAAGTATGCGAATCTAGGTCTATGTATGTAAAACATGATCTAAATCAATGACCTATAATGAAACATGAAAAAATTAGTCCTTACTTAAAAGATGATCAAAATCAAAATACTATGATGAATAAAGTAACTATGTAAAGTTGAGTAAAGAGACAGGAAAGGAATAAATACACCTTATATATAATGGTAAATGCAGTATATCTATAAATCAATTCTATCTTAGAGAATATAAATCCTACTTACACTTTTTATCAGGGATACATTAGATAATTGGGGTCATGACCAAGATATATATGGTAGACCTATCCAAGGGATCTCTTACCATAATAATATTGCTAGGGAGGGCTCTAAATCCTTTAATCAATTAAAACTATGTAATAACCCTAACTAGGTCTTATGTTTTCATATTCACTAAAATAATATTAAGTGAATCAAAGTCTAATATAGTGCTCATCAAAGCATGTGGCACAAAGTGGGGGTAATAGAAATTAAAAGTAAACATGCATGTAAGAAATATACTCACATCAATGTATATGAAATCCTAATGCATGAAAGAAAAGTGAAAATGCATATCTATATTTTATTACAAAAGATGAATAAAGTTATAAATACTTACCTTTGAAGATGAACCTACTGGGCCTCAATCTCTCCATTGGCCAAGGTACTTTACAAGAGGTTATTTTGGTATGTGAGGATGGCGAAGATAAATCAGCTCTAGGCTACACAACGTATCAATGCTTCCAAAACACTTCTCCACAAGACAAGATTTGTATCTCTAAAGAAAGTATGAAACCCTAGTCTTTTTCCTCAATTATAATGGTGGATAAGTAGATGCACAACATATCTTACTTTTTCTTCTCTTCTCTTATAAATGGTGAAATTAATGTGTTTATATAGGCATATGTAACCCTAATCCCTTCCAAATTTTTAGGCTAACAAGGACCTCGCAATCAACCTAGTATCATTATTGACAAAAATAAATTAGGTTATGGACTAGGTCATTCAAGGGCTGACCTAGACCCTAATAAGTTTTATCAATAAGAGTACAAGGTCAACGGGGCTAACTATGTATTGTAAATCATCAAAAGGAGATTTTAGGTTATGGAATGGCTAATAAAGGTGGTAAATAACTAAATGAGAGTGAAAATATGAGTCAACTCTTAGATAAATGATTTTTAAGAGATATGTGTGTAGATAATAAGTGGTAAAAATGGACAACAATCTTATGAAGCACCAATGGTCTTCCCACCCCTTTCCCGATGCACCCCTTAGGGAATGACCTCAAAGAGATTGAGATTTGATGGGTTTGTATAAGATACAGAGCATCATTAATTGATAAAATTTGAAAATATTATGTGTATAAATATGCTCCTCTTGAAGCTCATCATGTTTCATGTAGTTGCAACATGGGATAATGCTTTGGAAAAAAAACATAGCAATACATAATGTTGAAGCTAAATAAAGTGCAATAAGGAGTAAATAAGATAAATAAAAGAACTAAATTGAAAAACACATATTTTACTTACCTTAGTGATATAACTAAATAAGGATATGCAATAAATGTGAAGGCATTTAATGTGAGGAGTATTAGGCAAACCTATAGAGATTAGCAAAAAAGGGAAAAAAATCAAAAAATTTGCAACATGGAAATTTAATAGTTAGAAAGTTTCTCTATGATGTTAGGATTTAAGAACATTTTAAAAGTTATAAAAAGAGTTAGTAGAGAAAAATATATGATCAAAATAAGAAAACTAACAGTAAATATTTGAAGGATAAATAATTTTGGAATAGTAAATATAAATAGGGTAAAAAATAATTCATTTGGTATTTTTATTATTCTAAGAAAATAGAGCTCTAATAGACCTAGGAAGAGACTAAAGAGATAGAATGGTGAGGAGATGATAGTTGAGATGGGTATGATGCATAGCACCTGTAGTGAGTAAAACATAGGTAAGTAATGGAAAATTTCAAAAAAAAAATATTTTTATTTGAAATTGTGTGATTTATAGAAAATTGACTGTTAGGCAAAATCTAGGCACTGGAATGAACCTTAGAAAATTTGTAAGGACACTAGGGGTCAAATGGGGTATTGGGTAGGAAGGAATTAGACTAATAAATACCCAAAGATTTTATGGTAATTAGTTAAAAATTCATTGTAGGTAATTAATAGAGCCAACCATGTAGACTTAGTCTATAAAAGATAAGGAAACCAACAGGCCAACTTTGTAGTAGTTGGTAAACTTAGTTGGTTAAGGAAGAGGGATGACTTAGTACTAGTGGGCCAACTTAGTTATTTATAAAGAGGTTAACTTAGTACTGTAGGGTATGAATGGGTCTAACTTAGTACTAGGAGAGTAAAGGGTGGTTGACTTAGAACTATAGAGGTTAATTGATTTGAATTTTGATAGTGTCGATCTAGTATCCCTGACAAAGGATAGGGTCAATTTAGTTTGTAATAGGTCAATCTAGTATAAAACGAATAAACTAAATCAAAATGATTGAGTTTTTATTAAATTTGTAAGAATGTATTTTGATTATGAATGACATAGAGATATAATACATCTTTTATTTATTGAGTGTGGACACCTTTGGGGCTATCACATGACCATATGAATACATTTTGGGAGCCTAGAGATCTCTAAAAATGTAGGGAGCACATTTTTTCCCACTACACATTTTGTGGAACCTTGCTCTGCATGTGAGTGGGATATTCCTTGTTTTATTTAATTTCTATGTTTTCATGTTTTATGGAGTTGGTTGTTAGATGTCTATTTTCCATGTTGACTTCCTTATTCTGAGGGAATTGGTTGTTCATTGGAAAATGTATTGCCTTCCTTGTTACAAGGAGTTGGTTGTGATCACATGATTATTGGGAAATTTGCCTTTAAAGGTGGACAGTCAATCTTTGCATGTTCCTTCCTAGGTAAACTTTTGGATGAGCTTGATGAAGTGGAACTAAGTTTTTCTTGAGTGGATAATGCTTATCTTGGATAAGCATGGTGAGTTTCTCCTCTTTTTATGTATTTTCCTTCATTTTCTATATATACAAGGTGTGTTGTGGCCTTTAGAGGTTGATGGTTTATTTTTAAGGTGTGGCTTTGAGGATCAAAATCAAAATATAGATGGTTTTTTAAAAAGTACAGGGGTTTATTGTAGGGTGTGGTATAGCAACTTGTGAGATATAGTATTGTGTAGGTGCAGGTGAAAGTACAACATTTATTTGTGTAGCATTTTCTATAGAATATTTTTCTATCTCTGTGAGTGTTCATTGTAGTCTTGTGTTTAGATTACTATTTTATTTGAGAACTTTCTTGGTAGATGTAGCCCACATTGGGTGAACCACAGTAGATATGTTTTATGTGTGATTGATTCTTGTTCTCTCCATTTATGCTTTCATAATTTATGTGATTTGAGGAATGTTTCTATGATGCATGATATTGCATAATTTAGATCTGATTTATGGTCATATTAAATCTGGTTTAAAGTTTTTTTTAATTTCTAACAACTCGTATCAAATCAAATTGGTTGTGTGTTTTTATAAAGTGGTAAATCATAGGAAGGTTATTATATTGAGTGGGAGCTATGGGAGAAGAGATCAGATTCAAAGTTGAGAAGTTTGATGGTAAGCATTTTGGTTTGTGTAAAATGCAGATGGAAGATTACCTATATCATAAGGAACTTTAGATCCCCTTAAATGGGAAAAGAGAACAACCTATAAGTATGAGTGATGTGAAATGGTCATTGCTTGATAATAAGGAATTGGGATCCATTCAATTATGCTTGCATCTTCTATTGCATTTAATATTTCTAATGAGAAAACCACAAAAGCTCTCATGGATAAACTTAGAAAGTTATATGAGAAACCCTCTGCTTCTAATATTTTTTTTCTTATGAAAAGATTATTTAACATGAAAATGTCTAAGAATGGTTCAATATCTAATCATCTACATAAATTTACTATGGTTGTAAGTATGCTCACTTTAGTTGGAATTAAGTTTGATGATGAAGTTAGAGCTTTACTAATTTTATGTTTTTTGCCTAACAATTGAGATAGTTTGGTTATAGTTATGAGTAATGCAGTCCCTACCAAGGGAAGCTTGAATTTTGAGGATGGTGTAGGTGTGATTCTTAGCAATGAGATGCAAAGGAAAATAACTAGTGAATCATCTTTAGGTAATGTTTTGTCTATTAATACTAGAGGGAGGAAAAAATTATGAGAGCAAAAGTAATCATGGAAAGTCAAAGGGTAGATCTAAGTCCAAATCTTGATCCAAAATGATATGATGGCATTATGGGAAGAGTGGACACTCAAAGAATTATTATTGGTCACTTTGGGATAAGAATTCCAATAAGGAATAAATGAATGAGGTAAATGTGAAAGCAGGTAAATCATGTTAGGATGCCTTAATTCTTTCTATGGATGGTTTTTCTAAGTCTTGGGTATTAGATTTAGGGGCTTCTTTTCATGCCACCCCACATAGGCATTATTTTATTGATTATGTTCAAGAAAATTTTGGACATGTTTATCTTGGTGATGATGAACCATGTGAGATAGTAGGGAAAGGTTGTGTTTAGGTTAAGATGTAAAATGGTAACACATGGCTATATTGAGATGGAATTTGGTATCAGTGAGGCAATTGGGTAGTGAGGGATGTTTAGTAATGTTTATTGTATATTCTTAGAAAGTTACAAAAGGTGCTCTTTTGATCTTGAGAGGTAAGGAAGTTGGTTATTTATATTTGACTAGTAGTGTTGATTCTATTGATTTAGTTGTTCTAGATAGAGATGCAACTTTGTGGTACTACAAGCTCGATCATATGAGCCATAAGGGCATGGAGATATTAAAATACAATTTACCTTGATTAAAAGATAGATCTATACTTTTTTGAGAATTGTGTGTATGGGAAATAGAAGTGGGTTAAGTTTCTGAAGATTGGACCCACAAAGAAAAATCACAAGTTAGAGTTGGTACACTTAGATGTGTGGGGACAAACTCAGGTATCTTCTATTGGTGGATCTAATTATTATGTTACCTTTATTAATGATGCAACTAATAAAGTTTGGGTTTACTGTATTAAAAATAAATTTGATGTATTTAACACTTTTAAGAAGTGGAAAGCCTTGGTTGAGAATGAAACAAGTCTCAAATTGAAATGTCTCAGATCAAATAATGAAGGTGAGTATTGTAGTAATGTTTTATTTGATTATTGTTCTAACAATGGAATTCATAGAAAAAGGATTGTTCTAAGAACTCCACAATAGAATGGGGTATTTGAAAAGATGAACAAAATAATAATGGAATGTGTTAGGAGCATGAGGTTACATGTAGGGTTTCCTTTATAGTTTTGGGTAGAAATAATTAACATGGTAGTATATCTGATTAATAAAGGACCTTCTATGCCTTGGATGGAGGCATTATTAAACAAGCTTGGTCTAGTAAGAATGTTGATTATTCTTTTTTTAGAGTCTTTGGATGTGAGGCTTTTGCTCTCATTAACAAAGAGAATAGGACCAAGTTAGAGGCTAAATCAAATAAATTCACATTTATTGGCTATGGTGAGGATGAATTTGGTTTCCATTTATGGAGCATTAAAGATAAGAAAATATTTTAGTCTATAGATGTAGTCTTTAATGAAAAAATCATGTATAAGGATCAATTATAGGAATAGTAACAAGAATAGAAAGAGTACACAATCTTGGATGACATTGCAAATGGAAAAGTATCCAATAATTTCGTTTAAGAACCTTCTAGACAAGGACCCCAAACTCCTATGATAAGAAGGTATTCTAGGGTAAGAAGAATACCTAAACATTTTTCTCCTTATTTAAATTATTTATTGCTCACTAATAATGGATGAGTAGGTAGATGCCAATAAGAAGTGGGAGCAATCCATGGATGAGCATAGATCTCTCATGGAAAACCAAACATGGAATTTGGTAAGGATACCCAAGGGCAAGAGTGCATTGCCAAACAAGTGGATCTTTAGAATAAAAGAAGAGGATGAAGGGAGAAAAATGTATAAGGCCAAGATGATGGTCAAGGGGTTTGCATAAAAATTAGGTATTAATTTTGATGATATTTTCTCTCTTGTTGTAAAAATGACTTCTATTAGGATTGTTCTTGGTTTAGTTGTAGTTGAGGATTTGCACTTAGAATAGTTAGATGTGAAAATTCCTTTTCTTCATGGTGATTTGGATGAAGAGTTGTATATGAAGTAGCCATAGGGTTATGAGGTCAAAGGGAGGGAAAACTATGTTTGTAGACTAAAGAAGAGCTTGTATGGCTTAAAACAAGTTCCATGATAATGGTATAAGAAATTTAATTATTTTATATTAGAACAAAAATATCAAAGATTTTATTCTAATCATTATGTGTACATCAAAAAAATTGATGATGGTTCCTTTATTATATTATGCTTGTATGTAGATGACATGTTAGTTATAGGAAAGAACATACAACATATTCATATTCTCAAGAAATAACTTAGTGAATCCTTTTATATGAAGGATTTAGGTGATGAAAAGCAAATCCTTGGTATAAGGATTACTCATGATAGGAAGGAGAGGAAGTTAATCTTATCTCAATCAGAGTATGTGAAGAAAGTCTTTGAAAGGTTTAACATGTTGGATGCAAAATATGTTGGTAATCCTTTGGAAAACCACTTTAGATTATCAAAGGAGTAGTGTCCTAAGATGGAAGCTAAAAATATTAAGATTCCCAAGGTACCTTACTCATCGATAGTTGGCAACTTGATGTATACCATGGTTTTTACTAGGCTTGATATTTTCCAAGTAGTGGGAGTTATGAGTAGGTATATGAGTGATCTAGGTTATGAGCATTGGCAAGCAGTGAAATGGATTCTTCAGTATTTGAGAGGAACCATGGATTTTGCATTATGTTATGGCAAATTAGATACCACTTTGTGTGGTTATGTGGACTCAAATATGGTAGGGTATATTGATAGTAGGAGGAGTATGATAGGATATATATTTACTATTGGAGATATAGTGGTTAGTTAGATTTCTAGGATACATAAGGTTGTGGCTTTTTAAACCATAGAGGTAGAGTATGTTTCTGCCATAGAGGCTATCAAGGAGATGATTTGATTATAGGAGTTGTTTTGAGAGTTGGGGAATGAGCAGGAAGTTGGTAGACTATGTAGTGATAGTCATAGTGCTATTCATTTGGCAAACTCCACTTTCCACTTGAGGATGAAACACATTTAGTTATGTTATCACTTCATTAGGATAGCTTTGGAGGAGGACTTGGTGAATCTAGATAAGATTCATACTAGCTAGAATCCTATGGATATGATGACCAAGGTAGTCACATTGGACAAGTTGAGACTATGTTCAGATTTGGTTGGCCTTAGTGGTCATAGAGAAGTGATAGATTCTATTCAATAAAAATGGTCTCCAAGTGGGATATTGTTGATTTTGGATCCCTTTGGGGCTATCACATGACCATAGGAATACATTTTTGGGGCCTAGAGGGATCCACAAATGTGGGGATCACATTTTTCCCCACTCCACCATTTTTGGAACCTTGCTCCACATGTGAGTGGAATATTCCTTATTTTATCTAATTTATATGTTTCCATGTTTTATAGAGTTGGTTTTTAGATATCTATTTTCCATGTTGAATTCATTATTATGAGGGAGTTGGTTGTTCATTGGAAAATGTATTGCCTTTATTGTTATAAGGAGTTGGTTGTGATCACATGATTGTTAGAAACTGTGCCTTTAAAGGTGGAGAGTCAATCTTGGTGTGTTCCTTTTGGGTGAGCTTTTAGATGAGTTTAATGAGGTGGAACTGAGTTATCCTTGAGTGGATAATGCTTATGTTGGATAATCATGGTGAGTTTCTCCCCATTTTATGGATTTTCCCTCATTTTCTATATATACAGGGTGTGGTGTGGCCTTTAGAGGTTGATGGTTTATTTGTAGGGTGTGGCTTTCAGGATCAGAGTCAAAGTGCATATTTTTTTTGCAAAGTGTAGGTGTTTATTACAAGGTGTGGTATAAAAGCTTATGAGATACAGTATTTTTTTGGTGTAGGTGAAATTGTAGAATTTATTTATGCAACATTTTTATAGGAGATTTTTCTATCTCTATGATATTTCATTGTAGTCTTGTGTTTAGATTACTATTTTATTTGAGAACTTTCTTTGTGGATGTATCCCACATTGGGTGAACCACGATAGATCTGTGTTATGTGTGATTGATTCTTGTTATCTCCATTTATTCTTTCATAATATCTATGATTTGAGGCATATTTTTTTGATGCATGATTTGCATAATTTAGATATAATTCATGGTCATATTAAATCTAGTTCAAAGTTTTTTTTAATTTCTAACATTATTGTTTGATATTTTTAGAGGAATCATAGATATTAGAAATTGATTGATGAATTATGGTTACAATATTTTCTAGAGATCTTGACAAATTTGGATAGAGAAAGATTGGTTACATTAGGTTTGGGAGGTATCATGAAGATGAGATGCATCCCACTGAGTGTTGATCTCATTATCATGGTCCTTAGAGCATGGGTATGGTTGACCAACATGTTTTGATGGGTGGTGGATGGGGATACCATAGAGCTAGGTATCACACTAGAGGATGTCTATGCATTTCTTAAAGTACCTATAGGAGGGACATAGATGATCATATGGATGCCAAATGATTTGGATGAGAGATGAACACTATGTAGGTGGGTGACATGCTCAAATAGGATCTACCTAGGACTGAGAGTGAGATTATTCAATGTGTCTATTGAAAATATTATAGACATCTAGAAGGATGTGATTGGACTTGTGACAAAATGAGTGTTATGTCATAAATCAGATAAAAATGTATTGTTGTATGAGATAACCTTATGCCAACCTATTTTGAATTAGAGGGTGCTCTATGATTTTGGGTATTTCATTTAGGTCTAGCTCATGTATGATATGTATGGGATGTTATCCAAAGGGTATAAAATTATAGGACCAATATTTTTATTGAGCGCATAGATATATGAGAGGTTATTAATGTATTGACCAGTTGGGTTACCCCATGTGGTTGAATGATAGGTTACCTTAGGTTGCTAGATGGATATAAAACTAGGTAGCACAGGCCATGTCCCATGTGTAATCACTATAAAAATTCACATGAAGAGAGATCATGTGGTATCCCTACACATATATTTCTAATATTTTGCTTGGCTGGATGACTATGGTGTCAGGGTTGGCTCAAATGTGGATCATAGGAAACTATACCTGGTGGGTAGAGATGCAGCTAATGGCAAACTTTCTAAGGAATTTTAGACTCCCACACCCATTATCTCTTCTATTAGTGTTTAAATTTTGTACATAACATGTTAGAGATCTGAGGGGGAGAGGAGGAGTACCAATTGAGAGACCAATGATCAGGCCATGATATGTGAGATCATGGATTGGTTGAGCATGATAGTTGGTAATTAAAGGAAGAGAGGGTATATATCTGGATGAAAATATTTAGTAGGTACCATAATAGGCATTATATCATGAGGAATAGTGACCACCTTGGACACACCACTAATAGAGATGCCATCGGCAAGATTAAGATAGATGAGGGTGGTCACATAGGATAATCTAACAATCAGCCTAGGGTAGAGCTAGTTGATAGAGGCACCTCTTAGGATAGCTCATGATGTTCACATTTGGTGACTTTGGGATTTGACTTGATAGGGAGGTAACCCATGAATGAGGTGATTAGGGGACAGGCTGATGGAGAGACCATGCTCAGCAGATGAGTAGATGGGGAGATAATGGTTGGTGACATTAGGATAGGTAAGAAATGTTGTAATTTTTAGTCTTTGAAATAAAATACTAGTTTTGTGTGATTGTAGGTAGATAGATATATTTTAATATGTCTATGTTATCTTATCTAGGTTTTGATTTTTGTATAACCTATGATAAAAGAAGTCAAATGGGGAACCCTAGTCATGGTAGCACACCATGACATTTTGGATAGGGTGTTGACAGCATACGACCGCACCAAATTGGATGATTATATGGTACCTTCTACCCTATCTTATATGGGTTATTTTATATTTAAGGGGGAGGCCATGAGGTAGATATAGACAACTAGGGATGGATTATATCCATTAGTAGGGGTGGGAGTAGGAGAGGTATACACTTCTCAATCCCTATCTCAAAAGAGAGCTACACATATGGCTACCATAATCTAGATGGGATAGGTACAGGCCTAGGTGGCCAACCTATAGGGATAGGTAGCATAGTTGAGATTGTAGATGGCTTCATTATAGCATACTATGTAGAGGGGATAGTTTGAGTCATCTATGGGAAGCATGTCTAGGCCATGAGATAGGCATGATAGAGCCCATCTATAGAGCTAGAGTTATGTATTTTTGTATTTTGTAACATTATATAAAACACATGATATATAGATATATATATTTTTAATAGTTATATTTTGGTCTCATGAGTTATATTGTGGTTTTGGTTATTGATGCATGGATATATTTCACTCTATCACATGTATTTTTCTTTTATTGTATACGCTATGGTAAATATATATGGATTTTTATCTAATCTAGCATTATGTAGTACACATACATGGTTAAAAATAAACATACAAAAAAGACTTGGAAAAGTATAATTTAATCAAAAACAAATGCGCTACACACTATTTCATGATGGGAAATGTGTAATAACAAAATATGACTAAGTATATTAAACCAAAAAAAAGGACAAAATGTTTTTAAACCATGAAAAAGATTGGCATCAAATTTAAACAAGTAAAATCACACTATATCACATTGGGAATTATGAAAATAATGTAATAAAATGGAAAGCACATGAAAGATAAATGGTAAAAAAATAAAATCAACAAATCACACTAAATCACATTAGGAAGTATACAAGAAAATAAAAATTGGCAAAATGGACTTAAATTAATCACACTTATTCAAGTTGGGAAGTATGAAAAACTCAAGAAAAATGGTTGGATTCTTACATGCAATTGGGGAATAAGAAGATAAAAATGAGATATTAATAAAGTAAGCATAAAACATACTAAATCAATAAATGAAGCATGTCAATGACATGTAACTCATAATCAATCATGACTTATCTCAAATTTGACACATATAATTTTATTATGACTTGGGTATTATAAATTTTTGTGAGGAAGGCCAGATCCTATCCATGGTCTTACACTGAAACTCACAAAGGAAACACCAATGAGGTGGAAAAAATGTAATAAATATGTTAAAAGGGGATGTTTGAAATGTTAATATGAAAATTTGGTAATTTATGAGGAAGGTCTAGTCCTATCCAAGGTCTTACATTGCAACTCACAAATGGGATCCCGAGGGGGAGTAATCAATGAACAAAAGAATATTTCTCAAGGGGAAATATGAGAATTTTAGGGAATGAAAGAGGGAATGTAAGAATCATAATGTATGAATATTATGATAATATCTTAGAAAACATGAGACATACTAAAGACATAAAAAGACACTAAGTGACTAGTGACCATCAATATACAAAGGATACTTATTCACTATAGGCACAAAGGTATGTAGGTAGATAATTTTGGTACCAAGATCAACTCATTTTGGTTAGTTTTTAAGAAAATTAAAATGGACTTACCTTTCCACAATGTGTTCCCCATTCTTTAGGACCCCTTATAGAGTCATTAGTCTATTGCGAAGATTGGGTATTTGCATGAGAAAGTAGTTAGCACTAAAAGATTTTTTTATTCTCCTTTTCCAATCTATTGGCATACGACACCCCAATGGACCTCGACTCTATCATGAGGCCAAATATGGAGTTTGATATTTGATTAGAAAAATGAAATGTATTTATAATCACGTCTTTTAGTGTGATTTGACTTTTGAAAATTTTGAATATTGCCTTTTAGATCACTTTATTTTATTAAATGATTTGGATTTTGAATTTTTATGACTTTTAATATTCCTCCTCCATACAAACTTAGAATGACCAATCATGAGAGATAAAGTGATACACATGAATGAGCTTTATGTTTTGGCTAAAGGAAGCTAAGTATCCAAAGACATGACTGACTATAATACTTAGGCTTAGCTATGAACTAGCATGGTATCCCAAGTTTCAACCATGTATATGCTTATTTTTTGTGAAAGGAAATAAGGGGAATAAATGGAGATCCAAGGTGGACACATAAAATGATATTATAATGAGATTATTTTTTTGCTAACTGATCATATCGTAAATAAGGAATGACTAAAAAGATCAAGGTTGGTGTTACCTTAAATCCTATAGATTGCTCCATTATGAGGAAATTTAACACATTGGTAAGTGAAAGAGGCAATTTCTCTCATGCAATGAGTCCATTGGCTACCAATAAAAATGTTATAAGATAGATTAAAGTCTAATATCATTACCTTCACTTGAATAGTGATAGGTGTAATGGTGATAGCCACACACAACCTAAGGGAGGCATTTACCTTTGGCCATAGCCTTGACATATGTTGCATATGGACTTAAGAGTACATTCAAAATATCCAAGGGTTTTAATAAAATTGAGAGAGGCAATGCAAGTACCTAAACCCTAATTAATCAAGGCTTATTTAACTTTGATATCACTAATTTGAACATAGATAAAAATTATAGGATCATCTTCACAAATTATAATCTCATCAAGAATCATAAAAGCAATGAGGAATTTGAGGGAGAGATAAGTGTCCATTATCTCATCAACATGTATGGGCATCTCTTTGCACTATTGTAATATGCTATCATATAATCTAGATAAGGTGGCTTCATGTCTTACTATCAGAGGATGAGGGATGTTCATTTCAAATAATAGTTGCATAAGGTGATTATGGTGACATGGAGAAGTCATCATAAGTTCAAGAAATAGGATTTGATTTGGGAGATTAGTAAGTTTCATGATAGGATCCCATTAATCATAACCCATAAGGGTACTACTAGAAAGAGGTACATAGTGTTGAAGGAGTTCCTTTGAAGGAGGAGTGAAAGTGCATGTGAATTTATGTTGATAGGATACATGAGGTTTAATTAAAGGATAAGTTTGTTGATTGTCTTGAGAGGATGGGGTAGTTGACATAGGTTTGGTTTGAGATAAATTGGAAGAAGTGTTAATAGAAGTTTGAGTATTATTGGTGATTGGTAAATAAGTTAGAGGAGTGGTTGAAATGGTGTGATAAATGTTATCCAAGGGAGGTGTTGGAATTGGTTCATAAAAATTTATAATCTCTTCTTGCCCCAACTCTGTTAAGTGGGTTGAGGAAGAGCCTTAGATAACACAAAAAGTCTGAGACAATTGAGGAGTGTGGATGGGATGAGAATCAATGAAGGCAACTACCCTTCATATATTATTCATATTGACCACATTCTCTTCAAGAGTTGGGTCTATAACACTGTAAATATTATTGGTATAAGGAATAGGCTTATCATTTTTATCTTGATGATTCAGAAGAGGATCTTTGTAGATGGCCAAATGAGCATTGGCCTAGTTTAAATCTTGAGATTTAGTTGTGTTTCATGGGATTTCAAAGAAATGTCATAGTCTTGTTGACATTTATAAATGATAGAATCATGGTCAAAATTGGGAACAAGGATAAAATCCATAGCCAAATTACATAATAGTCTACAATTTTCATAAGAATGACCCTAAATAGCATGAAATCAATAGAATTTATTGGGATCATACTAGGATTTCATGGGACTATTGGGATCAAGATCTCATAGAAGAGGTCTTGGTAGATGATTTTATAACTTCACTAAGGATAAAGGTTTATGAACATTGATTTTATTTATTTAATATAAATGAGGATTAGGAATGTGGTTTGAAGGGGAAGCTTATTCCAAAACCTGACTGGGAACAATAACTTGAATAATATGAATGGTATCATAAGAATTAGTGATACCATCATTATTAGCATGATGATTTTTATTTTTTATTAAAATGAGTGTACCCATAGAATTTTGGGATGGCTCAAATTGATGCATGAGTAAATCTTGGCACTTGGTTTGGTCAAGGGCCTCTTCCAAAGTGCATGGAGACTTTGGACCTGATATGGAAACTTAGGATAAATATCATTGGTAAATAGATGAAAGAGATTATCATATGCCATATTTTATTCACTCTTGTATACAAGGTCTCCCACCATTTGATGAAATATTGTGTGATTTTTGTCTCAAGTTGTTTATAATTAATAAAATGGGCCAAGGTAGTTTAAGGAAGGTCACTAGTTTAAAACTCTTAGACTAGAGCATTGACTAAATCATTTAAAATAGTGATGAAATGAGATTTGAGGTGGTTATACCAATCTAAAGCATCTCCATATAGATTTTTTTCTAGTAGCTTGGTAGAGGTAAAATTATATAACTTGACCCAATATTTGTATAGATTTCCAAATATTTTTAAGTGTAGAGTAGGATCGGTTGACCCATTATAAATAATGGTAGGGTTGATGCCTCGTATGTCGATGTTAGCAATTTGAGAAGTAAGAGGTTCATTTTGAAGGTACTTGATTATTTTTTTAAGAAGATGACGTTGAGGGATGAGATTACGATGGGAATCCTAAAGAGGAGGTGGGGTAGCATTTTGGTTATGCATTCCCCATAGAACCTGTTGAGGGTGATTTTGGAGATGGATAAGATGATTTTGTATTTGCATCATTTAGTTTGAATTATCAACTTGTAAATAATTCATTTGATTAAGAGTTTGAAATAAAATTTTATGGGTTTGAGTGGTGTTATTTACATTGTGTGAAGCATTGGCATTAGTATTAGTGGCTTGGGTACCACTATGAGTATTATTAGTAGCTTGAGAGGAATTGTTAGTGAGTAAGGTAGTAGTAGCATGATTTTCTTGTGTGGTAAAGGATGCACTAGTATAGTTATGAGAAGAAGAAGCACTAGAGGTATGATTACCTTGGGTAGGAAACAATGCACTAGTGGAAGAATTGACAAGATTGGGTCTTGGAAGAGGCCCACTAGATGTAGAACCTACCATGTTAATAGAGATACTAGGCATGGAGGTGGAGGAAATTAGAGTGGAAGATGTCATAGTATGATAAGGGGTAAAAAGATAAGGAATTGGTTGAGAAGCAAAGAAGCTATTATCCTCAAATCCATTGAGAATTTGGGAGAAGGTGAATGGGGATCCTTAGTTTGAATACTGATCATAAAATGGTAAATAGTATAAGGATATTTTACTTGATGTTGAGAAAATGCATTGATGAAGAAGAGAATTTATAGAGTATACTCTAATTTAGGTTGATCTTATAAGGAGAAGAGAGGATTATGAACTAAATTTGAATGAGGAGGGGTCTCATAGTTTATATTTTGAGTGGATACATGCACATTACTTTCATCTAGGGTAGGAGCCACAAGCTGCTTATGTGAAAACCTATTGGGGTTGGTGAAGCTCATCATATCCATTGAATTTATCTCAGTATTGTCTTTAAATATTAAGTTTATAATGAGAGAGAAAGATTAAGGAATATGAATATAATGCAAAGGTAAAGAGGTAAAAAGGATATAGAGCTGAACAGGTTGACTGTGTATTATAACCTGACTAGTAAAAAAGGATACAATGGCATATAGTTCGATCTTGTATTAAAAATAGAGGATGAAGACAACATAATAAGTATATATGTTCAAACCAACTCACTTAGTTCTACAACTTAAATTGTAGAAAAGGATACAAATTCATATAGGTTGAAACTGTATTGCATACTAGGAGATAAAGCAAGCTGAGAAGGATACACAATTGTATAGGACAACTATGTACTATTGATAGGGAAAACATAGCCTATAAGATACTGTACTAAATAGATTGATAGTGTCCTAAATAGGGAAACCATTTTTAAATATAATTGATGTAAGAATTGAAATCAAATACAAAAAAATTGGATCAATGTGAGTGATCCAATTAGGGCACACAACATAAAACTAAGTGGTCATCTTGAGTGTTATTAGATTATTATAAAGTATTGATAAGTGTGATAGGAAACTTGGCTGAAAATAGGGAACTAAAAATTAATCTATGGATGTTCTTAGGATGTTTTGGCTGAAAGGGATCTATGTTGGTAATGGTATTGGATTGGTATTGGGACCTATCACCTCACTTCACAATATTATAATGATAAGGGTGTCAGGTGATTTTCCAATATATACCATTAACCACATATTTATACTTAACCAAAAAAACAAAATTAGCTTCCCCCTTGGTGATAAAATCCAAGTAGACCTTGGGAAGATAAGTGTTAAATGCATTTTGAATATTATGTGATTTGGTAGTGTGTGCAAAAGATTAAAATAGTTTAACTAAATGGTAATTTGAAAAAACACCTATTTAGACTATATGAGTTATTTCAAGCATACAAATAACTAAAAATGAAAGTGTGAATTAACTACTAGTGAATAGTTGTTAATTCCCAAATTTAGAATAGTGTAGAGTCAATTCATACGACACTGTATGAAAATAGTACAAAATAGATTTGACTGGTTCACTACTATTTTTCAAAAGTAAATTTTTTAATAATATAGTCGAATAGGTTAACTAAGTATTTTATATGGGATATAGAATTACATCAACCAGGTTGACTTGGTTATAGGGTTACAATTTTGAAGACTCCTAACTTGCACAAAATAGAACTGGAAGGAAGTACTAAAATGATTGAGAAAGGAAAGAGAAGAACCTTGGTGGGTTTGAAGGTGATTAGGATTTAAAAAATTATGCTAAAGTGTCTTGAATGTTTCTTTTAAATTATTCAAACTAAGTCAACTAGTTCAACCCAGTTCTATAAAACCTTGTGTCATGAAGAAGAATAAGGTGACTAAGTTGACATGTTCGACCTAGTTTGTTGATTTGAATGCTTCCAGAGAGAATAAGATGATAGATTCAACCTTGTATGCTTATATATGACTAAATAATATTATTATGTCAACCTATCTTATTCAATAACCTATATCTGATGAAGACCTGCATAGATAGAATAGAGTCATTTTGATGCATCTTGTTTTAAACCTACACATAGAAAGTTAGATCTATACCGACTGGTTCAATACAGTATCACAAATATAGAAAAATAATAAGATGATAGAAATGAAAGTGTGAAAGAATAATTTCAAGGTTTAGATTCACATCAAGTTCACCAAAATTTATGCAATGGGAAATGCAGTATATGTATAAATCAATCCTAAATTAGAGAAGATAAATTTTACTTACACTTCTGATTGGGGATACATTAGATAATTGGGGTCATGACCAAGATGGATTTTTTAGACATATCCAAGTTATCTCTTACCATAATAATATCATTAGGGATGGTCCAAATCCTCTAATCAAACAAAACTATGTAATAGCCCTAACTAGGTCCTATATTTTCATATTAACTAAACTAATAACAAGTAAATCAAAGTATAATCTAGTTATCACCAATTATGTCACAAGGTGGGGGTAATAAACATTAAAATTAAACATGTGTAAAATACACATACTCATATCAATATATATGGAATCCTAATGCATAAAATAGAAGTGAAAATCCATATCTATCTACTCTTACAAAGGAGGAACAAAGTTAGAAATACATACCTTTGAAGATGAACCCAACAAGCCTTAATCTCTCCCTTGGCCAAGGTGCTTCACAAGAGGTTGTTATGGTATGCAAGGATGACAAGGATAAATCATCTCTAGTATACATAGCCTATCAATGCATCTAAAAGACTTCTCCACAAGACAAGATCTATATCTCTAAAGAAAGTATGAAACCCTGAGCTTGTTCCTCAAGTAAAATGGTGGATAAGTAGATGCACAACATATCTTACTTCTTCTCTTCTCTTACAAGTTGTGATATGAATGTTTTATATAGGTGAATCTAACCCTAATCCTTTCAAAATTTTATGCTAACAAGGTCAATTGAGTCAACCTAGTATCATTATTAAAAAAAAATAGGGCACAGACTAAGTCACCCAGGGGCCGACCTAGACCCTAATAAGTTTTATCAATAAGAGTACAAAGTTGATGGGTCTGACTATGTAGTATAAACTATCACAAAAGGGTTTTAGGTTAGGGAAGGGATAATGAATGTGGTAAATGACTAGATGAGGGTGTAAAATAGGAGGCAAATCTTAAGGAAATGGTTTTTAGGAGATAGGTGTGTAGATAGCAAGTGGTAAAAATAGACAATAATCCTATGATTCACCAATGGTTTGCCCAACCCTTTCTCAATACACTGATTAGGGCATGCACTCAAAGAGATTAAGACTCAATGGGTTCCTGTAAGATAGAGAGTGTCAATAATTGATAAATTTTGAAAATATTATGTGTATACACACCTTTTTGGATATGTGAACTAATGCATGAACTTGGTGACAACCTGTGTGTGTGAGTATACATAGTGATCATATCATTAAATAATTTAGACTAAGATGATAGTTTTATCAATCCTCATATGGGTAAATCAAGAACTCAATTTATTTTTAACTCCATCATTACCCACCCCGACTCAATGGATCCTAATCTATAAATAGCTTAGATAAGACTATGTGTATAACCTATCATGTGGGTGTCTCATGAACTCAAGTAAGCCCTGAATCCATCATTTCCCACCCATGTGAATTAGATTCATCTAAAATTGTATAGTATAAAGTGATAAAAGTATCAAATTAGGTATATCTAATTGTGTATGTTAGCTTCATGACCACTCAAGTACATTAGGTAGCTCTAAGCCACTCGAGAATGCCAACCACTATAGATGAATTATGGCATGAATATGGTGACAACCTAAAATGTGATATCTAGTGTGTATAATATAGAAAATGACATGGAGTTTTCCATTCCATCTGATCAACCTATGTGTAGCTGCATATATAGAAAATATGTGTTACATACATGTTCCTAAATTGATATCTAAGTATATTAATTCTGAATGATTATGTAATAATTGAATCTATGTAGTTGAACTAAATGTGGGAGTGATCACGTCACACATGATGCCCCCAAATATGATCAACTAGTATGAATCTAAGCTTAAATTATTGTATATGAGTAAAATCTAAACATTACTATCAAATATGTGATTTACATTATGCAAATATATATTGTATTTAATTTATAGTTTGGATTATTTAGATTGCCCTAAAGCTAGGGCTACTGGACAATAGCACCTTGTGGCACTAGTGTCCCAATATAGGTGCTAATGTCTTCTTGGTCTAAAATCTAGGTGATCTAAACTAATTTTTGATTCTATTTTCTTTGGTTTCTATGTGTCTAATTTCTAAAATTTATCCTATGTGCTAAAATTTATTTGTGATTATCAATGTAGGAATCTAATCTTTGTGACAACCCCTTTTGAATGCCTCCTCTTTTGAAGGTAGTTATGGAACCTGTGTAATAACTCTCCTTAAAATGATTGGCTCTCAAAAATATTTTAGCCAAAACATATACATAATATTTTAATACAATATGCAGACATAAAATCATAATGTAAAAGTATCTAAGCTTAAGTAGGTAATGTAAGATGTATTTTGTAATCTATCATTGAACAAGGGTGTCAAAATAGATTTAATCAATGTGTATAGTAGAAAATCTAAGTAACTATCTATGGGGATAGAACATGATGTTCATCATGACACCCAAGTATGAAGGGTATATGCATAAGGTCCCTCATGGCATCAAAAACTAGCATATATGTAACAAGCAAATATAAGTGTCATGGTGATTAAGAATACAAATAATCATACATACAAACATGTGAGGCATACAAAATTAGGCCAAGGGTCCATAATAAAAGTGACATGGTAACATGTCACTAAATTTGAGAACGAAGACATACAAGGCCATGTTTAAATGTCCACATATGCAAGCAACAAGTAATTGGCTTAGAGCCACATAGAAAGACATATTCAAATGTTTGATTTATAATCAGGAAAGCACACATAAGGGACATGGTCACATGTCTAAGTCATACAAATAGAGAATTAGAATAGAGACAAATAACAATGGCATATTCAAATTCTCTCAAAGATGGAAGAAGCATAGGAAACACAATCAAGTTTAATCTAGGAAAACTAGAATTGAATGCATGTATAGCTATGTAATACAAATCTATGTAAATGATAGAATATACATATTTTCAGTCCAACTAGTGATAGTTGGAAAAATTTGATCAATGAGTAGTAATGATCAATATCAAGATATATCAATGCATAAAATATAATGTATAGTATGTAAGGATAGAACTTGGTAATAGTAAATGTGTATGAGATACCCTGAGTGATCAGATGTATCAAATGAATAAACTTGGATTGGTGTATATGCCCATAATGGGTAGATGATATCAAGTTTTGATTAGTGTAGTGGACAAGAGTCTTGTATGTAACCTATAAGCAATCAACAAGAACAAGTGAAGCATATGTGTATGATAAAACTAATTATACTAAGATAACTAGTAATATGCAATATCTGCAAGTATTATAAATGTAAACATAAGAATACATACAATCTATAAATTTTGTGTTTTATGAATAATATTTTATTGTTTTTTTTACTTTGATATGTTATATTATTTTTGTATTTTGACATGTTATATTACTTTTATATTTTCTAAGTATAATCTATGTACAAGCAAATGAAAATAAACTATGTATAAGGATTGAGAGAGAATGAAGTATGTACAAGAGTAAGAACCATACTAACCAATGAATCTCATGGGAGACTCACTATCACCATGACTTATGTCAAAAATAGGAATTATAATCTCTCATGTAGTATGATTGTTATGTTGTAATTAAATGTTGTTGTAGTGGTAATATGAGTATTCTTCATCATCAGAATCATAATAACCTAGTGTATTGGAGGGAAATGCCTCATACTATGGATTTGACCATTATAAATTGTGCTTTGGCATATTGATTGTGATTTTTCCCTTTGAAACTATGCTTATTATAGATATATGGTGTTGTGGAGGCTTTTTTTGAGAAAATCTTGTTTGAGAATGCTTGTTTGTGTAACATTATTTAACTTTGCAACTTAAGCTCTTTCTCATTCTGTAACATTTCTTGTGTATCTAAATGTTTTATCTTGATAAATTGTATATGTGATTGATTTTATTTAGGATGTTTAATAAATCTCAAACCTTGTTGACCAACATTATCAACTGCTAAAATAGGAGAAGTGATGCCTTGGACCTATTTTCCTAAACCTTGACCATGATAATCAAACTATTGTATATATTTGTGACCAAAATTATACTATATTTAATGTTGATCCTCCTTTTTAAGATGTATATTTGATTGATTTTTCTATGATTTTTATACTATTTCTAGCTATTATTGTGATTTTTAAACCTTTTATTGTTATCAGTTATGCTTTGGTAACCATTGTTGTATTGTTTTTGAATTTGACCCTTTTTGAATTAGTAGATGTGCCATTGTTGTTATGTGGATAATGTGTCATTATTTGAGTCATATGTATCCCTTTTATGTTTTAGTTTCCTTTTCACTTCTAAACATGAATCTATGTGGTACTCATGCATTATATGATATGCACAAAAATATTTGGATCTCCTCATTGGGTGTAGAGTAGGTAGGTTGATCGACTTAACTTTAATCATGTCCCTTAGTATATCACTAAGCTCTTACTTAATTTTTAAATTTTTTTGAATCACTAGTTTTAGATTTACTTTGTTATAACGTATGATTTAGATGTGTAACATTGTTTACAACAAATCGACTAGGTAAAGATGTATATACATGATTTACACTATTATTTCCTAGAGGCCTTTGTCTTACAAATATGTAACAAGCAAAAACAAGTGTCATGGTGATTAAGAATATAAATAATCATACATACAAACAGGTGAGGCATACAAAAGTAGGCCAAGGGTCCATAATACAAGGGACATGGGAACATGTCACTAAATTTGAGAATGAAGACATACAAGGCCATGTTTAAATGTCCAAATATGCAAGCAACAAGCAATTGGCTTAGAGCCACATAGAAAGACATATTCAAATGTTTGTATTTACAATCAGGAAAGCACACATAAGGGACATGGTCACATGACTAAGTCATACAAATTGAGAATTAGAATAGAGCCAAATAACAATGGCATATTCAAATTCTCTCAAAGATGGAAGAAGCATAAGAAACACAATCAAGTTTAATCTAGGAAAACTAGAATTGAAAGCATGTATAACTATGTAATACAAATCTATGTAAATGATAGACTATACATATTTTGAGTCTAACTAGTGATAGTTGGAAAAAAATTTATCAATGAGAAGTAATGATCAATATCAAGATATATCAATTCATAAACTATAATGTATAGTATGTAAGGATAGAACTTGGTAATAGTAAATGTGTATGAGATTCCCTAAGTGATCAGATGTATCAAATGAATAAAATTGGATTGGTGTATATGCCCACATTGGGTAGATGATAGCAAGTTTGGATTAGTGTAGTGGACTAGAGTCCTGTATATAACCTATAATCAATCAACAAGAACAAGTGAAGCATATGTGTATGATTAAACTAATTATACTAAGATAACTAGTAATATGCAATATCTGGCAAGTAGTATAAATGTAAACATAAGAATACATATAATCTATAAATTTCATGTTTTATGAATAATATTTTAATGTTTTTTTTTAATTTTAATATGTTATATTATTTTTGTATTTTGACATGTTATATTATTTTTATATTTTCTAAGTATAAGCTATGTACAAGCAAATGAAAATAAACTATGTATAAGGATTGAGAGAGAATGAAGTATGTACAAGAGTAAGAACCATACTAACCAATGAGTCTCATGGGAGACTCACTATCACCATGACTTATGTCAAAAATAGGAATGATAATCTCTCATGTAGTATGATTGTTATGTTGTAATTAAATGTTGTTGTAGTGGTAATATGAGTATTTTTCATCATCAGAATCATAATAACCTGGTGTATTGGAGGGAAATGCCTCATACTATGGATTTGACCATTCTAAATTGTGTTTTGGCATATTGATTGTGATTTTTCCCTTTGAAACTATGCTTATTATAGATATATGGTGTTGTGGAGGCTTTTTTTTAGAAAATCTTGTTTGAGAATGCTTGTTTGTGTAGCATTATTTTAACTTTACAACTTAAGCTCTTTCTCATTCTATAACATATCTTGTGTATCTAAATGTTTTGTCTTGATAATTGTATATGTGATTGATTTTCTTTAGGATGTTCAATAAATCTCAAACCTTGTTGACCAACATTATCAACTGCTAAAATAGGAGAAGTGATGCCTTGGACCTATTTTCCCAAACCTTGACCATGATAATCAAACTGTTGTATATATTTTTGACCAAAATTATACCATATTTAATGTTGATCCTCCCTTTTAAGAGGTATATTTTATTGGTTTATATATGCTTTTTATACGATTTCTAGCTTTGATTGTGATTTTTGAACCTTTTGTTGTTATGAGTTATGCTTTGGTAACCATTGTTGTATTGTTTTTGAATTTGACACTTTTTGAATTAGCAGATGTGCCATTGTTTTTATGTGGATAATGTGTCATTATTTGAGTCATGTGTATCCATTTTATGTTTTAGTTTCCTTTTTAATTCTAAACATGAATCTATGGGATGCTCATGCATTATATGATATGCACAAAAATATTTGGATCTCCTCATTGGGTGTAGAGGAGGTAAGTTGATCAACTTAACTTTAATCATGTCCCTTAGTATCTCATTGGAGCTCTTATTTAATCTTTGAATTTTTTTTGAATCACTAGTTTTAGATGTACTTTGTTATAATGTATGATTTGGATGTGTAACATTGTTTACAACAAATTGACTAGGTAAAGATGTATATACATGATTTACACTATTATTCCCTAGAGGCCTTTGTCTTGCAAATATGTAACAAGAAAAAACAAGTGTCATGGTGATTAAGAATAAAAATAATCATACATACAAACATGTGAGGCATACAAAAGTAGGCCAAGGGTCCATAATACAAGGGACATGGGAACATGTCACTAAATTTGAGAATGAAGACATACAAGGCCATGTTTAAATGTCCACATATGCAAGCAACAAGCAATTGTCTTAGAGCCACATAGAAAGACATATTCAAATGTTTGTATTTACAATCAGGAAAGCACACATAAGGGACATGGTCACATGTCTAAGTCATACAAATTGAGAATTAGAATAGAGCCAAATAACAATGGCATATTCTAATTCTCTCAAAGATGGAAAAAGCATAAGAAACACAATCAAGTTTAATCTAGGAAAACTAGAATTGAAAGAATGTATAACTATGTAATACAAATCTATGTAAATGATAGACTATACATATTTTCAGTCTAACTAGTGATAGTTGGAAAAAATTTGATCAATGAGTAGTACTGATCAATATCAAGATATATCAATGCATAAACTATAATGTATAGTATGTAAGGATAGTACTTGGTAATAGTAAATGTGTATGAGATTCCCTGAGTGATCAGATGTATCAAATGAATAAACTTGGATTGGTGTATATGCCCACAATGGGTAGATGATAGCAAGTTTGGATTAGTGTAGTGGACGAGAGTCCTGTATGTAACCTATAAGCAATCAACAAGAACAAGTGAAGCATATGTGTATGATAAAACTAATTATACTAAGATAACTAGTAATATGCAATATCTAGCAAGTAGTATAAATGTAAACATAAGAATACATACAATCTATAAATTTTGTGTTTTATGAATAATATTTTAATGTTTTTTTTTTGATATGTTATATTATTTTTGTATTTTTACATGTTATATTATTTTTATATTTTCTAAGTATAATCTATGTACAAGGAAATGAAAATAAACAATGTATAAGGATTGAGAGAGAATGAAGTATGTACAAGAGTAAGAACCATACTAATTAATGAGTCTCATGGGAGACTCACTATCACCATGACTTATGTCAAAAATAGGAATGATAATCTCTCATGTAGTATGATTGTTATGTTGTAATTAAATGTTGTTTTAGTGGTAATATGAGTATTCTTCATCATCAGAATCATAATAACCTGGTGTATTGGAGGGAAATTCCTCATACTATGGATTTGACCATTATAAATTGTGCTTTGGCATATTGATTGTGATTATTCCCTTTGAAACTATGCTTATTATAGATATATGGTGTTGTGGAGGCTTTTTTTGAGAAAATCTTGTTTGAGAATGCTTGTTTGTGTAGCATTATTTTAACTTTACAACTTAAGCTCTTTCTCATTCTATAACATTTCTTCTGTATCTAAATGTTTTATCTTGATAAATTGTATATGTGATTGATTTTCTTTAGGATTTTCAATAAATCTCAAACCTTGTTGACCAACATTATCAACTGCTAAAATAGGAGAAGTGATGCCTTGGGCCTATTTTCCCAAATCTTGACTATGATAATCAAACTGTTGTATATATTTGTGACCAAAATTATACCATATTTAATGTTGATCCTCCTTTTTAAGAGGTATATTTTATTGATTTATCTATGCTTTTTATACTATTTATAGCTTTGATTGTGATTTTTGAACCTTTTGTTGTTATGAGTTATGCTTTGGTAACCATTGTTGTATTGTTTTTGAATTTGACCCTTTTTGAATTAGCAGATGTGCCATTATTTTTATGTGGATAATGTGTCATCATTTGAGTCATGTGTATCCCTTTTATGTTTTAGTTTCCTTTTCAATTATAAGCATGAATCTATGTGGTGCTCATGCATTATATGATATGCACAAAAATATTTGGATCTCCTCATTGGGTGTAGAGGAGGTAGGTTGATCGACTTAACTTTAATCATGTCCCTTAGTATCTCACTAGAGCTCTTATTTAATCTTTGAATTTTTTATGAATCACTAGTTTTAGATGTACTTTATTATAATGTATTATTTGGATGTGTAACATTGTTTACAACAAATTGACTAGGTAAAGATGTATATACATGATTTACACTATTATTCCCTAGAGGCCTTTGTCTTGCAAATTAATTTTCTAATGTTTTAATCTTTTCATGAAATAATTGATTCTATTTTTTTAAAATTGTAATTAAATTACTCATACTGATAATTTGATCACATAGAGTTTCACAAGTGCAAACCCTAGTTATTTCTGATTAAACATGTAGGAACACACCCTACAGAGAAGATGTGTGAATAGGCTAAGTATGGGTAATAGTACATTGGTATAGGATACTTAATCTCATGGAGGAATGATATAGTGGACTTGGTTATAGGCAAATTAGATATCACCCTCATGGATATGATGAGGATAAGGAGATTCTTTCATGTATATAAGATATGAGATTGAAACTTGAAACATAATTTTTAGCTTATGTGTTGAATCCTCTATGTGTGTATGGGTTTTATTGTTAATGAAATTCCACATCAAATAAAGATAAAATGATATGAGATATGACATATATTTTAATTGATATGAAACATCATCTATACATGTGTTTATGTATTTTTATGAGTTCATTTTGAATTAAAGGGAATAAGCATGCAAATAAAAGTATTAAAACTTTGTAATAAAAAGTGATTAATTTATTCTATCATTATGATCATAATTATTTGAAATATAAATTAGAATATTTTTGGATCTAAAATCTGCATTATATAAATAAAATCTAAGTGTAAATATAAAAGGATACAAACCCCAAGTATGTCTAGGGTTAGGGTTTTTTGAATATGATGTTTCTTTGTACCAATTTAAATTATATGTAAAAATAATTGAAACCCTAATATGAAATTGATTCAATTAGCCAAGTTGTCTAAAATAATAATAAAATTATAAGTATGCAACACTAATTTATTTCACAAAAAATTGGATTAATGTAAGTTAGGTTTTGGATCATTATTCGAAGTAAGTTTGGGTCAACAATTCTTTTTTACCTTTTAGGGTTTTACATATGTAATTCCTATGTTAGATTAAATGGACAAATTGTCTAAATTAGATAATAATATGAAATAAATAACCACTAATTTATTATATATTTTTACCTTATTTGACTTTCTAAAAATAATAATAAATATGCTTAAATAGAGACTTCTCTAGAAAGTGACTATTATAGATTATCTAGGTTCTAAAAACTATGTTCTAGAGAGTTTTGAGTGTCTTTAATAGGGTTCTGAAATATATTTGCTCACTAGATAGTAGCATGCCACCTAAATAGTATATCCATACTATTTTAGTGTCCTTAAAATGGTGTTAGTTTCCTTTTTATAGGGCTATTCCTATTTTTGGTAAGCACCTATACTTTTGTTTCTATGTCCTATTCCTATGCACATGAAATCTAAAAATCTATGTTGTGCCTGGAAAACTTGATTTAGTTTACAAACCTTAATCCTCCTTATAAGTATGACATGAGTTGGAAATGTGTGTTCATTAGTAGGATAAGTTGGACATCCTCAAAACCCCACTGTGAAGAGAGTTGCCTATATACAAATACCTTAAGGAGGGATCAAGCCTGATGTAGTTCTCTCACCTAGTACTTGGTGCAAGTGCAAGTGAATGCTAAAATGAGAGTGGTCTTGAATGCCTTGAGTGTGCTTGAGGTTTCAAAACTTTGAAATTTGGGCTCAGGTCTATTTTAGATGGTAATATGTATAAGTAGTTAAAAATAAGGATCAAATACCTTAATTTTTCTCATCTTATCTTTTATTTGAATAGGCTTTTGCAGATATTTTCCATCTAGTCAATAGAGTTCCAATAGATTGTATTTATAGAGAGATTTGTAGCTTGTGTGGATAATAAAATGTACTTAGGCCAACCTTAAGAGGGGTACATATTTTTAAAATTGTCTATTTAGTGTATTTAGGGCAAAGTAAAATAGAGTTCAGTTGGGAAAACTAGCACCATGTGGTTTTAGTGTCCCAAATGTGGCACTCATGTCCACCTGGCAGACTACTAGGCAAACCAGGTTGGGATCTAGGATGTTTGTCCTAGAACTATGTTTAAACTAACTATAGTTGTATGTGGTTTTCACAATGGCTATAAAAGTGAGTTAAAGACTCAAATATAGGTCTATGGCTAAGCTAAGAATAGGCTAACTCAATCAACACTCTTATCATCTAAATGCTACATTTAGGTGATTACACTAGAGTCCTTTAAAACATAAATTGCATCCAAAATAAGCAAAAGTAAAATTATTCCCCAAGGAAAATTGTGGTTAGGTAGTCGATGGGCCTTCTCTACATCTTATTCAATTCTCTCAACAAAATACTAGGAATAATTATATTTAGGCCCCTTATACATTTGACCTGTGACATAGAGGTGAGTCATATCCACCTCCTTTTATCTATCCATTCCTCCTAACTTTGGCATTTCCAAGCACATATTTACCTAAATGGTAAGACCTAAAATACTTATAATGTACATGGCATGGCCTTCCTTTTTATACTTCAACATCATCATAATTTTATATATACCATCTTGATCATTAATATATACTTGTATATCAGCTCCTGAACATAGTAACCTTGTTACATTTTTTATCCATTCAGGGGTAATCCTCATTTTATGCCCTGCAAAGTAAATGTAGTCCTATGGATGCATGAAATTAAAAATTATACCACCTTATGAGATTTTCCAAAGTATGGTAGTTGGAAGAGTTAGAGTACATCCATGTCCTCCAACAAATTATGAACTATGATATCATAGGTGATATTTTCCTTATGTATTAGCACTCAATCTAATAGTCTCATTAAAATTCATCCTCATTCCCATATTGGTGATGATTGTAGTCAAATACTTGACAAGTGGAAAACTTAGATTCCAAATCATCTATGTGTAAGACCATCTCAGGGTACTATATTTATTTTATCAAAACTTAAGGTGTAGGTGGTGTCTTGACAGCCTTCTTCCTTATACGCACCATCTATGGTGATTGTTGGATAGATGTCTCTTACATCAGCTCTACCAAGTTTTTCCCTTATGCACCATGTGGTTTTTTAATAATGGGTAAAACATAACCCTCTTATTGGATAAAAATAAGACTACCTTCCTCTAATCTCTTACATTCTTTTACTTTGTAGAGTATTGGTAATGGGTCTCTTCTCTTGCTCAACTTCTACTTTGGCCACATCACCAACTATAATGCCTGATGATTAATGTGTGACTAATAAATTCTTCCAAATTAAAAAATAAATTGCCTTTTCCAAACTTAAACACTTCAACTTCCTTTAATGGTAGATGTAGAATCTAAAACTTGAAACTCACTCACACATGCTCCAATGATCACATTTTCACTCCCCTTTATTTGAATGACCTACCTTAACCTCTGCTTTATTTTTGCTAATTAAATTATATGAAGACACCTTCTATGCTACATGTAAAAACTTGTTCAAGATATGTAATCCTTTGAAGTTTTTAATAGTAAATTTTACAATGAGAACCCTTTATGCCTTTTACAGATAGAAAAAAATTAAATTATCTACCTGTTTCAGTGAATTTCAACTTATATTTTTAGAAAGGAAGAAGAAGAAACTAAATGTGGGTATGGTTGAAAAACTCATTTGATTATGTGCACATTGAATCAAATGATTGTGAAGAGATCCTTTTTGGATTGGGAGGATGACCTGTAAATAAGACATGACTAAATCAAATGGTTGGTTAGATATATAGTTGGGTGGATTGCTTAACGCTAGTCAGATCCTGAAAGCTTGAGCTTCTTCAAGGGCTATTAATCCACATGTTTTAAAAAATTAAGTTTATAAATAGAATGATAAAGTGATTTTATCAATAATCAAAAGGTACTAAAATTGAATACAAGAAATGTTTGATAAATAAATAGACTAAAATGACTAATATAGCAATAAGCAAGTCAATACTAATGCTAAATAGATCAAGTGTGCTTTAAAAAATAAGACAAGGGTTTGTGAATATGTAGGGACACAAAAAATTGGATTTGGTTAGGGGTAAAAGGGTGAAGATAATTTTTTGTTAATTTCTACCATAGTGATCATCAATGGTTGAGATGATTGCCAGTAATTAAAGTGACATCAGTAGTCAAAGTGACCATCAGCAATTGGATAAACCATCAGCATTTGAGATAACTATTGGTTATTATTGTGTGTAAGCTTAGGCTAATAAATAGACTAATTGACGAGATTCTAAAATACAATTTTGAGAGGTTGGCTTATGTTGGGTTGATTTTGAAATACAAATAAATTAATTAAATATTGAAAAAGAAATAATTAGCTTGTATAAGATTGATCAAGTGAGTGGTTAAGGTGGTTGGATTGTTGATATATTTTGGCATGATTCTAGAAAATTAATGGTTCTTGATTATCGATCAAGGGGTAGTGGTAAGTTGGATCTCTATCATGATGGTTGGATCACTAAATTACTAGAAGAACACTATAGACACCAAAATCGTGTCTACTCCCTTGGTCATCCTCTCCCCATTCTCTCCCCCTTGGTCCCCTTCGTCCACTTCGACACACCTAACCTATGCCTTATTAATTTAAAATAATCACTTATTTTACATTAATAATTCTTCTCTCTCTCACCCTATGACCCATTTATGACCCCCATTTTATTTTCCCATGCCTATTTAGCCCCTCTCAAACATTTATCCATGAACCTTGACCCTGGTAGCATGTAAGAATGGGAAGAAGGCTAAAATTAGCCTCTGTCCCCATTTTGTAGCCGCCGATGTCGGTCACTATTCGGCCGACATCGACAGTTCTGCCAGCATCGGTTACCCTTAAAACTACATTCTCGACCTAAACGCAGGATCCGTTATCCATTTCCCAATCCATTATCCGTTATCCATTATCCGTTTCCCAATCAGTTTTCCAATCCGTTATCCGACCTTCTTTCAAGACGTTCTCAGGGCCGCCTTAGGACTTTCAACAATTAGCCAATCTTCACTCAGCCAATCCACTAAAAAAATCTCTCTCTCTCTCTCTCAAGCACAGGTACTCTACTTCAGTCACCTTGCTGGAAGTCTTCTACATTGAACATTTGCAACCAGTCTGCAACACACCATCAGCAATCAATCTACAACCAGTTTGTAACATTCCTTCTCCAGCAAGTATGAGGTAAGTATTTGCTACTATTTTCATTTTAGTATCTTCTTTTTAATCTATCTTTTATTCAGCCAAACCAGACCTAAATCCTTATCTCCCTGTTGGCCTCCTCTATCCCTCTGTCCCTTTTTGATATTCTATCCATTACCCCAGACCTCTACACAGACTCTCAGACCATTCATCCAGACCCATAGCCCTTCTCAGACCCGTCCATAGACCAAAAACTTGACTAGACCTCGTCCAAAGACTACTTCCCTGACCGATGCTGGCCGCATAGACCATTGCCCTCACCGACGTCGGTAGCATAACCGACATCGGTAGACATTGACAAGCTGACGCCAGCAGCCTAACCGACATCGGTGACTGTGACCAGACCAACAGCAGCATTCAGGTAAGCATTTGCTTCCATTTCCTTTTTAGTCTTTAATCATTTTAGTCTTTTATCATTCTGTCTTTTATCAGACATTATTTTTATTAATCAGTGGGTTGACATCCCTCAAGGAAGTCTTCATACTTCTGGGATCAAGCTTTTTCTTGGAAGCCCACCATCTCCCCATCTAACGTCTTCTTCATTTTAGTCTCTTTTTATTACAAGTGTCATCCTCCACAACCAAAGAGGAGTTCCTTCCATCGTCTAAATTTGATGCGCAAGACTTCATCCAGGTACATACAAGCCTTAGACCATTTCTTTTATTTTCTCATTTCCTTCTTGAATGTGAAAGCGAAAATCGTATAGAAACATTTTGGCACACCTAGTGGGATCCTAGGGTCTTCCTTGGGTTCTTTTCTTTCTTTTCATATAGGTGCATTAGGTTTCTCCTTTTCACCTCTTTCTTCTATCTTCCAAAAGACATCATAAGCAGGATTAAAAAGAACTCTTCTTTCTTTTCTTGCATCATAGACTAGTCAAAGTCATACTCTCCAACCCTTTCTCCATTTGTCTTCATATGAATTAACATTTCAACTTGGGCTTAAAACACATTGCATTTCATTTCTGCTTGCTTGCATTTCTTAGTCCACATCTAGTAATTAAACTGCATCATGAATTAATCACACTTATGTTACACATCTAAATCACTTGCACAAATCAAACATCTTAACTCACCTGAGACAAGGTCTGACTGGGATTTCATCACCCAGCAGATACCTTCCCTATCTCGGTAATCCCACTTGGATTTCACCACCAAGGGGAAAGCCCACTCTATTCTCTGGTAGAGGATAATCTCTAAGGGATGTATATACTGGCTAAGTGAGACCAGCTTATCACTGGGCTCGTGAAGTGAGGGGAGCTTGCTCCTTAGCACCAGGCCATGTACCAAACCTAACACAGACTCTTAAGTTCCTAAACTGACCTAAAACCATATTTAGACTACCTCTTCTAGGACCCATTCTGACAGCCAACCTCCCAAACATCACTTTAAGGCATAAGCCACAGGATTTTAAAAGTTGATTCTTAGGATTTAACGTTTAGGGTCTGCTTGTGTTCTTCATCTTTTCTATTCTTATCTACTTGTTTGAGCTTGTGAGGATGTTCTTTCTTGCCTTGAATGGTTTTGACACACAGTCAAACCAAGGCTCTTCTTGACCACACGAGACATCAACCGCTTGCACCTTCCCCGTCTATAACCAGTCCTATAATGGAGTTCCACTCGGAGACCAAAAGAACTCCTACTCAACCGACCCCGACTCAGACCCCCATTGTCCCTGAAGGGGACCAAGATTTCAAAATATTCTTGGACCTCAATGTCAAAGCCCTCCAAAACTATCTCGTGAGGAACCAAATGCGAGACCTTTTAGGTGAAGCAGTGATGACATCAACACCATCTGCTACCCAGCCTTTTGCCTCAACCATTAACCTGACCATGGCCAATACGCAAAGTTTGACCCCCCCATCTATTTTTAGACCAACCTCCATCAGGGTTTCATTACCCCCTCAACCACACACAATTCAACCAAGTTCTACATCATACCAGAACTTGATTGTCTCAACTCCGCACACTCTTGCGCCCATAAATGCAGGAGTGTCTACCTCCCCTTTTGCCAATGCTACCACGCAACTACCTTTGGTTGTATCTAGTTAACTTATTCCTTTTACCTTCATGATGCAACCACCCTTGGCCTCCACTTCTATCCAAATGACTACTTATCAATACGCTATGCCCCTACAAGTGCAACTGACTATGTCGTATGCCCCTTCTAGCACCTTTCAAGCACCTTACAACCTAGGGGTGATCCACCCACTAATCTGTCATCAGACATCATCAAAATGTTGATGGACAAAATGTCTAGTCTCGAGACCTCTATTTCTGGTTCGAGCAATGTCCTCTCATATGACCAAATTTGTAACAAACCCATTCATCCCTTCGTCCCTATCTGACCATACCCCAACCAGTGGGAGCTTCCTAAGTTTTCTCATTTCCAGAGTAAGGAAGACTTGCAATAACACCTACAAGCATTCAGAAATGCTTGTTATCTCATAGCCCATGATGATGCGTTACTTCTACGCACGTTCTCCATGTCACTTTCTGGCCCCGCCCTTGACTAGTATAGCTCTCTTACCAGACATTCTATCTTTTCATTCACTCAACTCGCCCAATTATTTCTAGACCATTTTTATATCAACATTACCAAACAAGTCTCAATCACAGACCTCTACTCCATCAGGTAATTTGACAACGAGTCCATAATCAAATTTGTCACCTGTTAGAGAGGCTTGATTAACCAGCTCTCCTTCTCCTTGCCTCAACTTGAGCTCATCGAGCTCTTTTCTCGAGCATGTGCCAGGCACATCTCTTCTACCTTGGGGATTCAAACATTTCGCACTTCAACAAAGCTTTCACCATGGCCTGAAAGCTTGTACTCCGTGCCATTGAAGAAGATAAGGTCAAATTGCATAATACTAACGCAAGAACCAATGACCCTTCTTCTTCCAGACCTTCTTCTACCAATTCCAAATCTAAAGGAGTGGCCAACACTATGGTCATTAGATCACCATATTTGACAACAACCGACCAATCTCAACCTTCTACATCTCAAAGCATCACTAAACAATTCTAACAATGGTACATCCAGCGTTCATACACTCCACTTGGAGAATCATACGCTTCCATTTTAGAAAAACTTGTCAAGTAGGGGGTCCTCAATCTCCCTCAAATCCAACCACCTCAATTTGACCCTTCAAAAGCCCTCCCTACATGGTATAGGGAGGCTGACTTCTATCACTTTCACCGCGTCCACGGCCATGACATCAACAACTATTGAACCTTCAAAAACATCATCCAAGACATGATAGACATGGGTGATCTCATCTTGGAAAACTCAAATGCCCCACCCAACCAACACATCAACATCTTCAAACAACCCTTTCCTAACCATCCTCCTACTCAAAACAATTTCCAGACCATGGCCGATAACTCCCAAGAGCATGACATACACACGGTCAACACGGTCTCTTCTCTGATCCCTGACCAACCTCCTCCACAGGTAGAAGAATCCTCTTCTCTTGTTAGTCCTCCATTGACCTCTCCTATGTTGGAGGATACCTTGATCATACCAACGCCATTAAGCCCACCTCCATCCTTCCTCCCACCAATGGAGGACCCTACCTTGCCTACTCCTTAACCACAAGTAGAGGGCACGATCATCCCTGCCCTCTACCCTCTTGAGGAGCCACACTCTCCTATTCCTTCTCCACCAAGAGAAGAACCAATCTCTTTACCCATTTTGATTGAGGAAGACCCAATCACGGTTTCCTCTTGTCTTTTGCCTAAGATTGGTATATCTCACTCACCTCCGTCCACATCTAAACCCAAACCCATATCTAACTTTGCCTTGCACAATGGTGGCTCTCAAACCAAACCAAAGAAGGCCACTAAACCACACTGGCGGACTCCTCCCCCACCTTCATCATTACCTTCAATGGGCCCGCATCTATCCACTTTAATAACAGTACTTCCTACTCCCATACTTCACAGGGGCAAGTTGCCTCCATTATCCCCTCAACCCATCAGACATATATTTCCTCCAAAACATCTAACACCTATCACCACCAAAGTGCCATCTCCATGTGTGGTTACACCACCCACGAAAATGATGGTACAACCAATGCCTCTTATGCCTCTCAAATCAAAGTCATCAACCCCTCCTGCAACAAAACATGCAGACCTATTAGCAAGTTCTTATACCTTACTGTTACGGCAATTATTGCAGTCTTCTCACATCAATCTCCCACCTCTTAAACCATATCAATCTCTCAGACCAAAACCGCCCTAGTTTGATGACACTCAAATTTGTGCATATCATCGCATGCTTGGGCACGACACTAAGCATTATTGTGCCCTCAAGGTTGTCATTCACCAATGCTTGGAGAAAGACACCCTTCTTCTTGACTACATCATCAACAAACCTTTAACCTCCTCACCATCCCACTCATCAACTCTCAGATAAGGACCATCTTGGTTTGACAACTCTAAATTTTGTCACTATCATCACACACCGGGACATGACACTGAGCGTTGTTGCGCTCTTAAAGCTATCATTCACCAACACCAGAAAAAGGATACCCTTCTCATCAAGGATCCTCTTGACCACCCCTTTAACAAATCATCAACACCGACCCATGCTTCTCAAACCTCATCACCTAAATCAGGATCTCCACGCCAGACTATGGTCCCTTTGCCACCTTTAACCCCCTTATTCAACATCAACACAGTCAATCTAACCACCAAGCCTCAACCGACCTTGACCAATCTACCAAACATTCTTCCTAGCCACTGGGGGAATTCAACCTTCATCCACACCTCAACCAACCTTGCAACCCAATCTCGACCAAATATCGATCACTCTTTTAATCTTAAACCTCGACTAGGCCTCAACCAAGCCTCGACTATGCCTCGACTAAACAAGCATCAACCCGACCTCGACCAAACATTCAACCTATCTTCGACCAAACATATCAACCAACCTCAACCAAACATCAACCAACCTTTTAATCACATCAACCAACCTTTTAAACATTGACCTCAACCAACTTTGCCCCAACATCGACCAAATGTCAACCAACCTTTTTAATCATGACCTCAACCCAACTTTTTCATCATCAATCAACATGTGACCATTTTGGAATGAACCAAATAGGTCAAGTTTTCTCCTAATTGATTCGGACCTTACATCATAACACAAGCATGGGTCAGGAACTTATCAGAACCTGAGCCCCTTTATGCCTTGTGTCTTCGACCAGTCTATTGTTAGTCACGTAATTGTTCACTTGATGTTTAATTTGAGCTCGATCCCTTGATCACTCCTTGTCATTGTCATTCCTATTCCTTTTAACCCTCAACTCTGCAAACAATAGTCAACCCTTTTGTCAAGCATGACTGCTTTGTCCTAATAAAAGGGAAACCATCTAAACCTCTATAGTCAAGTCCATGACCAAAAGTCCAGTCAACAAAAAAAATCAAAAAATCAAAAAATATAAAAGTGGGATGCATATTCCAAGGTCATATAAATCTCAAATGTAGACTGCTCCCTCAAAGGATAGCTACATCATCATTGTTGTATTTACTAGACTGCTCCCTTGAAGGACAGCTAGGCCAAAGTCATATCAAAAACATAAAAGTAGAATATAGACCACTCCCTCGAAGGATGGCTATGCCTAAATTTTTCTACATACATAGCACTTTTCTTAGAAGCTTCCCGCATCGATTAGCTTCACAAATGACCACAAAACAAAACAACATCCCCTCACAGGCTTCTCGCATCGATCAGTCTGCCTTAAAAAAAAACTGACTGACTGACAAATTTAAAGTCATAGACTTGTCTATAGTCATTCTCGGGGTCACCTATAATAGGGGCAAAGTTCTTCCTACCAAAAAGGGTTCCCCTTCCATCCATATCACATGCTCAATCCTATCACCCCAACATACTCAAGGGATTTCAAGCTCATTTTAAATATCAAAGTGATTCGATTACCTCTCTAACACAACCACTGGTCAATGACATAATGCATGAACAGGGCTTTTGTTTCTAAAAACCCTTATCCATGCCATCATTCTGGTCCTTGTCAATGAAAGAGAAACACACCTTTCACTTTTGACACATCTTGGTCACACATCCAACCAAATCATTTTGCCAACCCAACCAAATCAAAACCCAAACATTTTCAGACCGACATGACCTAGTCTATTTCACATAGTTTCTATAGACACCAATACACATGGAAACTATCAACCAGACACAATTTATGTTAAGCATAAACCAATACTTGTAGAAACATAAATAGACTCAATTCATTTTTAGCATACATCCATCATGAATATGGAAAATTGCTAGGGATGAAAGACCACTCGACCAATGTTGCAGAATACACCATCACACAATATGGAAAAGGCTGCAACATCATCTTCCCCTCATCATTCATCATGACCAAAACCAATCATCACCCATTTTGTCTCTTCTTTTGAACTACCTTGGTCTGAGGCCCTAAGACCATGGCTATGTAGGCAGCACTCAGTTGACATGACATCCTCTGGGGTTAGCTCGACCACCCTCATTTGTTTGTCTACCTGATGGACAAACCTTCTTTTCTCCTATTGACCATGACTTGACCTCGACCAAGACCAATCCATACCTTTGACCCTCTTCCTCCCTTTTAGGGAGAAATACATTGGCCTGAGGCCCTAACCACATGGGCTATGTAGGCATCACTCAGTGTTCTGAGGTTAGCTCGGCCACATTCTTTCATCTGCCCATTCATTTGAACAATTATCTATCTCAACCTCATCTTGACCAACCACTTTAGGGATCATGCCTATCTCCTCCGACCCTGACCACTTCCAAGACGACTTTGCCTTGGTTGTTTTTGCATGTATGCTACCCCACGACTGGTTAGTAAACTTATGCGCAGACTATTTTTGACCCTCATAAGTATAAGATCGCTAGCACATTGATCCCCACTACTTGTGACATTTTTGTGTTTTCTAGGAGCACTTCTTGAGCCCAGGATGCCTAGAACATGATGACCATTGGAACTACAGCTTAGATTGAATAACCTAATTAGCTACAACTAAATGCTGGGGCCCAGTTACTTCAATTTTGGCACTCCTCAACCCTTGACCTATGACAATTTGACATGACCATCTCGTGAAGTGGTATGCATGCAATCACACTATTGCAACATTCACACTCACCATTTTTCATCCACTCTCTCTCAAATCAACACCTGATTCCATGTTCCCTTCCCTCGACTCCTGCTTTGAGGGGGAATACCTCATCCTACCTGGGACAACCAACTCCTATTTTTGTCTTCCAGTTCATCCAGAACAACCAACAAGACAAAAAGGGGCAAATGTAGACACTGAAATCGTGTCTACTCCCTTGGTCATCCTCTCCCCATTCTCTCCCCCTTGGTCCCCTTGGTCCACTTCGACACACCTAACCTATGTCTTATTAATTTAAAATAATCACTTATTTTACATTAATAATTCTTCTCTCTCTCACCCTATGACCCATTTATGACCCCCATTTTATTCTCCCATGCCTATTTAGCCCCTCTCGACCATTTTCCCATGAACCTTGACCCTAGCAGCATGTAAGAATGGGTAGAAGGCTAAAATTAGCCTCTGTCCCCATTCTACAGCCGCTGACATCAGTCACTATTCGGCCGATGTCGGCGGTTCTGCTGGCGTTAGTTACCCTTAAAATTGCATTCTTGACCGAAATTCAGGATCTGTTTTCCATTTCCCAATCCATTATCCATTATCCATTTCCCAATCAGTTTTCCAATCCATTATTCGACCTTCTTTCAAGACATTCTCGGGGCTGCCTTAGGACTTTCAACAATAAGCCAATCTTCACTCAGCCAATCCACTAAAAAAATCTCTCTCTCTCTCTCAAGCACAGGTACTCTGCTTCAATCAACTTTCTAGAAGGCTTTTTACATCGAACATCTGCAACCAGTCTGCAACACACCATCAGCAATCAATCTACAACCAGTCTACAACATTCCTTCTCCAGTAGGTATGAGGTAAGTATTTGCTACTATTTTCATTTTAGTATCTTATTTTTAATCTATCTGTTATTTAGCCAGACCAGACCGGAATCCTTATCTCCCTGTTGGCCTCCTCTATCCCTCTGTCCCTTTTTGATATTCTGTCCATTGCCCCAGACCTCTGCACAGACTCTCAGACCATTCACCGAGACCCATAGCCCTTCTCAGACCCATCCATAGACCAAAAACTCGACCAGACCTCATCCAAAGACTACTTCCCCGACTGACGCCAGCCACATAGACCACTGCCCTCACCGATGTCGGTAGCATAACTGACATTGGCAGACATTGACAAATCAACATCGGCAGCCTAACTGACGTCAACGACTATGACCAGACCCACAGCAACATTCAGGTAAGCATTTACTTCCATTTCCTTTTCAGTCTTTAATCATTTTAGTCTTTTATCATTCTATCTTTTATCAGACATTATTTTTATTAATCAGTGGGTTGACATCCCTCAAGGAAGTCTTCATACTTTTGGGATCAAGCTTTTGCTTGGCAGCCCACCATCTCCCCATCTAACGTCTTCTTTGTTTTAGTCTCTTTTTGTTACAGGTGTCATCCTCCACAACCAAAGAGGAGTTCCTTCCATCGTCTAAATTTGGTGTGCAAGACTTCATCCAGGTACATACAAGCCTTAGACCATTTCTTTTAGTTTCTCATTTCCTTCTTGAATGTGAAAGCAAAAATTGCATAGAAACAAACACCTATAAAAGAAAGCTCTAGATGCAAAATCTCTTGATATTTGTAGATGGATTTCACCTCCTACTCCTCTCTTCTTATAGGCAAGGAAGGAGAGATGCAAAAAAAAATTAACTAGGCTTTCTAATTATAACTCATGCTTGTAATGGCTCATACACAGATTTAGATAAGTTAATTTTTTAAAAAACAAGGTGGAGTGTTTACATGCTAGTTTTTGGGATGGTAGACCCTAACCATTGATGGTCAAGGTGATCATCTATGATCATCCTAACCATCGATGGTTAAGGGTCAAGGTAAAAAGGTAGTTAAAGAGTGGGCTTATCCAGTTGGTTAAATTGACCATCGTTATGCTCAATTAGGGGTCAAAGGGATAAATTGGTCTTGAGGGGGTCCTAAGGTAGTCCAGGGGTGTTTTGACATTTAGAATTATGATGTACATATTTTTCATGTCTACAGTTTTCCCTCTTTATTATGTGACTTTGAATCAACAAGTTGTAAAACAAAAACAAAATATTGATCAAAGGTCAAGTTGTCCTGAGTATGGAAGGAGGTGTTCCCTCTCAAATTGGAAGTTGATGAGGTAAGATAAAATTGAGTGTAGGTTTGATAAGGTGGATGAAGGTGATAATGAATGTGGATGTCATGAAGGTGGGTGATAGGTTGGGCACTAAAGCATAAACAAATGCACAAAGTACAATAAAAATTATGATAGCCAAGATCACACATAGACTAGGTTGTCATAGTTGGTAAAAATAAAGGTCAGTGCTAAAAATACAAATAACAATTGGACCACATGATTACATATAGGTGTGATGGATGGGTATAGTCATAAATACAAGTCTCCTAGGCAATGTTTATGGTTTTGTGGGTATCCATGGTAGGAAGTGTTCCTGGTGAAAACACAAATTGGTAAGGTGTCATAGGTATTCAAGGTAGGAAGTGATCCCAAAAATACATAATTAGGTCAGGTATGCATGAGGTGGCATGAGTTAAAAAGGATCAACATGGTAAAAAATTTCACTATGATCAAAAGACTAGGCAAAATTTATTAAAAAATGCATACTAGTTGTGCTAAAATAGACCAATGGTGAGATGACAAGGTGGTCAAGGTGGGCAGAGAAGGTAGTCTCCATGGGTGGGTACTTGTTAGGGTGTGCCAAAAATTTTCATATTTTAGGCAAAAAGGAAAAAAGGTCCACATCCTAACCATCAATGGTTACAGGGTCTAAAGGTGATTGTCAGTAGTCACCTTGACTATCAATGATCAAGGTCAAACCTTAAAAGTGTCATGGTCAAAAAGTAAAAAGAGAGTCATTTGTCTCATTGAAATTATTTTGACTTGGATCTTTGGACGTTTATCATACTTGGGCAAGATTTGTGGACAATGAGTTCTTGCTAGTGGGTGAGGACGTTGAGGTGGATGAGGTTGACTGAGAGTGAACAAGCCAAGATGTAGCGTAGATATAGACATGGTTGGGTAGGGGGTCCTAAGATTCCTTCTCAATGATGGTTGAGGAATGAGGTAGGGGGAATCCTTAAATTAATAGGGTAGTTTTAGAATTAACATTATTATTAGTTTTGTAATTATCTACTTGATTGTTGGGGATAAACGTGGGTTTTGCTTGGTAATTCCCTAGGTAGGGTTTTGGTTAAATTGGATAAAATTAGGTATGGGAGGTCTAATTTTGTGAAGGTAGGCTAGTTAAGGGTAGGTTTGGTAGGATTTGGTATAAAATGGTAGTGTGTATCTTATTTTGGGTGGGTTAGCATTTTGGGGGGTTTTCATTATGGTCATGCATAGTGACTGTTGATAGTCATCCCAACCATCGATAGTCAATAACCATCGACTAAAGGGTTGCCTAACCATTGATGGTCATAATGACCATCAATGGTTGCCTAGTGTAAAATAGGATTTTGAAACTACTTAAAGTATTTTAAGGCATATAAGATGTCATTTTCTTGGTTTAGGTTGATCTTGTGGGCTAAATGGTAGGTTTGGTAGTTTTAAGGTAGATGGGTAAGGTAAAAGGTAGTGTGGGTATTGGGTAAATGGGTAAAATGGGTAGGAAAAATATTATAAGTGACTAAAATTATTGTTAATAATGGCTTAGAGGAATGAGAGTAGATACAAATATGTGATTAGGTGTCATGTATCTTCATAGAGGTTCACTAAGGGATGACCCCAGTTGATTGGGCTTACATGGAAGAGGTCTGGTTGGGAGTGATGTAACACTATCAAGGTATACCGCATGATGAATCCATGATTATGGCCCTCATCAAGACATGGGATCCATACATAAACACTTTCCTCTTGTTGACTAGTGAGATGACTATATTTCCAGAGGACATGCACAGGATTACATGATTACCCCTATAGGGTGATTTGATTTACCATATAGAACAAGAGGAGTGAGATGATTTATTAGAGATGATGTATAGATATCCTTTTAGATGGCATACTAGAGGCTTTATCTATATTATTTTATATCATAAGGTGATGGGTGAGAGGAGACTTATGACCATGATGATGATGGCCCTTTTATGATTTTCCCTTCTTGATTTGAGTAGTGAGAGATTCCCATACTTACTACTAGGGGTATTGGTTGAGATTATGTTGGAGTAGATAGTATTTGTATGGGTACCTATGCTTTTGGTAAAGATATAAATGGATTTATGGGTTTTCAAGGCCCACAAGATATATAACATCAGTGTCAATTTGGTTCTTCATTATTGGGTTTATGAGCACATCTGAATGTTGAGGCCAGTGGGGTTGTCATGGGTGGGATATGCCTAGATAGAGTTCTTGGTTGGTTTTATGTATTGTAGAGGTGACTTCACCACTTTAGTTGTAGGAGGAGGATCCCATAATGTTTATTAGTTTAAGGGTACTTTAGGTGCAATGGTGATTGGAGACATTATCTAGAGACCATATGTTGGGTTCCTAAAGTGGGTTGGGTGCAGGAGATAGACCTTTTCCTTATAAAGTTACAAATGGATTATTAGCTAGAGGGATGGAGAGGTGGAGCTCATCCCATGTGATAAGTTTTAAAGGTATTTTGTCCTTATACAGGGTATTTTGGGCACATTTCCTAGGTATAAGCAAGAGGATGTTGAGATATTACTACCAAAGCCACATCTAGTGAGGACTATGCTAGATCATGAGGAGTTACCATCCATGCCATAGATAGATGATGTAAGCTTTGAAAATGGTTATCTTTCATGGTACCAAGATCTATACATAGCATTAGACATTGGTGAAGATGATAGTGGTAAGAGGCCAATGGATGTGGACCTAGCTAGGAGAGGGGGCCCAAGGGCATAGGTATAGGGAGGTGTCATAGATGGATAGGCAAGAATGGTTCTAGTCATTGCACAAGTATAGGTCATAGAATTATAGGGTTAGGTGGTTGCCTTACAGGGTCAAGTTGATACTCTTATAGGTGATAGGGACCAGGCTAGAGATTTAATAGCCTTGGTTACATAGGAGAGGGATTCCTTAAGGTAGAGAGGAGGAGGAGCAAGAGCAGTGACACCTATAGGACCATCAGGGACCATCCCCATGGCATGATATCTAGACATTGTGAAGGAGCTATAGTATTATGAGGTTATAGTCTTGAGGTGGTGTCATGATGAGCCCCAATGGGGTGAGTACAAAGCAAGCTTGGCAGGAAGTGTTAGCATGGTGACACCAGATCAGTGGGTAGTGTCTATAGGTGGATAGACAAGTATTGCAAGGGGACAGGCACTAGGATCTAGTGGTGCTCTAGGAGATAGTGGTGCCCCAAGGGCATAGCTATGATATAGTTTAGATGTAGTTATAAATTATTGTATATCATTTTGATTTCAGCCTATGACCTGATGCAGTGAGATGTACATTTTGAGAGAGAAACATTGTATATTTGTTGTATACATTATGATGGTATTGACTCATGATTTATATATATGATCCTTATTTATTACTCATTGCTCATGGTTTGCTTTGATGTTTTTGGGATGATGTTTATATTGATTATGCTCTTGTTATATTGATTATGCTTATGTTATGGATATTGGAAATTGATGGAGACTCATCTAGCTATGCATGTGATGGCTTTTATTCATGGTTATGCTTTAGGACATGCTAAATTTTTAATGAGTATATGCTTCATTGTTTAGATTTAGACATGTGGTGTAAAATGGTTGGTTGATTTATTATTCATGGATGTTATGATGTTATTATGCATATGATGGTAATGATTATGGTTATGTGTTTTCTTAGGGTAAAGTATATGAAGCAAGTTAATTAACAACACTAGATATGAGAAAAAAGGGTATAATCAAGAGATAAACATCTTTGTGAATATATCAACTATTCATGATAGAATAGGAAGAGGACATGATGCTTCTTATTTGGTAAGGATTAATACAAAATTGAAGTTGGATTGGCTTAAAGAACATAATCCCTTTGAATGCTTTGCATGAGCATTTATTAGTTGGTTAAAAAGGTTTCTTGATCACATAATTTCAAGTAATCTCAAAATCCCTTGCTTATAGTGTTTAAAGGGGAGATGGATGGAACCTTCTTGTGAGACTAGCATGCCTCTTCTATAGGCTTTTGAAGATTTAGTATAAATAAGTCTATGTCATACAAAGTGTAGATTGATCAATATGGGAAGTCTACTAATGAGAGCTAATTTTGGATTTCAATATTAGTTTACTTATGAGAATCGATTGCAGCTTTAAAAATTATTGTGTTTTATCTTTTGTTTGATAATGGGTCTTTTGATTATTATGTAGGAGGTTTGGGGAAGTTGATCAATGCGGAAAGCTTCTAGGAAATTTATTTTTTTGACAAAATCTTTACTTAGCCATCCTTCAAGGGAGTAGTCTAAGTTTGAGTGTTTGTTTAATGTTTTTGATAGCTGTCCTTGAAGGGGTTAGTCCACTTTATATTTAGTATCTTCAAATATGTTTTCAATAGCTATCCTTCAAGGGAGAAGTTTGCAAATGCTAGGAATGACCCATGATTGTGATTGGTTTACTTTGTTGTTTTGTTTGATTTTGCTTGGCATAGACATACTTATATAGGCTTAAAAGGTTCACCTTTATGAAGGAAAAACTAAAATCACTAGAAGGTTGATTAGGTGTAAAGGGGATTAGGTGACAATGATCATGGGAATACATCCTGGAAAGGGGGAAAAAGTACCATGAGAATCATGCTTTTGGTAGGGCTATGGTACCCATTATTCAAAATGAGGCCATGATTGTGATAGATAATCACATGATTCATTTTTAATTGGTTGCCCCTAAAATAGGGATATGAATGTGGGTTTTAAGAAATGGATGAGCTCAAGTTAGACAAATAGTGAGTCTGATCCTTTTTAACAAAAGAAAGGATGCATATGAAAAGCATTGAGGGGCTCAAGTTTTGGGTTTCCCTCAAGAGAGGACAATCGATAAGCTCTTGATCCATACTTATGGGTTATGATATAAGGTCCAAGCCAATGGAAAACAAACTTTCCCCACTTGCTTTTCTCCATATTGATGACATGTTGATTTTCCTTTAGGATGAGGTCTCTAATGTTGAATTATTACACTCTAAGGTGTCTTTTATAGGCAAATTTAACACACTCTTGATATACATGAATATGGGTAAGGGTGGCTAAGAAACACTCATCAAGTAGCTCAAGTTAGGCTAAATAGTGTTGATGATAATCATATTTGGAAATGAGATCCTACAAAGATATGCAAAGAGATGGGATTTGGACTTGGAGAGGCAAGATAGCCTCTACTCTAAACACAAAAGAAAATAAGGTAGCACCTAAGGGGTTTGGATGCTAGTAAGATATTCCCATAAAGTGAAGGAGATGTGTAAATGCTAATCTCGACCAGATGCATTAACCATTTTAGTGAACATGTTGTTAAGAGTTTTGTCTGAGGCTTCTGCTTGTCCATTTGCTTGAGGGTGATAAGGTGAGGAAAAACTTAACTTAATGCCAAATGCATCACAAAGAACTTAGACTTGTTTGTTCTAAAATATTTACCATTATTGATGACAATTTTGTGAGGAACAATGAAGTGGCAAATGATGTGATGGTTGCTAAATTCTATAATCTTTTCTACTTTGGTGGAGACTTGAGAAATAACCTTTACCCATTTGGTAAAATATTTGACCATAGTTATGATAGAATGGTGCAGCTATGAATAATGGGGGTTAATTTCACCAATAAGGTCCAGACCCCATTGTGAAAAGGGATAGAAGTTAGTGGAAACACAAAAACTATAGCTAGGTGTGTGATGTAGATTGGCATGTTATTGACACTTAACACACTTTTTCACATACTCACAATAGTATTGGTTAAGGGTAGGCTGGTAATAGCTTAGGCAAAGGATGCATTTAGCTATATCAAGGCCACTAAAGTTTTCCCCACATATTCCATCATGAATTTCCTTGATATCATGAGAGTCTTCATGATTACATAGGTAATAAAAAAAGGAGAACATCAAAGCTATGTTTATAAATGATTCCTCCCATAATGGTATAACATGAGGTACTTTGGATAAATGCTATTTGAGCATTCTAGGAAAGACCAGAAGCAATAATGGCAAGGTTGAGATAGTTGAAGGTTTGTTGATACCAAAGGTCAGGTTGGGTCTCCTCCACATTGAAGATGGTGGGAGAATCTAGTTTGGCATAGGAAGGTTTGGTAAGTCTATGGATAATGACAAATAGTTTAGAGCTAGAGGGTGAAAATTAAATTTGAGAGGCAAGAAAATCCATGGTATCGGTGAACTTATTGATATATTATAGGTTTGATTGGATGTGGTAGTGTTCAAATGATGCTAATATTTCATCAACTAGTTATTTATACTATTGCAAAACATCATTTTTACACTGGTAAGATCCATTGATTTGATTGACCATAAGTTAGGAGTCACCAAAGAAATTGATTGATTTGACTCGCAAGGCTAAATTAGTCTAAAGGCCTATCATTAGGGCTTTGTACTTAGTCATATTGTTGGTACATCCAAATTCAAGTTTGAATGACAAAGGAAGAGGTTCATCATTGAAGGGGATAAGGATGATACCAGCTCCCCCACCACATTGACACTTGGATCTATCAAAGAACATAGTGACTTGGTAGGTAAAGTACACCTGAGAGAGGGTTACGATGGAATCATTAGGAAACTCAAGAGGAAGAGGTTGGTTGTCTGCTAGTGGTGCTTTGGCCAATTGGTTAGCAATGACTTGCCCTTTAATTAAATTTTTTTGAAGGAACTCAAGATTAAACTCTACTAAGAGCATGAGCCACTTGGCCATACATTAGTTTTGTTATGGCTTGGAGTGCATATACTTGAGTGGGTCAATATTGGTTATGACATCAGTTTTGTGGTTAAGAAGGTAGTGGTAAATTTTGGTGGCCACAAAGACTAAATATAAGAAAATTTTCTCAGTATGGGTGTACCAAGTCTCATACTCTATAAGCATGCATCTGATATAGTATACAACTTTTTCTCTATGTTTTTCATTCCAATGAGAGAGCATTTCCCCTAGGGAGTGCTCGATGGTGGAGATATAAAGGCAGAAAGGTTGGTAATCCTTGGGAGGGGTGAGGATAGGTGGAGACAAAAGGTACTTCTTTATTAAATCAAAGGCCTTTTAATGTCAATATTCCACTTAAAAGATATGTCCTTAAAAAGGTGATGGAAGGGTTGGCATCAGTCTGAAAGCTAGGAGATAAAGTGATGAATGGATTGAAGCTTTACCTACAAAATACAGAGTTGTTTGAGGTTGATTAGAGGAAGCATGTCAAAGATGGATTTGATTTTGGTAAGATAAACTTCAATCCCCTAAAGGGAAATGATAAAACCAAGGATCTTTCCTGACAAGGCTCCAAAAATGCATTTTTGGGGATTAAGGAAAACATAGTAATGGATGAGTCACTCAAAGATAATCTTAAGAATGACCAAATGATCCTTATGATATTCAAATTTCTCAAGAAGGTCATCCATAAATTATTCAACAATCTTGTGGATAAGGTCATGTATGATGTAAGTCATGGCACGTTGGTAAGTTTCACTAGCATTCTTTAGTCTGAAGTGCATGACTCTATAGTAGAAGGTTTACCATGGGGTGATAAAATTGGTTTTGTGCTAATCTTTGAGGGTAATTAGGATTTGATTATAACCCAATAATTCATCCATGAAAGATAACATCTCATGGCCAATTGTAAGATCAACTAGCTAGTCAATGCTCTATAGAGGAAAGTCATATTTAAGGAAATCAAGTTTAAGGTCATGAAAGTCCACATAAATGAATAGTACCCCTATGGAATTGGTGATAGGTACAACATTTAAAACCTATTTGGGATAGTCAATGGGTTGGATGAAATTGATAGATATGATGCATTGGAGATATTCTTTGATGAGAAGGGTTATGTGAGGGTGCATGTATAGAAGTTTATATTTGATGGGCTTGACATCATGGTTGGTGAGTATGTTGTGGGTGGAAATGGTAAGGTCAATTCCTATCATGTCACTATAATACCAAGCAAATGTTATGCTTCAATCTTGGAGGAAGGAAGGAAAGTCCCAAAGTTCCTTGGCATTCAATGATTGGCCAATTTTGATAATGTGGGGGTTGTTTCGAATGCCAAAGTTGATATCCATGGTAGATTCATTCAACATGTTTAAATTTTTATGAGGAAGGGATTTATGGATGGAAGAATCTTGGGTACCAAGGAAGGTGAGAATGAAATCATCATCTTAGCACTGAATGGTATTAAGAGTAGGGGAGTCATCTCTTATCATCTCAAGATGGGTCAAATGGATGGTTATGGTTACCCCCTCCTTTTGATAAGTCAAGGGCCTGAGGCTGATCATGTTGATGAAAAAAATTAGGTGGTATGATGTCATCATCCTCATACCTAGGTAGAGGAGAGGTTGGTGAGGAAAGGTGTCTTCCTCAATAATGGTGGTGGTAGGTGGTTTGGTTTACATTTTAGTGAGTAGAATGAAACCAAGGCCATGTTTCTCATGAATATTTCTAGTCTCAATGGAAATCAACTTGTGTGGGCCATAATCATATCATCTAAGACAAAATCCATTCCAAGTGCACCTATGGAGGTATGTCTTGACAAAACTCAGCTTGTCTAGATAGGAGAAACTAGAGGTGAATGGTCAAGGTGAAGAGGAGGTGGTACAAGCATCAATTGGTTTATCAAGTCCCCCATAGATGAAATGGGTTTGATAATGTGAACGTATAAAGTGAATAATGGATCTAACATTGGGGTCATATCTAGGTTAATGGTCAAGTTTCCCATACTCTTGGGGAGTAAGGAAAGCATCAAGGGCAAAGAGGTGATATTCCCCCAGTGAAAGACATTAGAATGTGGATTCTAAGTGGTCTAAGGTGGGGATCTGATCAGAGGGGATGAATGAGATAGTTGATGCCTTTTTGGTAAAAGAAGGTATAACTTTCTCTTTCATGGTTTAGGGCTTATTTTTGGTTGGTGAGGGTGTGTTAGATAGAGGTAGGAGGATGTCATTAGGTTGGTAAGTCATGTTTCATGATGAAAAGGGGCTTAGGTCAGCTTATATAGTGAAAACCTAACCTTCATTCTAAAATTTAATGCAATGATGAAGGGTAGAGGTGACACAACCCATAGATTGGATCCAAGGTCATCCTAGTAAAACATTGTATTGGAATTTACCTTCCACTACATAGAATAGTTTGGGGAGAGTGCAAGGTTTTAAACAAATATGAAGGACAATAGCTCTAAGGGTAGTGGTCATGGTTTCATTTAAGGATCAAAGGATAGCCAAGGTTTTAGACATGACATTATTTGATAGGTTGAGTTGGTTATAGGCATAGGAGAAGATGATGTTAATACTAACTCCCCCATCAATCATGACCCATTTGATGTTGGTTTGGTTGATGTAAGTAGTAATAAAGAGAGTGGGGTGTGGGCCATTAGGATGGATATAAGGTATTTTTGAATCCTTAAAGGTGACAAGGTTGGAAATTTGGAGAGCACCAATAAAGGTTGTCAGAGGTTGAGGGTGTTTAGGTTGGACCTCTATCAATTACAATGCCTCTATCATTGCTTAGAGATGATGAGGTAAAGTAGAAATCAACTTATATAAACTCATCTTCATTGGGGTCTGGTGACGTTATTTGAGCATCACTTTCCAGATTGATTTAGAAGGGTTAGATTGGGATGTACCCAAGATAGATATCTTGAGTTTGGTTGAAGGTGAAGGTGTTTGACTTTAACTTGGTTGGGAGGTGGAAGATGGGTATGTCCATGGGATGGAAACTATAGCCTTCCCCTTATCCTTCTACTGAGTGTGTGATTATATGACCACATGTATAGTATGGATAAAGGGAAGATTTGGGGTAGGAGGTAGGTTTGGTTCCCTATCACTCTGAGGTGAGAGTGGGGGAATAGGTAAGTGTTGGGTAGTGGTTTTTGGTTTTTGGATTGGTAATAGGCTAGTGGGAGGTTCATCTATTAATAGATCATCCTCATCATAGATGTGATGGATAATGGTTTAGAGAGATTTATAGTTCTCCATGGCATGCCCTAGTGTCTTATGATAGGAGCACACTTGGTGGTCATTATAACAACTAGTTTTGGACCAAGAAGGTCAAATGGCCTGATAGGGGGTAAGGTCAAGCAAGAATCTTACAATAACCTTTGGAAAATAGTTGATTAGGATTTAGATAAAGGTGGAGAGGTTTTAGACATTTTGGTCTTGGTTGGTGAGATGGAAGTCCTTTTTACAATGGGCTTGGTGGTAGGAGGTTTGGGTAAGGTAGTGATCTTAGCTAATGGTTTGGGTTTTATTAAGGTGGAGGTTGATAGGTTTTGGGTAAGAGGTTTTAGGGTATGTAGTTTGTTTATTGAGGGCTCGATGAATATAAGGGTGTATGAAAGTAAGTGTGCTAGTGTAACCAATAGTGGCAGTTGGGTTTTTGTTAAGGAAATAAATTTCCTAATCAAATTGGAGGGATGAGACCCCAAGATTGAGGGCAAGGTTGATGGAGGTATAAGTTTGCCCCTCTGGCCTTTTGGTGGATACTTCATTGGTTGATTTGGTTTTGTGTTTAGTTGTTGGGCTTGGTGAGGTAAGTTCTACTTTCATAGATGGGTGTTTAAGGCTCTGTGTATGGAAGGTGCCAAGGTTTTTGGTTGGTTTGGTAAATTTGGTTAGAGAGGGTGGTTTGTTTTTTTGGGGCTTGGGTGCATTGGTTGGTTGATAAATTATTGTGTTGGTAGGGGTTTTTATCAGTTTGGTTGGTAATATAGGGGTTTGGATAATAGGAGTGGTGGGTTGATCTTCCAAAGGTGTGGTTGGAGGTTCCTACTTGGTGATGTAAGGTAGCCCTAATTTCAACCAAAATGTGGCTCGATCCATGTCAAGGTTGGATCCAAATTCTAATTTCTAAACTAACCTAGAGAATGGTTTATAGATTGGTTTTGTTCTCTAGATAATGGACCTAAAAGATAAGTCCATAGGTTGACTCATCCTTTTCCTCAATCAAAGGATGTAAGTTTTTGATGGGTGACTCCTTTGTGGGAGGTGTATACATGGTGGTTTCCTCTGGAATGATATCCAAAGGGGTAGTAAATTGCTTGGTAGTTGAGGGAGAAGCTAAAATGGGTACTTATTATAGTATGTTAGTTGAATTAGGGGTTGATGGCTCCACTACCTCAATAAGTAGAGGAAGAGAAAGGGGTGCTTCCTTAGTTTAGGTCTCTAAAAGAGGAGAAGGTAACTCTAATACCTTAATAAGTGGATAGGGTGAAGAATAGGTAGATTGGGTGGTAGGTTCTTCAATAATGAGTGTGTCAAGAACCATGTTAATAGTATGGGCATCATGAGATCACTCAACCTTGTTGCTCTCATTTTTGGTTGGTACATGATTTGGGATATGTTTCTTAAAATGTCAAGGGCTTGGTTTTGAGGTGTGAGTTTATCCAACACAAGATCCTCCTTGACAATGAGATATTTAACAATGCTCTTGAACGTATTACACATACTAACATCATGCCTAACTACTCGATGGAAAGCACATAGGTCATTATCATTATAAAAACTAGGTGTAGTATGAGAAAAATCAATTTTTTTAGGAGGCTTGATAGGAAGATGTTGTATGATATTAGCCTTTAATAACTTCTTTAAGATCGAAGCATAGGATTCCCCAAGTAGGGTGAATTGCTTTTGGTTGTTTTGGTTTTCTTTCCTCATGTTTTGTTTTGAGGAGTTGGAGGAATTTGGTTGGTTGACAGATGGTGGAGAAGTAGCTTTAAGGATAATCACATTCTTAGTTCCCTTGCTCTTGGTATTGGTATTGGTTTGGTTGTTTGGTTTAGAGGAAGAGGCCTCATTGGTTTTATAGGTAAAGTTCTTATTTTTAAACTTTAGCTTTCCTTCATCGATGGCTCTATTTTCTAGCTTACACACCATGGTCAAAGCTTCATAAAAAATTTTGAAACTCTGGACACGTAGTGTAGATGAGATGTACATGGAACATGCCTGAGTAAAAATTTTTATTAGTTCAGGTTGGTGTAAGGAGAAGGAAAGTTGATTGATTAGGCTCTTCCAATGAGCGATAAAAGTAATAATAGATTCATCATCAAATTGAAAAATAGAGTAAAGGTTAGTGATGGAAACCTTCTTGTAGATATTTATCAAAAAGTGATCCAAGATAGTTTGGGCTAGCTAGGTGAAGGATAAAAAAGAGTGTTTGTTTATGGAATTATACTAGTCTAAGGCTAGACCTGATAAGGACATAGGGAAGGTATGAAGAAGGAGGGCATCATCATAGGCAATCAAGTAATATGCATGCCTAAATGCCCTAAGGTGTTGTTGGGGATCCTCCTTACTCTAAAACTTAGAGAACTTGGGGAGCTTCCACTAAGGAGGATATGATTTGATAGGGATGAATGGGTGGATGGGTTCATTATAGATCTAATCATATGATGAGATGTCATGAGCTTCAAAAATGGATGACTCTAATGTATTCATTTTATCCATGAGCATTTTCATTAGGTCTATTTGGGGTTATGCACCCAGAAGGTTGTAAGGTGCATACTATTTTGGTGGTTGGGTGACATACTGATAACTAGTAGTAGATTGAGTAATGGCCACATATTGGTATGTAGACACCAGTGGTTGGGTCAATGCTACATAGGGCTAGGTGGATACAAGTGGTTGGGTAGTGGTAGAGGTACATGCCCTTATGGGTTAGGGATGTAACTTGGGTTTGGTAAAATGGGCACCTATTGTGTGGGGACAATGGTTATCTTGGTGATCAAAGGAAGGGTAGTGGCCTTTGTGCTAATGGGTGGTAAGGTAGAAGGTATAGACACCTTAAGATTTTGAAGTGGTGTACTGGTTAGCAGATTAGGGGTATTTGATGGAAGGTTGGTAATTCGATTAGTAGGTACTCCCATATTGATGGGATTATAGGTGGATAGTGGTTTGGTTTATCCTAAGGTAGAGGGGTTATTGGTGGGGGTGGAAGGTATAAGGGTGTTTGTAGGTTGGGCAGGTTGACTTTCCACAATAGTATCAAAGGGATTATTGGTGGATGAGGAATATTGGGTAGTCAATGGTTGGGTGGTGACTATGTAAATATAAGTGTTTCCCATAAGGTGGGAAGGCATGCCATAAGGTGGGTCCATAGGTGGAACTGAAGTAGGGGTAAAATGGGGCATAGTGTTAAGATAATGTTGAAGGGCCACATGATTATTATCTAAGAAAGTGGAAAAGTTTGTATCTATTTAGGGAGATTCCCAAGGAAAATAAGGACTTCTCAAAGGATGAGGATTTTTTTTAATTAAAAATTGTACTCCATGGATGAGGAGGTAGAAGAGGTTGATTGGCTTGGTGGTGGGTTTTGTTTTGCTACATTATTTCATTGCTAGTGAGTTAGAACCATCTAAGGTATGGAAGAGAGAATACATAAATAATCTCACCACTCAAAAAAAGAGAAGACAAGAAATGAACAAGGAAATCAAACACACACTAAAAAATATGTTAAGTCCTAAAGGTTATTTTTAGTCTCTCTTTTGGTTTATGCCTTAAGCTTTCAAGAAATTGTGTGACTGAAATTGGCTTGTAGAGCGGGTACTAAGAAAGAACTCTATGGTTGGTTTCAGGTTGTTTAGGATCTCAAAAATTATCTATATTGGAAATAAATACATGGCTTAGTATTGGGGTATATCCCTCACTTCACACACTATAGTGATAAGGGTGTCAAGTGCTTAGCCAATATATACTAATTTCTAAAGTTTATACTCAACCAGAGAGTTGAGTTGGTTTTCTCCTTGGTAATGACCTCCAAGTAGGATTGTTAGGAAAGGGTAAGGTGACTACTAGGTGATGAAATCTTAGTTGGGCCTTGTCTCAAGTTTTTTTTATGTTTAATTGATGGAGGTGGTTGGGTTTAGTGTGTGCAATAAAAATGATGCTAGGATTGAATTACTTTTCCTTAATTTAAACTATGTGAGATAAATTTCTAAGAAACTAATGTATGTAGTCAATTTTAAGCCCAAAAGAAACTTTGATGTCATTTATGAGAATAGAATAGAGAAAAAATCATATAGATGTAAACAAGAGAAACCTAAGTAGAGACTCAAGGGTCCCACCAGGTGTGTGAGAATGTTTTAATGAATTTCATCTTATATTTCAAGAAAGGAACAAGAAGAAACTAAATGTGGGTATGGTTGAAAAACTTGTTTCATTGCGTGTGCATTGAATCAAATGATTTTGAATATCTCCTCTTTGACTTAGGAGGATGACCTAAAAATAAGACAACACTAAAGCAAATGGTTAGTTAGATAGATAGTTGGGTGGATTGCCTAGTGCTAGATAGATCTTGGAAGCATGAGCTTCCTTGAGGGCTGTCAATCCACACATTTTAAATAATTAAGTTTATAAATATAATGATAAAGTGCTTACATCAATAAAAAAAATTACTAAAATTGAATACAATAAATGCTTGATAAATAAATAGACTAAAATGAATAATATAGCAATAAGCAAGTTAATATTGATACTAAATGGATCAAGTGTGCTTTAAAAAATAGGACAAGGGTCTTTGAACAGGTGAGGACATAGAAAATTAAATTTGGTTGGGGGTAAGAGGGTGAAAATAAATTGCTATTATTTTCTACCATAGTGACCATCGATGGTTGAGATGACCATTGGTGGTTAAGGTGACCATCAACAGTCGAGGTGACTATTGGTGGTTGAATAAACTATGAGTAGTTGAGACAAATGTCGATGGTTACTGTGTGTAGGCTTGGGTTTATAAATAGATTGATTGATGAGATTTTATAAGGTAATTCTAAGAGGTTGGCTTCTGTTACACTGATTATGAAATACAAATAAATTAATTAAATACTAGAAAATAAATACTTAGCTTGTAAAAGATTGATCAAGTGAGTGGTTGAGGTGGTTGGCTCATTGATAGAGTTTGGTGTGATTCTGATAGAGTAATAGTACTTGGTTATCTATTAAGGGGTAATGACAAGTTGGATTTATATTATGTTGGTTGGATCACTGGATTATTGGAAGAACACCTGCAAAAAAAATCTATGGATGCAAAATCTCTTGATAGCTGTGGATGGATTTCACCTCTTCTCCTCTCTTCTTATAAGTAAGGAAGGAGAGATGCAACAAGATTTTAACTGGGATTTCTAATTATAACTTGTGTAATCAATTCCTCATGCATGGATTTAGATAAGTTAATTTTATAAAAAATAAGGTGGAGTGTTTGCATGTTAATTCTTGGGATGGTAGACCATGACTGTCATTGATCAAGGTGACCATCAATAGTCATCCTGATCATCAGTGGTCAAGGGTCAAGGTAAAAAGGTAGTTAAAGATTGGTCTTAACCATTTGGTCAAACTGACCATGGTTAGGTTTAGTTAGGAGTCAAAGGGCCAAATTAGTCCCAAGGGGGTCCTAAGGTGGTCTAAGGCTATCTCAACATTTGAAATTGTAGTGTGTGGATTTTTGGTGTCTGCACTACCCCTCCATGACATCATCCATCACTGCAACATTTAATATTTCAAATGATATGTCACAGCATCTACTTGACATGATTTCCATTTATGCCATTACTTCACTAATTAATGAACTTGTCCCATCCTTCCTTTGAAATTTATTGTGCCTTTCTCATAATATATGTTAGCTATAAAAAAAATCAAATTTTCATTTTTATTTTTGGGAACTACCTTTTTTATTTTAACCAATTTATAATGACATTTATTTTTTCATCTCCATCCTACATTCTTGGGTCACATGCCTCATCCTGTAAATTTTCTTTAATCATGCATGATTTATCTCAACCTTATCTTTACACAATTTAGATTAATTATTTTATCCATATTCAAACTTATCCCACACTAAAAGATTTGTGTGGTCCTCCATAACATGATGTAGTGAAATTCATCTATCAAGAAGGTAATAGTGATAAATGGAAATTTTCCCAATACAAATGAGTACCAAATGTGTTAAAATCAATCTAACAAAAGCTGGATAACCAATGTCACACTTATTTGAAAACAAAACTAATTACTAAGCTAAACTATTGGCATACACCTTAGTTATGGAGCTTAAAAGTGTTACATAGAATCATAGGGCCAAAACTAACTACCATTAAAATGGCCTAGAAGGAATTGGCCATCTATCCTTTTTAACTTGCAAGCACCTATTGGAAAGATATCATAAATAATAAATAGACCATTCCACTATACTCATAGCTTGCTTATATGTTGTACAAACTTTTAATAATATACCAATACATGCATACCAAGATGAAAAAAATTGGTTTTGATATGCTAGTCATGCTAGGCTTTTTGTTTTTGCTTCCCAACCCCTTGACTATACTGTGTGAGAACGCATGTTTCATCCAACTGAAGTAAAGTGTCTAGTCAAGTCTTTAGGGATTATTCTTTGACTAAACTACCAATGCACATAATATATAAGGAAGGTATAAGGAATTCCATTGGTAAGATTACTTCGATGCCAAAGACAAGGTTAAAGGGAATACTTTTGTTCAACCTTTTTTATGTAGATTGGTAATCACATAATACTATTAAAACATGATCATCTTAATCAATGTGAATAATATTTAAAATCTTAATTAGTGTATTACTAAGGACCTTGTTAAAGGCTTTAGTTGTACCATTATCTTTAGGGTGATATGGTGTGTAATCATGAATTTAGCTAAGAGTATGTGAACTATTACATTGATAAAGTGAGTGTGATGATATGTTATAATATAAATATAATAATAGTAGCATCTATACAATATCATGTGGGTGTTTCTTCAATCCATCATGTGAGATAATTTATGGAAGTAATGATATAGTGTGTGTTAGTCTATCTTGTAGCAGGTTAAATGAGGCCAATAAAATCAATATCCATTTTTTAAAATGGTTCATGAGAAAACATAAAATTAAGGGGTATGGCATCCTATTAGTTTGATTTATCTATGCAATGATAGATATTTTGGCATGTATAGGCCACCATAACCTAGTTAGTATAACCTTTCTTTTTAGTTTGTAACCAGCATAATGTCCTCCTAAAATACCCTCATGGACTTCCTAAAGTACTTGAGCATGTTCATGTTTCATTACACATCTTCGTAATACCTCATCACATCATATCTTGTACAAGCCTCCTCCAATAAGCTAGAAGGGGGAAACATAAATAGCCAGTTGCTTCTTCTCTTAGGTGCTAAGGTGGTCTAGATTTGAGCCTATTGTGAGAAAAGTAGTAATTTCTTCCAATTCTTCAGGCATGCACATAACTTAGAAGAGTTGAAAATTAGGTAAATCATCTTCTATTTTGTGCATTGGTTCATTATATTTAATTCATGAGAGGTTGTCTAGGCCAAAATTAGTTTTTCTTAGTTTCATGATCATGGATAACTATAACTCCTAAAATAGGACAATCCATCAACATATGCATCTATGTAACACTTGATTATTAACCAAACACTTTATCACTTCATTATTTATATAGAATATAAATGAAGTGGCCAACAAGCATTAGTGAAATTTTTAGAGTGCATAAACCATGGACAAGGCCTCACAGTCTGTAGTAGAGTAGTTTCTTTTAGCTAGTGTGTGATTTTAGATAGAAAATTAAATAAGATGATCAAGGTTTCCTTTATTAGGTTGTGTAATAATGGCATCCACTACCATCCCTAAATCATCGGCATTAACATGAAATGGCTACATCTAGTCTAGGAACTAGAGAATGGGATAGTCACCAATTTTTTTTAGAGCCTCAAATGCTTATTGGTGTGTAGCAGTCCAAAATAATAGGCCATTATGTTTGATTAATTATTCCATTAGATTTGTTATGTTAGAATAACCTTGAATTAAATTGTGATAGTATCCAGTGTGACCTAAGAAGGTGTGGACCTCACATTGAGTGATTGGAGCTAGAAGTTGGATAATGACTTTAATCGTAGATGGATCCACTAGTAATGCATCTCAACAAATGATGTTTCCTAACAAGATTCCAAACTACAAGAAAAATATACACTTTTTAAGATTTAAGTAGATCTAAAATTGATAGAAATTATTGAGCATGAGGCATAAATTATCATAGTGGTCATGCACTAAACCATACATGGTCCAGTCATCAAGGTACACCTGAAGGAAATTATGGATGAAATCCTTGAAGGATTCCAATACAATGTGTGAGAACACTATTGGTGAATTTTTTAATCCAAATAGCATAACATTATATTCAAAATAACCCCATTGAGTTGTAAAGGTTGTTTTTACCTTGTCTTCCTTAGTAATTTTCACTTGGTGATAGCCATAAAATCCATCAATGAAAGTGTATATATCACATCTAGCAACACCTTCCAAAATTTCCTCTATGAATGGCATTGGGAAAGGGTCAATGACACACATAGCATTGAGTTTCCTATAATACATGCAAATGTGAATTCAAATATCTTTATTTATGTTGATCACTATAGGATTAACCTACTCAGATTCAAATATGGGATTAACAACTCCATTACACAACATACTATTAATTTATTCTTTAACTCTAGTGTGCAGATTAAGGTTCATCCAATATGATCATTTCCTCACCAGTCAAGCACCATCAACTAACTAGATATGCATCTTTCCCAATGATGGATGCACTCCCTTCATTTGTGTAGTTGTATGGGAAAATGTATTGATATTCCTACAAAAGTTAAATTTTTTTGGTTAACTCAATATCATACCAGTAATTACCCACAATTTTTATTTTAGGTGCATCCTCCATCCTGATATTATGTTGAACTATTTGGAGAGGTCCATAATATGGTTTCTTCTAAGATTATATAGGATATCTAATGTCATGTACCCCATAATCTATATGCAAATATAAGTGGTTAAATTTTAGTTATGGTAAATCATAATTGGTGCCTTCATCAACATGATACATGACTTTTTTATTTCCCTTTCATATTTATTCCTTATATGCATATTTAGATTGAGAGTCAAAATCTAACAAAGCCAAGGTAGGAATATCAAGTTCTTAAAATATGTACAAGTTGTCCTCAGTTATGCTATGCATGAGATGTATGCAATCTTCAAATAGTGTATAATCTCCTAATACTACCTAATGGATTACTTGAAATGACAAACATAAATAAATATATGGAGAAGAAAATGAAAATGTTGAAATCAAACCATGTATGATATGTCACCAGGTATCCTTTCCCCTAAATGTTTATTGATATATGTACCACACCCTACCTTAGGAATGTATAGTACCATAAAATACATGAATCCATTAATACTATGGTAAAAAAAATTCTTCAGTGCTCCAAATACTTTCACAATTTGTTATATGGTCTTTTGGAGAAGCAACACCATCATAACTCAGGGTGGAACAAACACAATTGCCATGGTGGAAGTGATAGTGTATAGTAGTGTGTATTTTTTCCCATGTCTATAATTGGTATCGATGATTAGACCACCATTGAATAATTCTTCCTTGAAACGTAAATTTGAGTGTGCATAAATGTTCACCTTCATTAACATAATAGTCTTCTAATTTCTACAAATACTCCCTAACCTTAATTTGACCATAGAATTGAGGTATATTTTCTAACTTCAAGGGTGGTATACCAATGATGCAAACATTTTATGGTGTTGAGATAAATTTTGGGAGGAACTTAGGTGGATATCAAAGACACCACAAACAGTCCCTATAATATCATATACTCCTTGATCACATTGGTCATAATTAATACTTGTAGTGTCTAAAATGGATTACACATCTTCTGATTGCAATATGCCATCAGGAGTAGGATCCCCATGTTCATTCCCTTGGCCAATGATGTTATAAATATTGTTGAGTTTCTCATAAACATCAATTGTTTCCATAAAGGGAGGTCCTTGGTCTTTATTTATAGGGATGACCATGTGATAAATGTCATTCTCAAAGCTAATATAATACTTCTTGAAATGTAAGTTGATATTTTTAGCATAGCACTAAAGTCTACCCAAGAGAACAGGAAAGACATCAACTTTAGCAAGCTCAATCACTTCAAATTCAGCCTTAAACATGACACCTAAGATTTTAAATGTGACATCTTTACGAATTCCTATAGGTATTACATGAGTCTTATTTTCCATAAATAAAACATGTGGGTAAGGTTGAAAAGTGGGGATCCCCTTTTTTGTCTAGGCATCCTTTGCTATAACATTAACCTCTTTCTAGTGTCCACCAATATATCATAGATCATCCATCTATCAATGAATGCATTTATAAGGATCTCTTTGTCACATTCTATTTTTGGTTGGACATGAGTCTCTTAGCTATGTTCATGGTTCAAATAGTGATCCTAAAAATACTTTATCATTTATGTCACAACTAATTATTCAAGAGGGGGATGATGTCTTCACTAAGGAATAGCTTTCAAATATCACAAAATTCATCATGTCCTAATTGTGTGAGTGTCATAAATTTTTACATCTTGATATGCATGGTAACATCCTTATCTTTCAAGAACTCAATTTCTCCTTGTAGCTCTTGTACCAAGGTCATTATGTCATGAAACACCTCTTTATAACATTAGGCATCTAGGTAGTGTTGTGCACAAGGTTATTAATGTTGAACCTTTTCAATATGTGGATTTGAAACAATAGGTTGAGAATTAGAGACACACTGAGTAGTGATATTGATCTTGAGTTCAATTGGTGGAGTGGTAGGGTACGGTTTCTACTGAGCAGTTGGATTTTTAGAAACACATATAATTCCATTTCCCTTCCCATTTTGTTCTTTGGTAATAGTAGCATAATAATATATGCATTCTTCCAATTAATTCTCATTTTTACCAAAGTCACAAATAGGGTAGACCATGTAATTGCATGGGTAGTGGTCCAAAGATCCACTCTTGTAACATGTCTTGGGTGAAAATTGACCACCTCCTCATCCATTACCATTCCCTCATCCTATAAAATATCGACTCCCATAAATTTATTGTGTGTTAGCTATAAAATTTTGGTGAGTACCTTGTGTGTATGCTTCATACTCATCAATGACTTGATAGTCACTAGTATCATGGGTATATGCATCACATATCTTATAATATAATGACACTTTGGCTTAGGTGGAATAAAAAAGCAAAGGAAATTTCATACATCATGGTCTTCTTTCCATATTTTAGAGGACTATTTTAACATGACACTAACATTCCTTCATGTATAATTATTCTTTTTATGACCCTCTACTTCACAATCAACACACCATAAGCCACTACAAATATCATAAGCATTATTTTCTATTATATTATCTAAATGAGAAGCCACAGGAGAAATTTGGGCCTCCATAAAGGGGTTAATTCCTATGTCTATACTTCCCACAACTTTAGTGTAAAGGGTAGCTTCTAGTGCCTCACATAGATTAATAAAGGTCTTTTGAGACAAGTCTCATCAAAAAAGAAGTAATAACCCTCCTACAAACCATTGTGCATGTTATATTATATTGATTTCAAATCATAGCTTGAAAATAAGGATTTTGAAGTGATCATCATATGCACACACCCTCTTAGTGAGATCTTGATTAATATCTTTTAAATCAATAATACTTTTTTGCCCAAACTTGGGAATGTCAAATTCCTAAATAAAAGTAGTTTTCAACAGCTCATATTTACAATAGTTTGTTGAGGATTAAAATTTCTATAACATTTGGGCACATGATCCAATAAGGTAATGGAAAATTGATTTCCCTTTTACTCATTATAAATTATGCTCTACATGCACCAAATGAGTTCACACTTATGAACATATTCAACTACATTCTCAATACCTTAATACTCAGGAAGATGAAGTGCCATCTCCTAGTAAATTATAGGTACACTAGGTGGTTGTAATGGACCCTATGGTGGTGGTACTTCAATTCCTCTTGAACCCATGTTAGAGGTCCACAAATTCTTCTTGATCTACCTCTTGTACCTCTAGTATAACTACCACTAGTACTACCTCTTGCACCTCCTAGAGTAATAGGAGCACCTAAAACATTAGGCACTAAGGGAGGTTGATTAGTTAAAGTCGAGCACGTATTTTGTCTACTACTTATATTTGGACCATCTGACATTCCAAGGTTAGCCATATATCTTAACTACACTGGAAAGGTAAAGGCTAATGGTAGTTTTAGTTGGCCTTGTTTTAAAATACTAGCTTGAATTGTACTCCTAAAGTCTCTTATATGGATTCAACTTTAGACTTAATTTTAAAATCCACACTATCAGTTTCCCAATCTCTTACAATAATTTTGTCAAACTCAGATACATGAACATGCATTTTAGTGGAGGAATTGAGCCTAATTGGAATGGGTTTTACTATCACCAATGTTTGTCTTGCATCTTTCACATGTACCTATGTCAATAAAGGGCATGAATCCATGGTTAGGGATTACTCACTATGACTTTTTAAATTTATATAAATTCTCATGACACTCCTAGGATCCTCCTTTTTTCCCTTGGTATCTTTGCCTATTATGGCCTTACACCTGGCCTCATCATACTTACACTTATGTAGTTCTCATTGATTTAATTCCATGTTGAAATACCAATCCTCTACCAATGTATACCCCTTAATTTCCCCACTATTTGCACTGCTCATGCATGATTTTTTTATCTATCCATGAGTAATCTCTCAAGTACATAATCAACTATAAATTTATTAATTTATAAGGGAAACTATCTTAGATACCTTCTATGTTTTTCCCTTAGGAAATTTTATTGTTCTTCCTATAGACAAGAATATGTAGACATGACATATTCTAATATGTAGCTATTTAGTTTCCTTTCCACTAAACGTCCACTACACGTGTCTAGGTAGTTTTCAAATTTGTCAAGGCTATCTAAATCTCTTCTAACCAAGGAGTTTTCCATACATAATTTATTGAATGGTCTTATGCATATGCTAAAATCCAAGAATATAAATGGATGGGTAGTTATATAAAGAAGGTTTCATATAAATAATCATATATATACTATTCTACCCATTGTCATATGGGAACTCCTAGTCCAATATATTAGAGCATAAATTTCTCTTCTACTATGTCCATCTTGTTGAAATATTATCATTGATGTCAAATAAGTTCTTATTAAAATAATGATGTCAATATAATTATCATTAATGTCAATGAATGTCAACAGAACTATAATTAATGGCAATGAGATTATCATTAATGTAAAAAAGCATTATCTTTGTAAAAATCAATTTCAACAAATGAAAGGGCCTATCACTTATGTTTAAGCACCTAAGAAGGAAGGGCCAATTCTCTTAAACTAGGTTGACTTTCATTAAAACTCTATAGGCTGACCCCTTTTGGTGTATGGGTGTCGTTTGGAGAGGTCACCTCCCTTGTGAAGAGGCATTGAAATCTATATAAGGAAAAGAAAAGGTAGATAAATGTGTTAAAAATTAATTAATTCTATCATTTGAGTATAAGTATATTTTTGTCTAGAAGAGAGGAGATTGAATTTGCCATCATTCATTGATGAATCAATAATAGTGTGGTGAAATATTATTTTAGTGGAGGTCAGTGCCTCATAAAGAAGGTGTCTCTTGCTAATTTTGTGCTTGGTGGTGGGAATTGGTGTCTCCAAGTAGGTAGTACCTAAAAATTTTACAAAAGAATTTTTAGTTTGAGGCTAGATTTAGATGGTAGATTCAAACAAATCTTCTTTATGTTTTTTCCTAAGAGACAGTTTTCCACGTAAATATTGTGTGAATATTTTTATTGTGGACATTAATTTTAAAAAATTAAAGTTTTAAATCACACTGATTCACCCCCCCCCCCCCCCCGATGTGTTGTGTGCTTAATAATTGGTATCAAAATGGTTACTTCAAAAATAGTCTAACTGCTACAAGGTAAATCTCAGGAGCACACATGGATAGTCATCATGTACAAGAAGGTTTTTCCATAAATAAGTCTCCATTATTTGATGAAACAAACTATGCATTCTGGAGCATAATAATGCAAACCTATCTATTGGCCCTTGGTTTTGATATCTAGCAAGTAGTAGTGACTAGTTATAAAGTTCCATCAACTCCACCCATGGATCAAGCTAAAAATAAGGTTAGTGAGAATAATTCCAAATTCATGAATGATATCTTATGTGGCCTTTTAGAATCAAAATTTGTTAAGGTAATGCAATGTGACTCGGCAAAGGAATTTTGAGACAAACTTTAGAACATCTATGAAGGTGATAACAAGGTGAAGAAGGCCAAGATCCAAAATCATAGAAGAAAGTTTGAGAATTTTAAGATGAAATATGAATAAAATGTTATGGGTTATCTTCTTCATGTGGATGAAATTGTCAACACTATCATAAGGCTCGATGAAAAAGTTGAAGACTACATGATCATTCAAAAAGTGCTAAGGTCAATTCCTTTGAGATTTGATGCAAACAAATTTGATAATAAATAAATAAATAAATAAATAAAGGACCTAAACTCATTAACAATGGATGAGTTTCATGGGATCCTCATGGCATATGAAATGATAACTATAAAAGAGAAGCCATCAAAAAAGGAAGCAACTTTCAAAGCTTCAAAGAAAGTGAAGAATAAAGAGAATGAATAAAGTGATAAAATTAGAGATGAACAAGATTAAAAGGAGACCCTTTTTTTAAGAAAGTATCTGACAAATACAAAGTGTAATCTACCTTTTAAATGATTTAATTATGGTGAAATAGGGCATTTTACTGCTAACTATCCACATAAGGATAATAGTGATGATTAATAAGATCATAATGAGGAAAGGAAAAATAATGATATCAAACCTCATTAATAAAATAAAATCTACAAAAAAAATAGATATAATAAAAATTTAGATAAACACAAGAAAAGTCTCTATTCCAAAAAGGATAGTATCTCAATCGAGGAGAGTAATGAAAGTATGTTAGATAGTGATAGAGGAAAAACCCTTTTCATGGCTATATAAAAAAAAGTGATGCCTTTGTAAGTGAATATGCCTTTCTAAGACAAGGAAAAAATATTTATAAGAGGAAGAAGATGTCGAATATGTAGGAGAAGTAGATCTTTAATAAGAACTCATTTATACTTTATGTGAGATAAAGGTGTTTAAGAAAAATAATCTAAAATAAAAATTATAGCTTTAAAAATATGAAGAAGATGATTGTGTTTTAAAAAAAAGAATGTCACAAAGTGTTGAGAAATTAGAAAATACTATCATTAGCCTTAAAACTCAACTACAAGAAGAAAAAATGGTAGAGAAGGAGGTGAGAGTCAAATTAAAGACAAAAAAAGACAATTGTGAAAAGCTAGAATCTAAAGCAGTTATTTTAATAAAATAATTCAATAAGATAATTTCTCAACTAAAAAATAGTTTAAAATTTGAAAATATTACCAAAATTTTGGGTGACATACTAAATTTCCAAAGGTCACCATTCATTAAGCCTGGTTTTGGCTATGAAGGAAACTAGAAGATCATTAAAGAAGGTCAGAGTTCAAAAACTATAAAACCACCAAAGAAAGTATATGTAGATAATCCCAAGAGCTACATAGATATCCTCAAGGGGTCTATGAATGGTGGAAGAAACAAAAATATAGAGCATGATACTCTTCACAAAGATAACATAGGTGAGTATATCCCCATTAAAATTTTGAGGAAATCATTCCCTCTAAGGTAGTTTAATATGATCAAGTACCCAAGTTATTTTTATTTATGTAATAATTTTGGGCATAAAGCAATGGATTGTAAGACACGTACAATAAATAGGTATGCACGGGATAATGGCAGAAGTGCTTATGGATTTTTAAGTAGAAATTATAACTCATTTGCCCCTTTATCAAATTACAATGAGAATAGTATTGTATGTTATAAGTGAAATAAATATGGACATGGAACATGTTTTTGTAGATTTTTTTTTGTACAACCTCTTAGACAAGATAATAAAGTGGATTCTCATATTGTATAGAAAAGAGAATTTACAAAAATCTAGAAAAATAAGAAAGAAAAAGATAATCAGGAGAAGGATAAATATATGCTTGTGAAAATAGAATTTCATGTACAAGATGAAGGGTAGAAATGGTACATTAATAGTGGGTTCTCAAGTCACATGAATGGAAACAAGATAAAATTTTTATCTTTGAAGGAAATAAGTGAAGGCACTATAAAATTTAGAGATAATGTTATGGAAAGAATAGTTGGAAAACTACTCTTAATCTTGACAATGGGAAGATGAAAATAGAAAATGTCTTATTTATTGAAGGTTTGAAGCATAATCTTCTAAGTGTTATTCAAATGTGTGATCAAGGACATGTCCTCACATTTTATACTCAAGGGTGTGAGATTAGGAAGGCAAATATAGGAAAACTAGTTGTAGATGTTAATAGAAAAATAAACAACTTATACATACTCAATGAATTTAAGGGAGAGAAATGTTATATGAGTCAAATTGATGAAAGCTAGATATGGCATAGAATAATAGGCCATATGAACTTTGATAATCTGGTGAAAATCAATACCAAGCAAGTTGTAAGAGATATGCAAAATTTTACAAAACCTTAAAATACTATTTGTAAGTAGTGTCAGCATGGGAAATAGATAAGGGTAAGTTTTAAATCAAAGGAGTACTCAATAACTAATCTATTGGAACTAATCCATAAAACCTCTGTGGGCCTACAAGAATATAAATCATACAAGGTGATAGTTATTTCATGTTACTCATTGATGATTATTCTAGAATGAAATGGTTCACTTTTATAAAATAAAAGGCTGAGGCATTTGAGAAATTTAAAGCTTGTAAAGCCTTGGTTGAAAATGAAACTGATTCAAAGATCAAGTGTTTGAGATCGAATCATGGAGGTGATTCCTCTCAAATGAATTTGAAGAATTTTATGAGTATCATGGTATAAAAAGACAATTCTTAATTGCAAGAAACCCACAATAAAAAGGAGTTGTAGAAAGGAAGAATCAAACTCTTCAAAAGATGGCAAGAATATTGTTGAACTAATCTAAGCTATCAAATCATTTTTGGAGAGAGGTAGTTAACATCATAGTATATATTTTGAAAAGAGGGAAAATTAGAGTAAACAAAATCAAATAACCTTATGAGCTATGGAAGGGTATACCAACATTAGTTAAATACTTTAAGGTGTTTGGGATTAAGTGCTACATTAAAAGAGATGACAAAGAATTGGGAAAGTTTGACTCTAGTGATGATGAAGGTATTTTTCTTGGATATTCCTCAAGAAGTAAGGCATAAATATGTTATAATAAAATACTACAAAATATTGTAGAAAGTACCAGTGTAAGAATGGATGAAAAAAGGCCTCAAAATTAGAGTGTACAAGTAAATGACCATTCAAAAGAAACAAACTACAAGGAAGAAGAAGAAGAAGAAGAAGAAAAGGAATTGGAATGGAAAGACATAAAGGCACCATCTAGATTTTTTCAAAGGCATCTAGATTTTTGGTGATATAGATGTTGGGCTGAAAACTAGAATAATATTAGTGAGTACATATGAACAAGTAAACTTCTCTTTGCTATCTAAAATAGAGCCTAAAAACTTTAAAGAAGCTAGCAATGACAAGCATTGGATGGATGTTATGGAAGAAGAGCTGAATCAAATTGAGAAGAATGATACTTAAGAACTCATTCCAAGACCAAAAGATAAAAATGTGATTGGTACCAAGTGGGTGTACATGAATAAGCTAAATTAATATGGCTAAGTGATAAGGAATAAAGCAAGGTTAGTTTGTAAAGGATATGCTAAAATTGAAGGTATTGATTTTGATTAAACATTTTCCCCTATTGGGAGACTAGAAGCCATTAGAATGTTTTTAGAAATGTTGGTTTTAATAACTTTAAAGTTTATCAAATGGATGTCAAGTTTACTTTTATAAATTGAAAGCTAGAGGAAGAGGTATATATTGAACAACCAGAAGGTTTTATTTTATCATAAAATAAGGATTATGTGTGTAGGTTGAAGAAAGCACTCTATGAAATAAAGCAAGACCCTAGAGCTGGTATTCAAGACTTGATAAATACCTACAATAACAATATTATAAAAGAGGATTTACTGATAGTAATCTCTAAATCAAGACTAAAGGTGAAAATTAGTTGATTTTTTTGGTTTATGTGGCTGACATCATTTTTGGAGGAGATAGTGAGAAAATGTCCCAAGAATTTGCAAAGGACATGAAAAAAGAGTTTGAGATGTCCATGCTAGGATAATTGTTATTTTTTTATTGGTTTTATCAATCTAACATATTAATATTTATCTCACAAACCAAGTATGTCAAGGAGATGTTATAAAAGTTTAGAATGGAATATTACACACCCTTTAGCACACCCATGGTTATAGGATGCAATTTAATTAAATATGATGAATCTCCTGAAGCAAATTAGACACTTTATAGATCCATGATTGGTAGCCTACTATACACCATATTATCCAGGCCAAACATCATGCAAGTTGTAGTCTTAGTAGCATGGTTTCAATCAGCACCAAAAGAAACTCATGTACAAACTGTCAAAATAATATTCAATTTTCTAAAAGGCACTTTGGATTATGGTTTGTGGTATCCAAGAGGTAAATATTTCACTCTAATAGCACATATAGATGTATTTTGGGTAGGAAGTGTGGATGATAGAAAGAGTACAAGTGGAGGATCATTATTTCTTGGCAACAATCTAGTATTTTAGTTAAGCAAGAAGTAGACTTATGTTTCTTTATCCATAGCGAAGGCAGAATATATAACAATAGTGTCATGTTGTACACAAGTTATTTGGATGAAGTAGACATTGAAATAATTTAAAATAGAGTATGATAATTCAATCTCAATAATATATGATAACACTAGTGTAATAAATATTTTGAATAATTTGATTATACACTTTAGGACAAAACATATTACTATCTAGTATCACTTCTTGAGAGAACAGGTTCCAGAACAGCATATAAAGTCGGAATACATTGCCATAAAGGAAAAGATAGTAGATATATTCATGAATCCTCTCAAAAAATAAAATTTTTATTTTCTAAGGTATAAATTAGGAGTGATCCATATTTCACCTAGTCACTAAATTCTTAAAGAGAAGCATCAGTTAAAGGTGATTTCATCACTACATCATTTTTTAAGCTCCATAGATACTTTGGTGATATACATTATGATTGTATTGTACATACCTTTACCATTGATTTCAAAGGGGGAGATTTAAATAAAGGGAGATAAAAAAAGGATATCTACAGCAAGGGGGAGTTCTTTAGCAAGGAGGAGATTCATATACTATTTCTCTATAGGATTGCCATCAATGACAAAGGCAGAGATTGTTGAAATATTTTCATTGATGTCAAAGGAGTTCTTATTGAAATAATGATATCAATATAATTATCATTAATGTCAAAATATGTCAATGAAATTATAAGTAATTTTAATGGGATTATCCTTAATGTAAAAATCAATATCTTTATGGAAATCAATGCCCACAAATGAAACATTTAATCACTTGTGTTTAAGTGCCTATGAATGAAGGGCCAATTGCCTTAAAACTAGGTTATCTTTCATTAAAACTTTATAGGCTAACCCCTTTTTGAGTATGGGTGTCTTTTGGAGAGGTCTCCTCCCTTTTGAAGAGGCATTGAAGTCTATATAAGGAGAAGAGAAGGTAGAGAAATGTGTGAATAATTAATTCTTTTTATCATTAAAGTATAAACATATTTTTGTGGAGAAGAGATGAGATTGAATTTGCCATCATTAATTGATCAAGAAATAATAGTGTGTTGAAAGATTATTTTAGTGGAGGTTAGTGCATCATAAATAAGAGATTGGTGTCTCATGCTAAGTTGGTGCTTGGCAGTGAGTATTGGTGTCTCCAAGTAGGTTGTGCATATAAATTTTGTAAAATAATTTTTATTTTGAGGCTAGATTTGGATGGTAGATCCAAGCAGCTCTTCTTTATGGTTTTTCCAGAGAGAGGGTTTTCCACGTAAATCTTGTGTTTCCTAATAGATAGATCTTGTGTGAATGTTTTTATTATGGAAATTAATTTTAATAAAGTAAATTTTTAAATCACACTAATTGACCCCCCTCTTAATGTGTTGTGTGATTAACACATCCAATGCTTAATGTTTTCCAAAGAGAGTCACTCAAACATAATTTTACCATTGCACTAATAATTACAATGGGTCCTAACAACAAAACCAAAATTTTGGGCCTTTTATTTAGTTTTGATTGACTAAATACTAGTCGTGCATGTAAAGGAAATGAGTAAGCCAAAAAACTAGTGTTCATATCACGTAAGTAGTGACTTTGTGAATTCACCCAAAACATGTAGCCAAGACCAATTCTCATTGATTCTACCATGCGATGGTGGATAAACTTAATGATGTTTACACTTAATAAATTGGTTTAGTTACATTTTATTCTCATTAATACAAACATCATATTATGGTTAACCATGTTATTCACTCCAAACATTCCACATATTTAAAATTAGCACCATAGCAATAGATTGGAACATATTTTAGAATTTGTAGATTAAAATAGTGATTACATTGATGTCATTTGAAAAATAGTGACTTGTACACCATATCTTACTAATGAACAATGAAAGATTACAAATATAATTTGACAACATTTCCTATCTAGTATTCTCTCTATGTCCCTTTTCTAAACAAAACTAACATGTATTTATACATATCCCAACCCCTCTCCTTAGGTTACATCATTATTAAAATATCAATGACTAGCCAACAACAATATTAGAAAAATAAGTCATGGAAAACCATTATAATAGAATCCTTTTGACTCAGGCCTAACATCCCCTATATATTTTCTCCATGTTAGGTATTTATTGTGATCCTATTCTCTCATGGACTAGTGTTGGATCCATGCTTGAATAATCTCCTTCAATACTTCCATGAGCTACTTCATAACCATCTTTACTTCATGTGACTTTGTCCAAGTCTTTCACTTTTATCCAAGTCCTATGTCTTTTGTTTCTCTTTATTTTTTATATCCTTGTCTCCCATAACTCACTCTTTCATGCCAAGGTTTTGTGCCACTATTGCACTCTTGTTATTTTACACTATGGCTCAAAAACACTTAAAATATATAAATACAAAATTTGGGGTCCAACATATATCTTAGTGATTGTCAGAAGATGAGGTGAAATAATTCATGACCAACTACCGTAAGAAATTGGGTAGTGGTCATCCTTCAAGAATTACAACTACTCATAGAATTATATGATTGGGATACCATTAACCTACCATTTTTAGGGATTCCAATTATCATGTCTACATTTACCATGAATGTTAGATATTCATCAACATGAAATTTTATGCATTGATGACCCTTCACCTTGTCATAGAAGAGTAATTATTTTCTCAATGGGGACTTGACTTCGTAGGAGTCATCAACTCAAATTTAATAGTGAGCCATAAGTTCATATCTATGGCCACTAAGTATTACATAAAATAGATAGAGGTAGTGGTGATGAATAATATCACAGCTAATAAATTCATCAAATTCCTTAAGGGGAACATAATTACATGATTTAGAACCCCAACTTCATTAGTCTATGATAGTGATCATGCATTCTAATCAATTGAGTTAATTGAATGGGATTATGATAATGGTGTTACTTTGAGGTTCTCCTCAAATTACTACCTTTAAAAAAATGGTTTCATTGAGTCAACCAATAAGAACCTAATCGATGTAATAAAAATTCTATAGAAAATAGACCTAGAGATTGGCATTCATTTTTTAAGTATGTTCTTTGGGTTGACTACACTAGGTATGAGCAAGCTGTCAATAATTCATATTTCCTACTGGTATATGATTTACATCCCATCTTTACAATAAACGTCAGACTAATTATGTATAAGTTTATACAAAAATACATGGAGGACATGTGGAAGGTGGACTAAAGACTATTGGATATCATTTAGATGGATGATGCACTGGAATAAGTTAAACAAAACTTCAATATACATCAAGATATTATTAAGAGATGGTTTGATAAGAAATTAAAGGTAAAGTCCTTCCATTTATTAGACTTGGTCTTACTATGGGATAAATCTCATGAGAAGAAAGGGTAGCATTCAAAATTTGACCTACTCCAGTTTGGTCCTTGCCAAATTCTTGAGTTACTTGGGCATAATGCTTTTAGACTGAAGGATATCCAAGAAAAATATCTCCCTCTACCTATGAATGGATAGTTTTTAAAGCATTAAGTCTTGATGTATACATCTATTTCCTAACACTATTATGTTTAAATTATCAATCTTACTCAAAATTCACTCAAATGTATAATTTAGACTAAAATCACTAAAATGCACTAAATGGTTTAAGCTTGTCCTATATAAGTGTCAATTTAGGATAATGTATCCATGAATGGGGAAATGTATTTTATGTGATTATTAACTTTTATTAAATCATTTCAAGTCAAAATGACAAAAATGCAATTTGACCATCTAAACCACTAAATTCTTCCAATTTAGAAGCACACAACATGTACATGTGTTATTTCATGTTGACAATGTCCTAAATGGGATATTAGTCTATATGAAACTAACATCTTATTCTAATTCCACTCCAGTCAAATTACAACCTAGTAATATGACATTTTGATCACTTTGATTAATAGTGTATAACCAATTTTCAAAGAATTTGCGTAAAAATTGATTAATCTCACTTAGGAAAATTAATCCAAATTGAGAGCTTAAGTGGAAAATCCATGGAAGTTATTGAACATATTTTAATTGGAAAATGATCATTAATATTTGCATCATCAAATGACATCATTTATGGAGTGGTGTCCATAAGCCATAAATGCAATAAATATCAGGTTTAAGGCCTCCCATGCCTCTTTAATGCCCCTTCCTTCCAAATATTTATGAGGGTATTTATGGAATAATTATCCAAAATTAAATAAATTCATGGCCACACATCTTGATTTCAATATGGATGGTCATGGTTAATTTTGATCAAACTCAAAATTCTATAAATAGGAGAGCCAAGACCACCATTTTTAAGTTACATTTGTGTAAAATTATTATGCAAAATTATCTTCACAACTCATTTGTGTGTAGTTTTATCATGTTTAATTTGTAATAAGATAGCTTCATTGATAGGCATAATATTGATTTAAATATAATGAGCCTAGTTTCATTGGTGTATAAGATATGATGGAGGAGCTTTGCATTGCATCATTGATGAAGAATTGAGTATCAAATCAAGGGGGAAATCACATTTTGAGCTGCATTTGGATGGTAGGATACTCTTGGGAAGGTATTGTGTATGTGATTTCTTTCAATAGATCTTAATTGTCATGTGCAAAACCCCATCAAAGGTTGGCTTAGCTAGTTATATTCTTATGCATTTTCTTGAGTTTTCATGACTAATTCTTGATCTAACTATCTTTGGATTCCATCTCTACACCTTGGCATGACTAATGGGACTACGCATCCCATTCAAGAAAGGAGACTAATGTGGTAATCTTAAAATTTCTAAAAAGTCTTTAAAAATCCATAAAAAAATAACTTTTGACATTGTTTTTCTCATGTTTTTGGCTCTTTATTGAGACACAGTTTACATAGTGACCAATATCAATTCTATGTAACTAGCATTGATCCTATCTAACCAGCATCAATTCTTATAGAGAGCATAACATGGCAAAAAAAATTAATTTTTGAGCTTTTTTAAATATCACAAGTTATTATTTTAGTTTTTAAGTCTCTATCTGAACATTTTATTGCATGATCCAAAACTTTGCTGGAGATTTTATACTAACTTGGGCTAACAAAAGTTTTTTGACAAAATGTTTTTTGCCTAAGGGTTCACAGGTAACTAGCATCAGTTTTTATCGACCATAATTAGTTAATTTATGATCGTTATCAATCTTGGTACAATCAGCATCGATCACTATTAATTGACGTCGGTCTTTGTATAATAAAAATAGAGAACCCAAGAGCAAGTTTTTAAACTTTGCTTATTTCATTTACAATTGTGCTTCAAAGTAGAAGGAAACCATCTAACATTTGTAGGTCACATACTTTTAAAAATGTTGATTTTGAACTTGGTTAAGTCTTGAACTTCCCCTTTGGTGTTTAAAATGAATCTAGATGTTTTTAAGTTAAATTTATTTTGTGAAAGTTTTTAAAAGTTTTCAACTAAGGCCAAGGGGCCAGAAACCTCATCAAACACTTCAATTTTGGTGCATAAAATAATCATTAACTTAAATTACAAATTCCTTGAAGTGTGTTATTTTATGCTAGATCATTTTATACTTATTTATTTTTTGTACAAAATGAAGAGTGCATGTGTGTTCTCCCCCCATCCCCTTTAGAGAAATTGGGTGACCAAAAGTACATTTTCCTTGTAATTTCTACCTTTACCTAAGGTGCGAAAAGAACATTGTCTAGGCTCTCCCTAAAACCCATATGGTTTGGGTTATCTAAAAACAACCTTTAAAGTATTCTCACTTAGATCATTTATTTTATGCAACTTGTCTTGTGAGGGGGAGTTCATAGCTTCTTCATGAGTTATTTAGGGAAGGTTTAACCCAGGGTTTCATCTATTGATATTAGTTCAACCCTGTTCCATGATAGGGTATTTAAATGAGGGTATGTATACTATGTTTTTTAGTAGATTGAATGGCTAACCTTTCTAATTATAATGAAGACCCGAGTCAAGTCTAGTTAACTAGGGGATTCAACTAAGAAGTACATGGATGGAATCTCTATGCAAAGGATTAGACCCTTGCATAGTAGGTTAATCAATATGAACTCAATTTACATGAAGCATATCTAGTGTTAATCATACTTGGGACCATCTAGATGGTTAAAATTTTAAGTTTAAGAACAACCCCACTTCTTACGGATATATTTTTGATGCAAGGAGAGTATCCCAAAGGTCAATGTCACTATACATTATTTTGGGAGAAGGGGTGTAGAAAAACCCTACTACTTCATGTGATTTTATTTTTGGATTGACACTTAAAATCCTCTCAAGAGAATGTATATACATGGATTTTAGCAATACGAATCAACCTTATCAATTTTAGGGCTTTAGAAAATTTACTTAATTATATTTGGTCTTTTTCCTTTACTTGGTTGGTCTTGATTTGTGTCTAAAACTTGTTTTTAAATAAAATGTCAACTAAACACATTTGTTATCCACAATCATTTTGGTATTTTAGCCTTTATTATGACTTATTTTCCCTACTTATTACACCTTTATTAGTCTTATGTCATGCCAATCTTGGTTTCAAGGGCCCCTAGCCTATTTGTCACAGTCTTTACATAGTTTTTTGCTTATAGGATAATAGTGTGGCCTTGGATGATAGTTTAATTTGATAGTGTCCAACACCACACTATTATCCAATGGTCACATTTTTAACATGTGTTGGGTCCTTAGCCTTCCTTTGGATCTCTTTTTATGATTTTATCTTTCTTTTCACCTTGACAGCCTAAAAATAAGCATATTGTATTCAAATTAAATTTCCTTCTATATAAAGAGCCTCACAAGGCATTATACATCTATAAATTACTACTTTGGCACATAATTACATAAAAATAAGTCAATAGTATAGCTCTTTATTCTACATATTACTCAGCATCACACCTAGATCTACACACTTGATCAAAGAAGGGACTAAGCAAAAGTCATTCTAGCATACTATGTGCATTGATTATGCACCTTCCCTAAGGGAGAACTACATATAATATGATACCCCTATCATTTGGGTTAATGTAGGTAACGGTTAAAACAATAGGGGTTTTACATCATGTAATCATAATATCCTATAATGTACCTTGTCCCTTCATTTTTCATTTGATTCTATTATTGTTTTGTGTGTGTAGGTATTTATTAGGGTTTTTAAGGAAGAACAAAAAATAGTGACAAAAAAGGATGATCAAAATCTCTTGAGCACACCTATAAAACCCTAAATCTCCCTCACATCATCCCTATAAGTCTTAGGACCCTTATCCATAAAAAGACACTATTGTCATGCTTTGGACACTAGCACAATGCACTAATGTCCCTCTGACCACACTAATGTCTTAAAGTATTAAAATCCATAGTTTTAGAAATGAAAGGACTCCAAACTATCCTCCTGATCTATTTCAACATCATTAACATCCAGTGACACAAGTTTTACTCTAGATAAGTCAATCTTCTCTTTACACACATTATTTTAGATAAATCAATTTGATTAGCTATTTGTAGTGTATATTTGTATTTACCCTTTGTACTTATCCCTTTAGTGACCTAGGATTTGAATCTATTAATTCCTTAAAATGTAAATAATATGGAGAGCCTGACTTACTTTGAATATTATTTAACAATCCTAATTCCATCCTAGGATTTGCCTTTTCCATTTTTGTGTATTAAATTAAGGATTATAAAATTCCAATTTTCCCATCCTAACTGATCCATATCAATCCTCTATTAGGGTTTTATTAATTAAATATATTTTAAATTTTATCTAAAAACCCTTCAAACCCTAGATCCACATACTATGTCCTTATACATCCAAACATTAGCCCTTAGGGTTTAAAATAAATTTCTGATTTTCTTCTACTTTGGCTGAATATATAGCATATTTTCAAATATATTTATGTTAAATTATCTTCTCCCCATTTTTTTCATATTGTTAATTTTTTAATTATCTTTTATGGAAAGTTTAAAATTACTTCTTGGGACCCTCTTACCCCTCATCTAGTTGACCAAGTTCCAAACTTTTTGCATAATTATAAAAATGAATGGACCAATTTTTAAAATTGTACATTAGCACATGATCATAAATATGATTTCATTTATAATGATGATGATTTTTGTAATGATGTATATGATGATTACTATTAGCATGCAATTAAAGTGATAATGAGGATAAATTAGATACATCTTCTTCACCTTTTCCAATTCAATTCAAAAAATCAAGTACAAACAATGTTACACCCTTTATAGATTCACAAACTAAATTAGATGATATTATTTTGTCACCTCCTTTTACATTTCAAGCTCAACATAATTATTACATGCAAAATATAGATAATTCAAATCTCTCTAACTCTCCTACCACATGTCATAATATGCTAAATGAAAACATGATTGTTACTTCTTCTACCCTTGACCCCATTATTGAACATAACAATAACATGTGCATTCCACTCATAACTAGTGAAGATAAACATTGCATTTCACCTACACATGATGATGTATTGCATAGTATTAAAAATATAAAATCCTATTATACTTCTCTTTATAAGCATGAAAATGATAGTTCTTATACTCTTACCTCTACAAGTGAATTAAATTCTATTTCTGATGAAATTTGGAATAACAATTATTACTTTAACTTAAGTGAAGAAGATATTGAATCTAGTCCTCTATCTACTTCACCCATCACTCATGTTAAACTTGATTGCTTTTTAAATTCTAATTCAAGTCATAATATGTCTTTATATAAAAGTTTGCAAACTTATACTCATGTTCATAGTTTACATGGTTTACATTCAAATGATACAAAGGTGTTTTCTATTCCATTAGTATGTGATGCTTCTTTACCAATTAAAAATATAAAATATACCAATGAATCTCCCCCATCCATCCTTACTAAAATATAAATAATTTCTCATACTAACCTCCACAAGGGTGATAGCCAATTTCCCTCTCACCAAGTCCAAGCTATCACCCCTCCAAAGGTTATGGTGAGTAAACCCACTATCTCTACTAATGTTCCTCAATGTAGTGTATTAATGGCTAGGATTAATAATAAGATTTAAGGTTTAAATGAAATTATTTTTGATGTTAACATACCTTCATAAGAGGTAATATCCTTGATGCATGTTGTGGGTACTTTACAAAAACAAGTACACCAAATCACCTTGGAAAATAAAGCATACTACTCCTAGCTTGATGATAATGTTATGCATGCTAATCCTATCTCATAGAATATTTAATACCAAATTACCAAAATAGTTTCAGATATCAATATTAAAAAAATTAAATGGACATGGAGACCTATACTTTCACCTTAAAGTTCATAGAAAGGCTATGGCACATGTCACTCATAGTTTTATTCTCTTACAATTATTTCCATAGACTCTAAAAGGTGAGGCCTTAAATTGGTTCCATAATTCACTCACCATTGGTTCCTTACATACATACGATGAGTTAGAAGAAGTATTTCTTATGCATTATATTCAAAATAAGGGATATTGAGTCAGATATGAGAGGTTTCCTTCACTACATGAGGGAAAGTTATAAATAGTAAATGATTACAACTTATAGTTCAAATCATGTATGAAATAATTATTCTACCAGTCAATAGATTTAGAGATACAGTACATCTTTTCTATAAGGCTCATTTTCCCTCTTAAAGAGAAATTGTTAGATGAGACATCCAAATCATTCTGACATCTATGTTATATAGCTTTGGCATTAGAAAATTTGGGACTAGTTGAGACACATTCAAAGTCAAATTTGGATTTTGATATCTCACAGACACAATCATCCACTATAGTAAAATCACCTAATGCATCCATAATCAATGAAAAAGCGGGGGGAAAAAACCAATAAAGATATTCAACAAAGGCAAAGATCCACTTCATAGAGCATCTCCCATAATGAGTAGATCACATGACACTAGCAAAGGGGATGTATAATATTTAAATAGAGATAAGCCTTATGACATCTTATTTACATTATTAGATAGGGGTTTGATCAAACTTACTCCTACTAATCACCATTTATCACATAGATTGCATAGAATAAAAAATAAACCATATTACAATTATCATCAAATCAATGGACATTGGGACAATAGTTGTTGTGCACTCAAAGATCATATTGACTAGTATGTTGATAGAGGCATTATAGCATTCATGTAGGGTACATCAATATCTCTTTCTCCATACTCTCCTAAATCACATTCCTATATGAGTGAGTTATCCCAGGACGTTCCTCTAAAGGATCCATTGGTTACTAATCATATGAGCCACGTGGTTTCTAGGACACCTAATTATGTGATATCCTCATGTACCACATATTTAGCAGAGATGGAAACCAGAGATCATAGAAATTAAAACACAGGCTCAATATGATAACCAATTAAGATATTTTCCATAGATCAAAACACAATTTTAGTATGACATCTAACTAATCTCTTTTCTATAGAGTATACACATCTATCTACCAATAGTGCACCATAGGCACTATGGGTCCCATAGTCTACTTCTACACCTACACAGTATGAATAATATGGTCACTTGTTTTTTTTATTATGCCATTAGAGTTCAAATAGTACATGTTGAAGTCACATGATCCATACTTATCTATAGTGAGACACTCTTATGTCATCGATACTAACAACTAACACTCCTATTCCAATATACATATCTACTCAAACATCTCTATACAATCAAAATTAATGACCATTATCTAGTCAAAGATCACAAATCCATATCAATACATAAGAAATGAATATAATCAAACATTTAATTAGGTAACCAATTCATGCAAAGATGATATCCATATAATAATAGGTCTATATATATAATTTAGAAATAAGTTCAATATAATGATACATGGTCACTCAATAATCAGAGCTTAATCACCAATACCAGCCTCATCACCCTCACTCTTAGATACATACACACTAGAGACAGATTCTCTTGTATTCCCTCTAGATCTAGATCAAGACTAAGATCTACAACTATGCTCCCTCTCTCATATCATTATTGTCTCAACCACAAACTTTGCATGCTCTTGCTATAGATGAATATACTCATCTATGATCCTGTCACTTCACCTACTCAGACCATTAGGTAGGGGCATATCTCACCTTTATTAACTTGACATGTGCCTCATATCTATCCATTAATACTAGTTTGAGAGTTATTAGTGATGTCATGGAGGTATCCAAGTGACTGGATGAAGTGTCTTGATGGTCTAGGTATCGATGACAAAGTGTGCAGTGTACTTATCCTAGTATGTTTTAAGTAGGCTTAGTTGATCTTCAATTTTGCATGATTAGGGATGGGTCTAAAGTATTGAGTATGTATGATGGATCCTATAATAGGTCAAGTATTATTGGAGAGCTTATGGAAGTGAATGGTATTTATCTAGTTATTTATTATGTTCATCTTGGCATAGTTAGTTCTATGATAGAAAAATCTTAGTAGGTAGTTTACTTACATCACCATTGCCATGTATGGATAAGTCAGGGGGATTTGGTCATATGGGTGTGATCACATTAGTCCCAAGTTTTTTTTGTCCATGTTTTAGGTTATGAAATTTTTTAGGAATAAATCAAAAATTAATACAAAAATAATTTCATATAATCACAATAATAATAGATATGAATAGAGATGCATAAAGAATAGAAATAAAATGCACAAGCTTAAGACCAGATCTAATGTGGCTAACCCAATGTGGGATATATCCACCAAGAAGCACTTTCTCAAATTTTATTACAATCCACAAGAGTACAATCTACTCTCATAGCTATCTTCTCACAATTACAATGCACAAATATTATTTGGATTTACTCTCAACAAACCCTCTTAAATTCACACCTAAATTCACATACTCTATTCTTCCTTCTCAAACCCTCATTCTCATGATGTATTACCTATTAAATATCCATCTATACATAGTACATTAAAATAGTGGTTTTACAAAATAATAGGTACTAAAACCATGGGTAAAGTCAACCCAAAATAGTTCCCCATTAAGGGGGTCTAGAAAAAAATTTGGAGGCTATCGAAAGAGTGTACAATACATTTTAAATATACAGTATTTGAAATAGATTATAATTTATAAATAGGTATACAACACAAAAATTAATTATGTGACTATTTTCACTTATATTTTCACCCCTTGAGGAGATGTCTTAGCTCTCCTTATCCAAGTGGCACAATTAAAACACTTTTAAGTTGTGGGTAGCCTAAGAATGGGGTGAATATTTAGATAGGGATAGCTCCCATCATGTACCACTTTTAGATCACTACTAAACCTATGATTTTAAGGAAAAGGGAGATAAAATAGAAATTAAAATACCCTAAAGGTGTTACACCAAATTAATTGATAAGTACCAACCAGTTGCATGTCACACATGAGACCAACAGACTAACTAGGCATACACTTCTCTAATCTAAATCTTCTCACATCAGTATTTCATTATAAGGTTGTGATTAATATTTAGGCTAGGAATATTAGACAAGAGGCCTATAATGTCATTATTAAATAGACTAACTCACTCAACCTTGACACATCATAGAACACTTCACATGACCTGCAAGAAGAAGCTTTAAAGTTATAAATAGGTGAGAAAATGAGACAACAATGCTAAGGAAACAACAGTCATCACTAATCAAGATAAATAATTCAAGTGAACACAATATTAATATTCATATAAGAGGTAAAATTAGTAGTTTTTATTTATCCATGGTATGGAAATGATCAGGGCTTTGCCATACTCAAGTGGAGCATCCTTACAATAGCTAAATTGGTGAATTCTTATAGAACTTAAGAGAGAGAAGAGACTAAAGAAGTCCAAATGTCACAAGGGAAAGTGTAAAGATGAGAAAAGGAGTTACATGTGCATGATAAGAGAATTTTAAACTAATTGTGCAAATTTAGAAGATATAAATGAAACCTCAAGTCATAAAACTCTTAAAATGTGGCATGAAATTCCTTTTGTTGGCTCAAAAAACTATCTTCATCATTTAGCTCTATTGGAACATCACAAAACTAAATTAGGGTTAGGTTTCATGATTAAACTAAGATGTATGGGTTACAGACATGCTTTTCCATGCATTGGTTGCATTCCTAATCACCTAGATTCCTTTGGAAATGAGCCATCACTACCTAAAATCAAAAAAACTCCCCATTTCACACACCTTACACACTTGGATTCCAAAATGGATTAATTTTCTCATTAAAATCCATAAAATTAGGTTAATAACATTTTCCAAGGCTATCCATATCTTTATAGGCATTAGACACACCTTAAAAGTAGCTTACATGAAGTTTTTCACCCTTCTCACTATCATGTTCACTATACCAATTATGACTGGCTGAGATGAGATCTCTTGTTAAGGAACCTATGATTTTTTATGAATCATGAAATTTACATGGGTATTTATATTAAATATTAATATTTCCTCCCATATGATTGTCATCTTTAGACTCTTCCTAGAACCTATAAAAATAAAAAATTATCAATAAAACCCTATTTTATACTCCATTCATACAATTCCATATAGTTCAAAAGGATGGGGAGTATATTTAGAGAGTATACTACATCATCAAATATTTTTTTTGAGTAACCTATTCCATTTATATGTACTAACTACTCCATTTTCTCAAACTGGTCACTAGCAAGGGTTTTGGCGAGTTTAGGCCTATTTTACCCTCTTAGCCATTGTTCATAAAGATTTGACATTCAACTCTCAACTAAATGAAAAAAAATGGTTTTTTGGGACCCTATATAAATTTTCCTATCTCTATGATTCTCCATGATAAGTGTGTAAGAATATATGAGTAACCAAACTTCTCTTATCAGGTTTGTTCGTCAATTTTACATAGGTCTAAGTTGTCTTAAAGCCCAAAAATGTTTTCTTCATGGATTTCCTTGCATCCAAATAGATTAAAAATATATTATTTTATCCTATAAACATGATCCAATAGGTTATAAATCTCATTAAGATCTGTAAGTGAAGTTGGACCCCCCATTTGGCTTTAGGCTTAAACCATGCTTGACAGGCCTATCTGCAACCTTGAGGGTCTGGGATACCCTGTTGAGATTCCTCACTCTAATAAAGTTTTATAATATATTTTTAGGTGTTTTTAAACTATCCACACCTCTATAAATTTATTTATTATCCCCTATCTCATCCTTTTATCTCCTTTTCTCAAACCTGTAGGGTTTATGCCTCTAAGGAAGTACCCTTTATTTGAGGAAAAATAGAGGGTACCTACCCTATTTTCCTAGATAAAATAAATGTTTTAGGGTATTATCAAAGTTATTAAGACTATGTGAATAAATTTCCAACCCTTGGTCACATCATTTTACGCTCCAACTCTTACAAAACCCAAGACAGACTTTGCAAAAGGATACTGTGTGTAGGGTTTGGTGTATACACTGTATGTTACTTGATTAGAGCCCTTACTCCAATTATTCCCATATTATGAGGAGATATTTGGATTAATTACATAATTTTTTAAGTAATTAAAACATATTTATCATTAGGATCCTTTCAAACTTTGTTTTGTTCACACCCTACATTAATTAGCCTAGATTGGGGTCATATGACTATGATTGTATTCCTTTTTTTGTAGGTGGTACCACATGATTCAAGATCAAATATAATGTCTATAGGCATATTTATAATCTCAAAATATCATTTAAATTTTATTTTAACCTATTTTTCTCATCCTTATTCACTTCTCATACTCACAATCCTTAAACTTGCTCACTATTCATCATAGTCAAACATAGTCAATTGTATTAAGACAAGTATGATTTTACAAGTGTAGTTTTCACTTGGAGTGTGATTCACATCATCTTGGGATCCTTTTATGTCTTATTATTTATTTTAAAACTTTTAAATTTCCTTCATCTATTTATTTTCCATGCTTAGGCCTAAGTCATAGACTGTGTATTCCTCCAGTCAGTTGTAGGTAGTCTTTTTAGACCAAGATATGCCTATATATGTACTTACTAAGTCAAAAGGCCTAGTTATCCAACTCAAGTTTAATGTTTCATAGAATAAAATTGCCTATCAAATCAATGAGATTACTTAAAATTAAAAAAAAATTCCATCCCCAAGCTCATACTATGGATTTGTAGCAACTGTATATCAACACTCAGGCAAGAGGCACCTTTAGGTGTGCATGGGACCCCAAAACACAGAATTCCAACTTCCCCTCCAAACATTATTTTATGACTCTAAACTAAATATTTGATTATAAAATAAATGTTTTCACCCCATAGGGATACATTTTTTATTCACAATGTTGGGTATGAAGGTATGTTTGAAGCTTAACTCCTATTGATGTCACTTCCTGAATTTAGTAAACAAAAGTACATATTTGAGCCTTCCAACAACTACCTTCCACTAAACATCCACCTCCCAACTTTTTCAATTTTATTCTACTATGTGGAGACTACAAGGTGAGATCATTAATATGCATCAAATACTTTGGAAACCTTATCATATTACATCCACAAAATGGCAAGGTGCTTTATTTTTTGCTTTTAGAGGCTTGATCTCTAAACACATTCATCATTCAAATATATAACCTTCTAGACATATTTTCCAATATATCATCCAAAATGGATCTCCCATGATCAAATCAATGCATTATAACCTCAATAAGGATTTTACCACTTGTTTTAATTCCTCTATATAACATCTTAGATCCCTATGGTACCACCTGTAGGTGGATTCTATAGTATAACATACGTAGTGAAGGTATATTTCAAACAATGCATGATCTATAGCCATTTGATCAACTCTATCCCCTTCTAACATTTTAAAATGTATTTTATCAACCTTGAAATGTTTAATATCATTCAAATATGTATTTTCCAACTTGGCCATCTTCCTGTAGGGCACCTAAAGGTAATTGCAATAGAAGACAGGAGCAATTGGAAAGAAGTGTGAATTATGAACATGTAGTATGACCTTATCACCAATCTTATAAATTTTTAATTTCTAATATGGATCTCTTAATCTCATGTCAAAATAAGGTAAAATACTTCATATTGATGTGTTATCCTTCCTTTGAGGCACCTGTAGGTTCATACTAATGGCAGAAGACTATGTGAGTGACTGAGTATGATTTCCATAGCATTTTATTTACCATTTGAAAGCTCAATACACTATTTCATGTTCCAAGAAGATATACCATAGCTTTGAAACCTTCATCACACTTTTATGGACATTCTCAAAACCTTTATGAGTCATGATTGAGAGTGAGGAGGAGCTGAGATCTGATTGTGCATCCAATAAACTGCAACCTTTATGATGCTAAATTTGGAGATTAAAACTTTAAAATATGAATATTTTCCTTCCCCCTTAGATTGATTAAGACACCATGCTACATTGGATTAAATTCATTGTATAGAAAGAGACTTTTTTAAAATTGTGAAATTGGAGTGTAAGTCCACTATCAATACCTTCCTTTAAAGTTAGTTGTTTAAACTATCAAAATCTTTCCAAACATGAGACCTAACATAGATAACATGAAAGGAGATATTTAACATCATCTAGAGATAGAATCACTGAGTGAGAAGTAATAAATAGTCCAAATAAGAACAAAACCTATAGGGTACACATATTGGCAAGCAAATAGATAGGTCAACTTCTTAATAATGGTTCATAATGCATAAGCCTCCATTCTTCTACAACCAAACATCAAATATAATCTGATGGAGTGTAGAAGACATCCCCATGATCATTTTTCCTAAAACCTCTCCTACTGGCCATACCATCTAAAAACTTGAGGGCTATTCTTGATTTCCAATCCTAGTAGAAGATGAGAGAAACATTTTTATTAGTTTCTTGGAGGTTCTAATCAAATTGATCACTAAAAAAATTGTGTGTAAGATCAAAGGACACTCTTGAAGTGTCATCAGTTGTAGGAGTCCATACAAGTTTGTATACCTCAATAAAACTCCCCTTTTTCCAAGAAAACTGCTCTTTCTTCTAAATAACCTACCAATTTTTAGTTATAAATGGTTTATTAAGGAATAATAGGACACATGGCACATGAAAACACCTTTTTACACCCATACTTTACCAAAAGAGGGTCATACAAGTCATTAAATGCTCTTTTTATGACCTTTAAATGGCTCAAACAGACATAAGGATTAAAATGAACAAGACCAAGGCTAATATGACATGAAATAACATAAAAATAATTGTAATACACCCTATGACATAATACTATACCCATAAAAACACCTAAATATCAAATTTTTACCTATAAGGGTCCCAATTTGACCTATAAGGTCAAATTTGGTCAACAAAATGATCACTCATAGGGGTAGCATGCCCACTATTTTAAAGATCAATAGCCTTATATTATTCATGGGCTTAGGGATTCATTTGAAATCTAAAACAAAAAATAATACTTGACACTTGAAAATAAGGTTTTGACCAAGATAAGACAACTAATTACCTCAACCACATAAAATAAAGGACACACACAAAAGAAAGAAAACACACTAACAAGACACACATGTGTGCTCAAAGAACTTAAGGAAAATAAAAAACAAATAAATATGCACAACTATAAATTAAGCATCCTTCCTTTCTAGGATCAAAATGAAAGTTCTTGAATCTTCTTCTTCATGAGATGAATCTTCTTCTTCATGAGATGAATCATAGTGCCAAGCATGTTGCTCCTTAGATTGGATGCTTGGTAGATCAGACCTATTCCTTGGCACTTCATTTGATCTACTCTCAAGTTTATCATCCTTAAATATGTCTCCAATGTAAATTTATTCCTCTTAAATTTGTACACATACCTCATATTGTTTCCCATTCTTCATCTCATGATCAACTTGTATATTCTTGATAAGCATGGCTTCAAGAGGAATAGTTTCTTGTTCTTTAGAATATTAAGGCCAATATAAGCTTTTTTATTCTTCAAAAGCTAATGTGTTTCTCCCAACTGACTAAGAGGATGATAACTCCTTTTGATGATTTCAAACATATCATCATGGGATGCATATGCCTCTTGATAGGACAAATTTGAAAAGATGCTTCTTCTTTGCATACCCACTTGAGTGCCAAGGTTGTCTTCTCCATTTTTGACTAGATCATAACCTCCTTAAAGAGGAGTAAAACCTACTCAAATGTTTACAAAAAATTCATCCCAAGGCTGATTAGAGACTTTTTCTTTCCATCTATGATATCTTAGATAGTGATGTAAGAACTAATGATGATTTTCTCTTCTTTGAGACAAGGAAGACATTCTTCAATTTCAACACAATCAGAAGATTCAACACAAGAAATCATCTCTTCTTCAGCATTTAGAACCTCTTGAGGTCTCTAAAGTTGTATCTAAACTATTATAACCTAAATTTTCTTCTCAAGGACTTTAAGATCCTCAATTTCTTTCTCCTTCTTGGTGATGTCAATTCTAGGCATTTTGTAATCAAGTGACCTAGCTCAATAAGGCTACTAAGGAGCTATGTTTTCTTCAAGAAAGAGTTCTAAATTCTTATAAACTAAATGCTCCTATTTAGGTTCCCACACCATAGGTCCATCAAGGCAAAGGGTGATAGGGTGAGGATAAGATGAATAGTTGGTGGAGGTGGAACATAGAACTCAACATCATATTGAGAATGAATTGTAGGGGATATTTTTGGGAGTTATTAAAGGAGAGACAAACCTTAAGCTAAAATAGCTTGGTTTTATTCCTTCCATTTTACAATCACCTCATTGCAATCTAATTCATCTTGAGCACTCTCTTGAGGAAGGTTATATGGGGTGTGTTAAGGCATAGGATCTTCTTTTGGATCTAAACCTTCCATCACACCTTGACTCAACAATTTCATTCTCGACTCTAATTCTTCAATTTGATTGACTAGGTTCTCTTGGAAAAGTCTCTCTTAAATTTTATAGGCATGCTGATATGAAAAACAAGGGATCTCTTGAGGAAGGGTGGGAGGGGTTTACATAGGATCAATCTCTTTCTTAACTTCACACTTTTTATCTAAGATTTTATCCCCCTTCTTTTCCCATGATTCCACTACCTTATTCCAGCTTAGGATGTTAGGATTAAGAGTATCTTCTTGAGGTAGTGATACAATTTAAGGAGTGGATGAAATGTCCAATAAATATGGGATCTCCTTAGGCTTGGATTCTCCACCTTGTCTCCAACTTTGGATTTCATATCTAGAAGTCTCTTCTTGAGGTGGGTATGTAATGGGAGAGGGAAATTAGGGCTTATATTACACTTCCTTTTATAATAAGATGGACTAATTCATCTTCTTATTAGATAACTCAATATTCCTATAAATGTTTTCTTCAAAAACAAAGTTTGTCTTTCCAAATCTCTCTTCCAGCTGATTAGGAAAAAGATGAATTTGATAAGCTTGATTGGGTTCATGAGTAGGGGTCAAATAGAACTGATAGCAATATTGGGAAGGTGGATATGAGGGCTAATAGATTTGGTGAGGTTGTTTCTCATGAATTCTTATCTTATCTTCTAAGGATGAAACCAAGCCACCCACATCTATCATCTCACTTGTGAACCTTTGCTAATTTGCTCTCTCAATAGGTGCTCACTCTCTTATAACCAGATCTAATGCATCTCTCACATTATGAATGAGAAGACTAGGAACATCTTGACCATGTCTCCTTTGTGTGTCAAGATCCATCATGTACCTCTCATAGTCCAAAAGAGTTTATTTGAAATTTGAAATAGACTGATTTAAGAAGTGACTAGGTTGACTAGGAGGAGCAAGATATTGAGAAAGCTGATTATAAGACTAATATAATTTATGATAAGGTTGATAAGGGTCATATTGGAGATGGTAAAGATCATGACAATGTTGATAAGAATAATGCAAAGGCTAATAGGGAATGTCATAAGCTTGAGATATCTAATCAGCTTGTGTAAATGAATACTCAACACCAAAACCAACCATGAGAATTCATTGTGAAGCAAGAACATAAAGAAAAATTATCAACAATCTTCAAAAGGAAAACCTAGGCTGCTTGACCAACTGATTTAACTTTAGAGTTTCCATTGATTCTTGAATAGATGCCTCCAAAGTCTGATGTGTTGAAAGACAACACCAATAATATTTCAACTTCTTAGTCAATGAGTCCCATCGAGTGTGCCAAAAACTATTTTCACTTGGATTTACACCCCTTGAGGAGATGTCTCAACTCTCCTCATCCAAGTGGCATAATTGAATCACCTTTAGGCTATGGGTAGCCTAAGAATGAGGTGAATCTTTAGATAGGGCTAGATCCCTTGATGTACCACTTTTAGATCACCACTACACCTATACTTACAAGGAAAAAGGAGATAAAACTAAAAATAAACTACCTTAAAGGTGGTAGTACACTAGATTAATTGATAACTACCTACCAACTACATATCACACATGAGACCAAGAGACTAACTAGGCATACACTTCTCTAATCTGAATCTTCTCACATCAATATTTCATTATGAGGTTGTGATGAATGTTTAAGCTAGGAGGACTAGACAAGAGGCCTAGAATGGAATTATTTAATATACTAACTCACTTAACCTTGACACATCATAGAACACTTCACATGACCTACAAGAATAAGCTTTCAAGCTATAAATAGGTGAGAGAATGAGACAACAATGCTAAGGAAACAATAGTCATCACTAAGCAAGATCAATAATTTAAGTTAACACACTATGAACAGTCATAGAAGAGGTGAAATAAGTTGTATTTATTGATCCATGGTATGCAAATGAGCATGGATTCACCATACTCAAGTGGAGCATCTTTATAATAGCTAAAATGGCTAGGTCTTATAGAACTTAAGAGAGAGAAGAGAAAAGAGAAGTCCAAGAGTCACAAGGTCAAGTGTCAAGCTAAGAAAAGGAGTTACATATGCATAATAATATAATGTGAAACTAATCATGAAATTTTATAAGAGACAACTGGCACCCTAAGTCATGAAATTCTTGAAATATGCATAAAATTCCTTTTGCTAGCTCAAAAATTTGCATTCATCATTTAACTCTATTGGAACATCCCAAAACCAACAAGGTTCAGGTTTAATGATCTAAATGATAATTATTGGTTATATACATTCTTTTCCATGCATAGGCTACAATCCTAATCACCTGAATTCTTTTAGAAATGAGCCATCACTTCCTGTAGTCAAAGAAACTCCCCATTTCACATACTTTACACACTTGTATTAAAAAATGGTTTTATTTTCTCATGAAAATATATAAAATGGGTATAATTACATGTTTCAAGGTTATCCATGCCTTAGAGGCATTATTCGTACCTTAAAAGTAGCTCACTTGAAGTTTTTCACCCTTCTCACTAGCATGTTCACTATGCCAGTTCTAACTAGATAAGATGAAAACTCTTGTTAAGGAACCTAGGAGTTCTTATGAATAATTAAATGTACATGGTTAGCTAGCTTAAGTTTTAATCTTTCCTCCCATGTTATTTTCATCTTTATAATCTTCTTAGAACCTACAAAAATACAAAAATTATCAATAAATCCCTATTTTATACTCTATCTATATAATTTCATACAATCAAAAAGGATGGGGAGTAGCTTGAGAGATTATCCTACATTATCCAATAATTTTTATGGCTAAAATATTCCATTTATATGTACTAACTACTCCATTTTCTCAAATTGGTCACTAGCAAGGATTTTGGTGAGTTTAAACTTATTTTACCCTATTAGCCATTGTTCATAAATATTTGGAATTCAAATCTGAACTCAATGCAAAAAAATGTTTTTTTATTACCCTATATAAATTTTCCTATCTCCTTGAGTCTCCATGCTAGGTGTGGAAGAAGATATGAGCAACCAAACTTCTCTTGTCAAGCTTGTTCCTCTACTTTACATAGGTCTAAATTGTCTTAAAGCCCAAAAAGGGTTTCTTCATGGCTTCCCTTGCATCCAAATATCTCATAAATATCTTATGTTATCTTAAACACATTATATAATATGTTATAAATCTCACTAAGATCTGGAAGTGAAGTTGGACCCCCCATTTGGCTTTAGGCTTAAACCATGCTTGATAGGCTTGCCTGCAACCTTGAGGGTCTAGGATACCCTATTGAGATTATTCACTCTAATAAATTTTTATCATTTTTTTTATGTGTGTTTAAACTCTCCAAACCTCTCTTAAATTATTTATTATCCCCTAGCTCATCATTTTATCTCCCTTTCTCAAAACTATAGGGTATATACCTCTAAGGAAGTATCCTCTGTCTGAGACAAAACAGAGGGTACTACCCCTATTTTTCCAAATAAAATTTACTTTTTATGGAATTATCAAAGTTATGGAGACTATATGAAGTTATTTCCAACCCTTTGTCACATCATTTTACCCTTCAACTCTTGAAAAACCTAATATAGACTTTGTAAAAGGATACTGTGTGCAGGGTTTAGGGAATAAACTATTTATTACTTGATTAGAGACCTTCCTCCATTTTTTACCATATTATTAGGATATATTTGTATGAATTCCATTATTTTATAATTATTTAAAACATGTTTATAATTATTCTCCTTTCAAACTTTATTTTGTTCACACCCTACCTTGATTGGCCTAGATTGGGGTCATATGACTATGACTGTATTCCTCTTTCCTATAGGTGGTTCTACATGATTCAAGATTAAATTAAATGTATATAGGAATATTTATAATATAATAATATCATTTTATATTTGTTTTAGCATATTTATCTCATCCTTATGCACTTCTTATACTCACAATCCCCAAACTTGCTCATTGTTCATCACAGTCAAACACAGTCAACTGTATTGGGACAAGTAGGATTCAGTAGGAGTAGTTTTCACTTGAAGTGTGATTCACATCATCTTGGGATCCTTTGAGGTCTTAAGAGGTATTTTTAAACTTTAAATTTCCTTCATCTATTTATTTTCCATGCTTATGCATGAGTCATAGACTGTGTATTCCTACAATCAGTTGTAGGTGGTCTTTTTAGACCAAGATATGCCTATAGATGTACTTTCTAAGTTAAAAGACCTAGTTATCCAACTCAATTTTGATGTTTATTGGAATAAAATTGCCTATCAACTCAATAATATTACTCAACATGAAAAAAATTTACCATCCCCAATCTCATACTATGGATTTGTAGCAACTATATATCAACATCTCAGGCAAGAGGCACTTATAGGTGTGTATGGGACCACAAAACATAGAATTCCAACTTTCCCTTCAAACATTATTTGGTGATTCTAAACTAAAAATTTGATTATCAAATCAATTATGTTACCCCACATGGATACATACCTTATTCACAATGTTGGGTATGAAGGTATTTTTGGATCTTAACTCTTGTAGATGTCATTCCCTGAATTTAGTGAATAAAAGTACATATTTGAGCCTTCTAACAACTACCTTCCACTAAACATACACCTCCAAAATTTTTTGAAGTTATTATACTATGTGGATAATATAAGGTGAGATAATTAATATGCATCAAAGCCTTTGGAAACCTTATCATATGACATCCACAAAATCGCAAGGTGCTCTATTTTGTGCTTTTAGAGACTTGATCTCTGAACACAGTCATCATTCAAAGATACAACCTTCTTAACATATTTTCCAATCTATCATCCAAAATTTATCTACCATGATCAAATCAATGCATTATAACCTATATAATGGTTTCACCACTTGTTTTTACACCTCTATATAACATCTTAGATCCCTATGGTACCACCTATAGGTGGATTATGTAGTATAACATAGGTAGTGAAGGTATATTTCAAATAATGCATGATGTATATCCATTTGAACAATTCTAACCCCTTCTAACCTTTTCAAATGTATGTTTTCAACCTTGAAATTGTTAATATCACTCAAATATGTCTTTTCTAACCTTGTCATCTTCCTGTAGGGAACCCAAAGGTAAAGGCAATAGTAGACAAGAGTATTGGGAAAGAAGTGTGAATTATGAACATGTAGTATGACCTTATCACCAATCTTAGACATTTACAAGGTATCATATGGATCTCTCAATCTCATGTCAAAATAAGGTAAAATACTTCATATTGACATGGTATCCTCCCTTTGAGGCACCTGTAGGTGCATACCAATGGTAGAATATTGTGTGAGTGACTAAGTATGACTGCCATAGGATTTTCTTTACCATTTGAAATCTCAATTCTCTATTTCATGTTCCAAGAAGATATACCACATATTTTAAACATTCATCACACTTCTATGGACATTCTCAAAACCTTTACAAGTCATGACTAAGAGTGAGGAGGAGCTGACAACTGACTGTGCATCCAATGAACTACAACCTTTATGATCTTAACTTTTAAGATTGAGACTTTGAAATAAGAATATTTACCTAACCCCTTAGAGTGACTAAGATGCCATGCTACATTGGATTAAATCCATTTCATAGAAAGATACTTTTTGCAAATGGTGAAATTGGAGTAAAAGTCCACTATCAACACCTTCCTACAAAGTGAGTTGTTTGAGCTACCAAAATATTTCCAAATATGAGACCAAACATAGATAACATGAAAGGATATATTCAACATCATCAGGAGATAAAATCACCAAGTGAGCATTACAGAATAGTCCAAACAATAAAAAACCTATAGGGTGCATAGATTGGCAAATAAATTAGATAGGCCAAATTCTTAAGAATGGTTCATAAAGCACAGGGCACCAATCTTCTATAACCAAACATCAAATGAAATATAAATAAGTGTAGAAGACATACCCAGGAGTATTTTACCTAAAACCTCTCTTGTTGGCTATACCATCTGAATACCTAAGGGCCATTCTGACTTGCTAGGCCTAGTGGAAGAAGAGAGAAGTGGTTTTCTTAGCTTCTTGGAGATTCTGATCAAACTAAACACTATAACAATTGTTTGGAAGATCAGAGGACACTCTTGAAGTGTCATTAGTTTTAGTAGGTTGTACAAGTCTATATACCTCAAGAAAACTCCCCTTTTTCCAAGAAAACTATTCTTTTTATAAATAACCTACCACTTTTAAGTTAGAAATAGTTGATTAAGGCATACTAGGACACATGGCACATGACATCACCTTTTAACACCTTCAATTTACCCAAGAAGGTCATACAAGTCATTAAATATTCTTTTTATTAACTTTAAATGGCTCAAAAAGATATAAATATTAAAATTATCAAGACCAAGGCTAATATGATAAGAAATGATATCAAAAGACTTAAAATACACCTTATGACATAATATTTGACCATAAAAAACATTTAAAAAATAAGTTTTTACCTATAGGGGTTCCAATTTGACTGTAGGATCAAATTTGCTCAATAGTAACCAATGCAACAAATCAAAATGCCAAGATGATATCCATATAATAATAGGTCCATATATAACTCAAAATCAAGTTCAATACAATGATACATAGTCACTCAATAATCAGAGCTTGGTCACCAAGACCAACATCATCAACCTAACTCTTAGATGCATACACACTAGAGATAGATTCTCTTGCATCCCCTTTAGAGCTGGACCAAGATCAAGATCTACAATTATATTCCATTTCTAATAGCATCATTTCCTCAACCACTAACTATGCATGCTCTTGCTATAGATGAATATACTCATCCATGATAATGTTACTTGCCCCACTGAGGCCATTAGGTGGGGGCATAACTCACATTTGTAACTCAACATGTGCCTCATCTCTATCCACAACTATTTATTGGAGAGTTTTTAGTGATGTCATGGAGGTGTCCAGGTGAGTGGATGAAGTGTCTTGATAGTCTAAGTGTCAATGAAAAAGTATGTAGTGTGTTTGTCCTAGTATGATTTAAGTAAACATGGTTGATATTTAGTTTTGGCATGATTAGAGATGTGTATAAAGTATTAATCATGTGTTAAGAGTCATATCATAGGTCAAGGATTATTGGAGATATTGTGTAAGTGCATGGTATTCATCCAGTTCTTCATTATGTTCATGTTGGCATAGTTGGTTCTATGATAGAAAAATATGAGTAAGCATTTTGTTGACATCATCATTACCACGTATGGATGAGTCAAAGGGATTTGGTCATATAATTTTTATCACATTAGTCCCAAGTTTCTATGGTCCAATTTTTAGGTCATGTGGTTGAGTGGAGCAAAAGATATAACTATGCAAAGTTGGCTTCCCAGGCAGTTTACAATGTTTTCCCATACTTAGCCAAATTTGCAAAAAAGATCTAACGGTGCACGTTTAGTCACATCATAGATTTTTGACATGAAATTAATCTGAGCTTAATGTCTAATTTCAAGTATCATTTAGTAATAAATTTTATGGCATTATATTTCATAGTGTGAAGTTCCAAGAGCATCTTGATATATGGATGGATTCCCCTATGAAAGAAGATCATATGGTTTAAATTTTAGGACATATGATTGAGCACATTAAAATTTATTAAGGTTAAAATTTGTCCTTCCAATTATATTGTAAAGGTTCCCATACTTAGCCAAATTTTCAAAAGGTCAATATCAGGACCAGATAAGGATCTAATGGTGAGCAGGAATTCATATAGATGCAAATCTATTATGCATATTGATTCAAAGAGGTCAAAGTATATGATATTTAAGTTATTTAAAGTCTAGGATACTCTTAAAGAGATATAAATATCACATTTTTCCCCTTTTTTAGGAATAATTGAGATGATGACAAGTGCTTGATGTTTAATAGTAAGCAAAGGTAAAGACTGAGCTACATCTGAGGAGATCAATATTTCATATTTGGTCAAAGTTTCTAGGAAGCACGAGATGAGGTCAAAGTGATAGATGTTTAGCATAGTTAAATATCAAGATAATTTTGAGGAAGATTGATGATGTGTATTTTTTCAATCTATGAGAGGGTATGAGATGATGATAAAATGTTTGATGTTTAAAGTGACCGTCAGAATTTGATTTTTCAAATTAATGAAGGAAGAACCAATGCTTAGTTTTTGAGATATAACTTTTGATCCAAGATGAATTTATTGATGAAATAATAATAAAATTTGTATAAAACTTCAAGATTCATCTAATAAATCTATTTATAAGGTCTAAATGTTAGTATATTCAAATTTATTGATCTCCAAAGTTGACTATGTGTTTGACCATGTTCTGTAAGTGACAGAGAAGGATATTTGAGTTATTCTTGATGATTTTTGGATATTTCAAGGTGTCTTAGCTATTGGAGAAGGTTATAGACTCCATGATAATAATATATATGGATTTTAGAGTTTTTTCCAATCCATATTTAGTATGGACAAATGCTTATATGTTTATTATTTGTTCATTCATGGTGTTTTTATGTATAAGGTCAAAGATTGTTTTATTTCGCTTTAGTAGAGGAGTGTTGTAATAGATATAATATTTGGAGGATGTCAAAGGGGTCATGTGGAGTGGACCTATGAATTTATAATTGGTCCTATATTTCTAATTTGCTTATTTAAGTGCTAAAGAGGTGAATAGGTCTCCATGAGACCTATAAGGGCTATTAAGGCCTAATTGAAAGGTGTAGCTACTTAAATGTGACCCTTGGATGCTATGGTCAACCTATGTGAATGGTATTGAGATATATAATATTTCTTAAGGGATAAGGCAAGTATTATGGCTCATCTAAAATATAATAATCATGAAGTCTCTATAAAAGGTGAAATCAAAGGTGATAGTTTCTAGACTTGAAAGAAGAGGTGTGTGTAAGAGTTAAAGACCAAAGGAAAGAAGAAAGGGTGTGTGCCCAGTGGATGGATTGTAGATAATATTAGGTTGATGAATATGTGTATGACCTTTAGGTCATATTTATGATGTCATAATAGTGATCTTATAGGTTTGAATATTGGGGAGAGAAGCAAATAGAAGAAGGATTTACAAGTCTAGTGTGTATATGAGGGTAGTTTGAGTGAAGATGAAGAGAGATTATGGCATGACTATGTGAGAGGATTGTATGAGATAGATAGGGTGTTTTTTAGGGGTTATAAAATTATATTTCCATCATCAAGTGTTGAATACATTAGTTCAAAGATGGAGATGTTCATATCATAGGTGTTGGAAGGGTGCTCAACATCTAGGTCAGAAGGACTTGACCATATTAGGGGCAGGTGCTCCTTATGGAATAGGTGTTTCACTAAAGTCAGGTCAAAATGACTTAACCATCCTAAGGGTAGGTGTTCCTTATGGAATAGGTGTTTCACTAAAGTCTAGTCAAAAGGACTTTACCATCTTAGGGGAAGGTGTTCCTTATGGAACAAGTGTTTCACTAAAGTCTCGTGTTTGCATACTTATTATAGGATAAGTAGTCCATGTTTTTATAGGCTTGAGAGTGGGTTTTATTCCTAAAGAGGGTTTACAACATAGATATTGTGTTTTGGGTGTAATCTTGCATTATCTATTTGTTTATTACTATAAACATATAGAATGCTTCATGAATGGTTGTATTAAATGCTTAAGTGTTTGAAGGGTTTAGAAATTGAATTGGATTTTTTTACTACCACTGATTCATCCCCCCCCCCCTCTCATTATTTTTTACCTCTAAAAATTAGTATTAGAGTAGATCCTTTGGTAAAGGCTTGACAACTTGAAGGAGACCCAAAGTACAATATGGGTAGGCATCAAATGCAAGGAGGTTTTTCCACTAAGCAAACACTGATGTTTAATGGATATAATTATGATTTTTGGAGTGCAAGGATGAAGACCTACATCATGTCCCTAGGGTTTGACACTTGGAAATATATTGTGGATGGTTATTCTGCACCTATTATTCCTCCATCTAGTGCTATAGATAAGAAGTTGTTTAAGAATAATTCTACGGTAATGAATGTTTTCACTTGTAATCTTTTAGAGACTAAATAAACTAAGGTAATCCATTACATATCTACCATGAAAATGTGGGATAAATTTAAGACTATTTATGAAAGAGATTCAAAGGTTGATTTGGCAAAGTTGCAAACTCACCGGAGATAATTTGAGAGTCTTCAGATGAAGGAAGAAGACTCTATGGCATATTTTCTATAGAGAGTTAATGAGATTGTGAACATCATCATAGGTCTTGGAGAGAAGCTTGAAGAAGCTATTGTATTTCAAAAGGTATTAATTTCTCTCTCTCTCTTTCAAGTTTGATTTAAAAGTGTCTATTGTAGAGTAAAGTCATGATCTTACTTAGTTGAAGATGGATGAATTGCATGGCATCCTTACTACCTATGATATGAGAGTAAATGATGATATACCACCAAAAAAGGAAGCAACATTCAAGATAGAAATGAATCCAAAGAAGTTCCAAGGTAAGAAACTCAAGGAGGATGACATATTTGATATTAATGAAGATGAACTAATTGCTTTGTTTACAAAAAAATTAAAAATAGCATCAGGCAAGTATAAGGGTAAACTGCCCTTCAAATGCTTCAATTGTGGAGAGGTAGGACATTTTACTAATAAGTTCCCTCATAAGAATAATAAGAATGATGATGAAGAGCATGGTGATGGCCAAGATGAAGACAAAAAGACATACAATTCTGATAAAAGGAAGAAGGATTTAGAAAGTATGATAATAAGAAGTCCTTCAAGAACAAGAAGAGTCTCTACACTAATAAAGATTACAACTCATCAGATAAGAGTGAAGATAGTGACTCATAATATGATCATGAATATGATGGTCCTATTGAAGATAAATCCCTCTTTATGGCTAATGAAGAAAGTTTCTCAAATCAAAAGGAGTCTACTTGCCTTAATTAAGATGATGATAAAGATGAGGTGGACTATGAGACTAAATTGATGAATGCTCTTGAAAAACTAAAGACTAAAAAGAAGATTAACAAAAATATGAATTCTCAAATCAAGAACTATGAAAATAAATTTAGTGTGTTTGAGGTAATAATGAATGAAGACACCAAGGAGCTTGAAGATATAGTAAAGCATCTCAGTTGTCAATTAGAAATCATGTCTACAAGCTTGAAAGCTAAAGAAGATGAATGTTTAAGGTATGTAATTGAAAATGAGTCATTAAAATCTGAGTTAGAGAAGACATTTAGTAAGATGAAGTCATGTGTGAGATTTAAAAATAGCTCAAGTGATCTAGACAATATCTTGAATGATCAAAAGCATGCAAGTGATAGAACTAATCTTGGATACAAAGAAGAACCAAAAAATGCAACTCAAGACAAGATGAAAACTAATGTAAATCAAACCTTGAAGGTAAACAATTAGTTAAGGAATGAAAATTCTAGTAGAATGAATATAAATCAGATCAAATAACCAAATGCCATAAGGTATGCAAGTTTTAATGGTTACTGGTACACATGTAATTAGTTTGGTCATAGAGATAGAGAATGAAAGATACCTATTAGAAATGAGTTTGCATGGAACTATGATGGGGGTCATTAGTTAAAAGGTGAGTCTTCTTCAAAAGAATGTACATAATTCAATATTTTTTCTAATCAAGAAAGTCAGGACAAACTTCTTGTAAAAGGTATAGTGTGCTTCAATTGTCAATAGAGAGGTTATATTCCTAGATTTTGTAAGAAAAGACCTACAAGAGAGAATAGGTTTAATTAGGCTCCTAGAGTGTAAGAAAAAATTTAAGTTAAATCATGGAAACCAAAGGTGGTAAGTGTGAGTCATGATGAGTTTGTAGGTCTAATTAATATATGTGTTATGGTGGAGAATGCTTCAGAACTTAAAGAGTGCCAAGAGCTCTCATTGTCTGCTAATGTTGTGAATGAAGAAACCAAGGTTCTAGTTGAGGCTAATTCTAAGGTGTGTTTGGATGTTAATGATCAACTTGTTATGTGTGAGTAATTTTAAATCTTAGTTCTTATGTTTTCAAGGTCTAAAGGATTCTATTGGTTACTGAGGAGATGTGGACCACTCCTAACTTCACTTTGATTTAGAGCATTATGGTGTAGAGGAGGACTCTATTTATAATTCTTAAGAGACTCTTTTCAGTGGAGAATCAAGTGTTGTTGTGGTATTCTTTAGAAGGTCCTAGAAGGCAAGACATGAGTGTTTCCATTTGGATTTGGTGTGTCAATATAGGATAAGTGATTTGATGAGGTCAGAGTGATGTCATAAGGTGTTTTTTCTATGTGCATATGCAGTGTCTGCAAGATTAGAATGGGTGTTTTTAAGTGGTATAATGAAATTGATGGAATGCCAAGAATATTTTGGTGCTCAAAAAGGTTTGTGAACTTCATTTTGATGTGTTCTAGGTGGGTTTGTGTCTTGATGATCTTGTTTGTGCCTTTTGGAGGTTTTTGTGTGCTCCCAGATTTATCTTTCTTATTGCAAATCAAAGTCATGGTATAGGAAGTCAAGGTTCCCAAATGTCTGAAGGCTCAAATCTTAGTTCAGAAGTGTGTGATGGTTATCTCTAGGTGTGAAAGAAGTTTCAGGGGTGGGCATTGACTAGAGGAGGTTTATTGACCTTATTTGTTTTGAGATTCTAGAGCTTTGGGCTATGCTATAAAAGTGGCTTGCCTTATGATTTGAGGTTTGATTCATCTTAATAGGTTGAATGGGCCAAATTGGTTGTCAAATAAAGATTCACAGATATTTTAAGGTTTCTATTTTTCAAATTATTCAAGTTTTGTCAAAACAGAAGCCTAATTGGCTAGTAGATTTATGAAGGAAGTATGTTGCAGAGGAGAATCTATGTGATAAAAATTGATTTGCTTAAGGGGGCATATGAGAGTGCTTCATATATGAATTTTTAGGTCTTGAAAGTGTGTTTACTAAAAGTTGTGGGATCTGCAAGTTCTAGGTAGGACTACAAGGAGTTTAGATAGGCCTAGTGTGAAGATTTGATGTTTTTGCTTAGTTTCTACAAAAGAGTAAGGCATGAGTGTTTCAAGGTGAGTTATCAGGTTGGTTTAGAGCATGTTTCCTATTTGGTGAGTGGCATGAAGTTATATTGGTGGTTCTTGAGGTGGATTGAGAGAGAAGGCTAGTAAGGTTATGTGATGATTCATCATGGTGTGTGAAGATCTGAAGATGCTCAAGAGGTGAAATGGCTCAAATTTCTTAGGGGGAGTCCCTATTAGATGTTTATTAGTAAGTTATATTAAATTTTAGTGCCTTTGTATGTTATTTATTCATTAGTTGTAGTGGTTGGTTGAAAAGAGTGTTGGCATATAGCAAGAGGAAGTTGTCAAGGCAAGAAGAGGTAGGCTCAAGATAAGAGGGAGTTTTTATCATCTTTATAAGGTGGTCCTATCCTATTGGTAGTCTTTCTAGGTCCTTAGTATCATATTTTTCCCACTTTGTCATTATGTCAAAGGGGGAGAAGGTTCCTATTATGAGAGTGCTTGCAAAGAGACAAGGAAGGTAAGTTGTATGATGGGTGTTGACATCAATGACAAAGGGGGAGATTGTTGGAGAGTTTTTAGTGATGTAATGGAGGTGTCCAGGTAAGTGGATGAAGTGTCTTGATAGTCTAAGTGTCAATGACATAGTGTGTAGTGTGTTTATCTTAGTATGCTTGAAGTAGGCTTGGTTGATCTTTAGATTTGGCATGATTAGGGATGGGCCTAAAGTATTGAGCATGTGTGAGGGGTCCTATCAGAGGTCAAATATGATTGGAGATATTGTGTAAGTACATGATATTCATATAGTTTTGCATTATCTTCATCTTGGCATAGTTGGTTATGTGTTAGAAAAATTTGAGTAGGTAGTTTGTTGATGTCAAGATTACCACGTATGGATGAGTCAAGGGGAGTTGGTCATATGGGTATGATAAAATTAGTCCCAATTTTCTATGGTCAAAGTTTTAGGTCATGCATTTGAGTGTAGAAAAATATATAACTATGCAAAGTTGGCTTCCCAGGCAGTTTCAAATGTTTTCCCATACTTAGCCAAATTCACGAAGGAGATCTAACGGTGTGTGTTTATTCGCATCATATATTTGTGGCACAAAATTAATCTAATATTAATTTATAAGTTCAAGTAGAGATAAGTAAGTAGTTTTATGGCAAATATTTCACATGTGTGAAGGTTCCAGGAGCAACTTGATAAATGGATGGATTCCCCTATGAAAGATCATATGGTTACAATTTTAGGACATGCGATTAAGAGTAGAAAAATTTATAAAGGTTAAAAGTTGGCCTTCCAAGAAGATTGTGAGGGTTCCTTTAGCCAACTTTGTAAAAGGTAAAGATCAGGACTAGACAAAAATCTAATGGCAAGTAGTTGTTCATACAGATGTAGATCTATGATACATATTGAGTCAAAGAGGTCAAAATGTTTAATGTTTAAGTTAGTTAATGTCTAGGCTAATCTAAAAGAGATAGATAGAGTGCATTTATTATAAATTTTTAGGAATTAGTGAGATGATGAAAATTACTTGATGTTTAACAATAAGCAAAGGTAAAGACTGAGTTACATTTGAAGAGATCGACGGTACGTATTTCATCAAAGTTACCAGGAAGTATGAGATGAGGTCAAAGTTACAAATGCTTAGTATAGTTAAAGACTAGTCTACTTTAGATGAAGATCGATGATGTGTATTTATTTAAGCTATGAGAGGGAAAGAGATGATGACAAAGTGTTTGATGTTTAACAGTGACTATTGGAATTTGATTTTTCAAATAAACGAAGGAAGAGCCAGTGCTTAGTTTTTATGCTATAACTTTTGATCCAGGACAAATTTCTTGATGTAGTAAAAATAAAAATTGTAGAGGACTTCAAGTTGCATCTATTAAATCTAATTATAAGGTTTGAATGTTTATACAATAAAATTTATTAATATTCAAAGTTGACTATGTGTTTGATCATGTTTTGTAACTGATCCAAGAAGGATATTTGAGCTATTCTTGATGGTTTTTGGATATTTCAAGGTGTCTTAAATATTAGAGAATATTTTAAACTCCATGAATATCATCTGTATGGATTTTATAGGTTTGACCAATTTATATTCAGTATAAACAAATGCTTGTAAGTTGAATATGTGTTCATTCATGGTGTTTTTATGTATAAGGTCATAGATTGTTCTATTTGGCTTTAGTAGAGTAGTTTTATGATAGATATAATCTTTTAAAGATGTCAAAGGGGTCATGTGGAGATGACCTATGCATTTATAAGTGGTATTATCTTTCTAATTTTCTCATTGAAATGCTAAAGGGGTGAATAGGTCTCTATGAAACCTATAAGGGCTATTAAGGCCTAATTGAAAGGTATAGTTGCTTAAATGTGACCCATGGATGTTATGGTTGACCTATGTGGATGGTATTGAGCTATGATAGATGTCTTAATGGCTAAGGTAAGTATTATGGTTGACCTAGAAGATAATAATCATGAAATCTCTATAAAAGGTGAAATCAAAGGTGATGGTTTCTAGACTTGAAAGAAGATGTGTGTGTAAGAGTTGAAAAGTGAAGGAAAGAAGAAAGGGTGTGTGCCCAGTGGATGGGTTGTAGATCATATTATGTTGATGACTATGTGTATGACCTATAGGTCATATTTATGATTTCAAAATAGTGCTCTTGCAAGTTTGAATATTGGGAGAGAAGTGAATAGAAGGACTTGCAAGTTTCAGTGTGTATATGAAGGCATTTTGAGTGAAGAGGAAGGGAGATTGTGGCATGCCTATATGAGAGGATTGTATAAGATAGGGAGGGTGTTTGGTAAGGGTTATAAAATTATAGTTCCATCATTAGGTGTTGAATACATCAGTTCAAAGGTGGAGATGTTCATATCATAGGTGTTGGAAGGGTGCTCAACATCTAGGTTAAAAGGACTTGACCATCATAGGGGTAGGTGTTCTTTATGGAATAGGTGTTTCATTAAAGTCTGGTCAGAAGGACTTGGCCATCCTAAGGGTAAGTGCTCCTTATGGAATAGGTATTTCACTAAAGTCTGGTCAAAATGACTTGACCATCCTAAGGGTAGGTGCTCCTTATGGAACAAGTATTTCACTAAAGTCTCATGTCTATATACTTATTATAAGACAAGTAGTCCAAGGCTTGAGAGTGGGTTTTATTCCCCAAGAGGGTTTCCCACATAGATCTTGTGTTGTGTGTGTAGTCTTGCATTATCTATTTGATCATTACTATAAACATCTTGAATGCTTCATGAATGGTTGTATTATATGCTTAAGTGTTTTAAGGGTTTGGAAATTGAATTAAATTATTTTCCACCACTTATTCACCCCCCCCTCTCAGTGGTTTATAATTCTAACACTACTTGCCTAGTCCTACAACCCATGTATCCCTCTCCACTAACCCCATCATCCATGTCATCATCAAGGATGTGCCATGTCAGATCTTGTAAAGAAACCTCAATTATGGTATCTTAGTACTCATCATCTTTTGCACCTATAAATACCAACACAATACATTAGACCAAATTAAAAAAATTAATAAGCCAATACTAAACAAACCAAACATGCAAAAATATACAAATGATAATGTACCCACAACTTCCCCAATGGCCATTAGATCTAATACATCCTCAACAATAGTTTCATCCCCCAAATATAGTGGCAATAATATGTGTCATCTCCACCATAACAATAAGGCATTGATATCCCCCACATCATCTAAATCTCATATCTCTATCATAAGAGCTCATTCCATCATTAGAATATGATCTAACTTAGTTGTTATGGGTCTTGGCCTATTCCCTGACCTCACTAGGGCCTGACTACTCCTCACCCACACCTATGTTATTAGAGGCACATCCTAGACCACAAAAAACTTTCGTGTCACATGCTCATATTAGAAACTCTCAAAAAATTCAGTCCATTGATCATGCAACCAAAAACTCACTTGAATTTGTCTTAATTATATCCCATCCTTGGGTCATCCCTTAAATCCCCTATAAAGTCTCTAAATAATGTCTTTGGGTGTCACCTAATCCAATATCCATCAATAGTTCATCTTGCTCCTCGATCGCATGAGAACTATTCCAATCCATCTCTCTATAAATACATGGGGTGTGCCTAATTTGCATGTAAAAACCCCTAAAACCTGGCCATTGAAATGTGCTCATACAACCCATAATACAATAATATCGAGGATCCAATCCCACCACCACACAACTCCTAAGTAAAATAGTATAAATCTTGATACAAGTGGGCTATCATAGTGCAACCCCATAAGTATATGGTCCCATGATCCTCTATGTCCTACATAATCCCATGAATCATGTATGAAATTCATACCTTGATACCATACATAGCAACAAATGAATCCAATAACACTACCAAAAACTTCAACAACCATAGAACATTGGCTGAAATAATCATGAATAATAATATATCACTGTTACTCCCTTAGTGATAGGTCCCCATAGTTATAACTATAAAGTACCTCAATGCCTAGTCTATATAACTTATTGACCAGTAATGGTCAATCTCAGTATCATGTACACATCCTCTAGGGTAATAATTCTCCCTAGTGGGTAGCCAAAAAGTATATGTATCAGCTTTCCATCACTCACACAATTTAATCATCATATGGTAATCCTAAGGCATTGATGCAAATGATGCCACATAACACAGACCAACCCTATCCAAAACTATTCTCTCATCATCTATTAGGGGTAGCCCGCATAAGCACTCCATCATCTAATCACTACGAAACTCATTCATACCACATCCACCTATAAAATACAAATAAGCAAACATTAGCATCTCCAAATGACAAATATAAATACTAAAACAATCATTAAATGCAATTTAGAATAAAAAATTCTAATATGTAGTCTATAAGACATTAGCACTACAAATAGGACACTAGCATCAGATGTTAACATGGACCCTAGATGGCAGTGTGAAAACCTAGGACACTAGCATTACCCTTGGGACACTACCACAAACCTCCCAAAAAGGGCCTTAATCTAGCTCAATAATGTTAAAAATGATAAAAAGCTTAATCACAAAGTCAAACACATGAAGAATGAGTGGATCCTTACCAAGAGTGACCTCTTCATCTACGTATATGAGCACCTCTACCTCCTCGTAATGGTTCACATTCACACCTGGTCTCCCCGACATGTTTTTGGACTAGAGAAATAACTCTTGTCAAAATTAAAAGGTTTAAATGATTTTTGAAATCAATCAAATAGCCTATTTAAACCATGTTTTAAAAATGCCACCCACTTAAAGTTGGCCCTATGCAAAAATTTATCCAAATATTACCCAAATCTTCCAATCATACTATCTTAAGAACCATAGCTCCAATTTTTGATCCATTACTTGTGTACGAGACTTGATAATTATATCTCCTGCACTTTACTAGTTACACTTCTATCCCACTCGACTTGACTCCACAAACAATAAAACTCATATTTCCTTAGCAAACCCACTATATACCATATATTAGTCCTAATTTACAAATGATTCCTCTATAATCACCAAAATATTGATCTTATAATCTTATTATCGACACTAACTATCACCAGCAAGCCTATTGGTATAAATTTTGGCTCGATACCCTTATTCTAGTTTTAGCACTCTCACCATAAGGGGGGAATATATACACTATTCACACCAATTTAGTTGATTCATATTTCCCAATTTAATGACTTAGATACACAGTTAGGCTCATAACATATTTTGACTCAGATATGCATATTTACTCAGTGGCTCAAACATACAGATACATATTTGACTCAGATTTCCTGATTTAATGACTCAGACACACAGTTAGGCTCAGATACACAAATTGATTCAAATATTTAGATACATATATTGGCTCAAATATTCAAATGCATAGATTGAATTAGATATGCATGGTAAACAAATTGACTCATATTTATAGCATTTTACAACACTAGTTTAGATTCTTAAATTTTACATAGGATTTTGACACAATTCCATACTCAGTTTATGATTATGTGGACACATACATGGTACACAGTCCCTATGCATACATACAACCTTCAGTGCATGATACACAACTACATTACTCAAATATCAAGTTTGGGGGCATGATGCAGGGCACATGTCCTCAACCCTATAGGATTTCAATAGGTTATATAGATGGAATAGAAAATTATACCATTCTCTATGCACATATTGCCAAATTACACTCAAATTGTCACCAAGATGTCACCAAGATTTCACTAGATTGGGTCATATGGCCATTTGTAGAGGTTGAACCATAGTTTCACACCAAAATCAAATTACACTAGTTTGTTTAAGATGTAGGTTGATCCATAGTTTTGACCTCTAAACACATTTAATTCTTAGACTCAGTTACATATCAGAGTGGAGGCAAGTAGGGCTTATTCCTCCACATACATAGATTACTTCTCATACTCATTTACGTATCAGATTTGGGGGAATTAGGGATTTTTCCTCCACATTTTTGGATTACTTCTCAACTTAGTTATGTATCAAAGAAAGTGAAATTAGGGCTTGTTCTTCCACATTCATAGATTACTCCTCGGACTTAGTTACATGTCAGAGTGGGGGGAAACAGGGCTTGTTTGTCCATAGTTATAGATTACTTCTTAGACATAGTCACATATCAGAGTGGGGACATATAGGGATTTGTTTCTCATGATCCAGTCAGTTACTTAGATTTAGTATAGGGGACACCTACACTATGGACTTCCTCTTCACATCTAGCATTCCAACACCTATTTGCTTCTCTATCCAAGAAGTGGGTGGGGTCCAAAATACATCCACACATGTAAGTACAGGTATGCATTTTATTTTACTTTTAATCTAGTACTTTCATTTCCATTCCATAACTAAAATAAAAATGGGGAAAATTTACACCCTAGTTTTGTCAAGTAACATAAGTACTATGAATTTTGTAGCTCTTTAACAAGAAGTTCTTAATAATGAATGAAGGTCTTATACACATGGTTATTTTGGTCTATTAACCTTTATTATGACTTATTTTTCCTATTTGTTTCACCTCCAATGGTCTTATGTCATGTTAACCCCAATAACAGGGGGCCCTAACCTATTTTTTACAATATTTACCTAATTTTTTGCCTACATGATAATAGTGTGGCCCTGGATAGTAGCACACCACACTAGTGTCCACCATTGTGTTATTATCCAATGGTCACATTTTTAGCATATGTTGGGTCCTTATCCTTCCTTTAGATCTCTTCTTATGATTTTATCTTTATTTTCACTTTTTTGGCCTATAAACAAGTGTCATTACATTCAATTTAAAGTTCCTTGTATATAAAGAGCCTCATAAGGTATTCTACATCTAGCACTTATTAATTTGGCACATAATTACACTAAAAAATAGTCAATAGTATAGCTTAACACTCTAAGTTTACTTAGCATCATACCTAGATTTTCATGCTTGATCAAAGAAGGGCCTAAGCAAAGTCATTCTAGCATATTATGTGCATTGATTATGCACATTCGCTGAGGGAGAACTACATGTAATCTGAGACCCCTATCATTAAGGTTAATGTAGGTAGTAGTTAGAATAGTAAGGGTTATACATCAAATGATTTTAATATCGCACAACCCACCTTGTCCCTTCCTTTTAAATTTGATTTCATTATTATTTCATGTGTATAGATATTCATTAGGGTTTTGAAGGAAGAACAACAAAATAGTGACACATAAGGATGATTTTAATCTCTTGAGCACAACAATAAAACCCTGAATCTCCCTCACAATGTTCCTAGAAGTCTCAAGACCCCTCTCCACAAAAGAACACTACCATGGTTCTTTTGACACTAGTGAAGTGTGCTACTATCCCTCTGACTGCACTAATGTCCTAAAGCAACAAAATCCCCAATTTTAGAAATGAAAGGGATCCAAGCTATCTTCCTGACCTATTTCAACATCATTACCATCTAGTGATAGGTTTTAATTTAGATAAGTCAATTTTCTCCTTACACATTATTTTAGGTAAATCAATTTAATTATCTATTTGTAATGTATATTTGTATTTACCCTCTATACTTATCCCTTTAACAACCTAAGATTTACATCTATTAAGTCCTTAAATTTTAAATCACATTAGTCCCCAACAATCATGGATCATAAATAAAGAGGATTTAAAAATCAAGGAAATCTCACATCTCTTCCTAAGAAAGGGTGATTTGTGCAATCTCCATCACAGGCTTTCTAACCTAGCTAGCAATAGAGTAGGGCCTAGAGTGGGACCAAAGGTATCTCTATTGGGGCTATAGACACCTGGATATAAGTATATCAATACCTGAACCTTCCCTTCCTCAGCCAATTTATGCAAAGAAATAGAAGGCTTTTTAGGAGTTTTGCACTTTTGAGTCACCTTTAAACTCAATCATCGATTCAAAAGAGAAGAAAAATAATGGAAATAAACCATGCTATATACATGTAATCTCTTGAAGGAATTAAAACCTAGTATATCATATGTAGAAGCACACTAAAATGTTTTCTCCCCTTCTTATTTTATTGAAAGAAGTTATGGCCACCTGTCTAATAGTTCAACAATGGAGATCCATAGTCTAGGTCCTAATCACTGATAGTGTTTTATACTCATAGTCACCATTTATTGTGACCAACATGTCTATTTTTATAGAATAAAAGGGAACCTTTATATTAATAAAATTGAAAAAAATCAGCACCTTGATCAGGTTTTGATTGATCATTGCTTGTATAAAATCCCAATGTCAGCTCAATATTGATCAAAAGGGTCTCCCACAGTCTTTCCATTGGCTACTTATCAAGTTTGAGAGCTGAAAATAATAGCTTAGGCCATAATGAACTCAAAAAAGGTTTCCAAACATTTTTTGAGCTATGTTTTTCTATAAAAATTTCCTTTTTTAGAGTTTTCTTGGAGTCACACTCCTCAGGTTTGAGTTAGTACCCTCTTGGAAGCCCTTCAGACTAATAGTAAAATGTATATTTGTTTGAGAGGCACTTTCAATTACTTAAACATTTTTATATTTTTTATATATCCCATAACCAATGAGGAGGCACAACATGTATCCTAATGCTCTTATGGTGTTAGACTTGTAAGAGCCCTAGGAGGTCCTAAAGTTACCAGATGCATCAAAATTATCAAAAACCAGAACCAATGAGAAGGCACCACATGTTTCCTAATGCTCATGTTGTGTTAGACTTGTCAAATCCATAGGAGATCTTCAAGTTATCAGATGCATTAGCATTATCATATTCTAGAAATAATGAGGAGGTACCATGTGGCTCCTCATGCTCCTATTATGTTATACTTGTAAAATCTCTGAGATGTCTTGAATTTGTCAAAGGTGTTATAGCTATCAAACCCCAAATCTAATGAGGAGGTATCACGTGTCTTCTAATGCTCCCACAATGTTAGACTTATCAGATCCCTTAGAGGTCTTAGAGCTATCAAAGGTATCAGACCTATCAAATCCTAGAGACAATGAGGAAGTGCCATGGTTATCCTAACACTCTCATAGTATTAGACTTATTATAGCCCTAGTAGGTCCCAAAGTGTCAGAGGGGAAGTTTGAGTGAATGTAAAAGTTCCATGTGTTATTCCATATACTTAAGCGGTAGAATGTCCCAGAATGCCCTAAAAATTCTAAAAAGAAGTATAGATTGAGATACTTGATACAATAAAGAGATGCCACATGTAAATAAACTATCCTGGTGGCTAATTGATTATGTAAAACTATCAAGATACAAGGTTCCCCATTACGTCCAGGTGACATATGTGTTGACCAACCATAACTTAACATGTGGATATCCCCAAAGTCATTCACAATACCGCAAGGGTTAGATATATGCATGTTCCCCACACTCCCTATATTTATTAATTCAACCAATGGGAAGATCATGATTTGATAGCTCAATAAGTCTCATCGCCGTTAGCTAAATCTAAATGGTAGCTTGTTTTCAAAATATCAAATTACTACCGAATTGGGAAATGGTTAACATGGACTCATGCCATCAACTCAAAGCTCAATTCACTTGATGCAAGCTCACCAAAGCCATTACTATAGAATTTAATTCATAACTCTAAAAGGTCTCACCAAATTATCTTTACCATTATCAATCATCTATGCACTCAAATCATTATGAGCCCTTTACATAAAATTCACCATAGAGCCCAGAGAATACCCTATGCTAAAGAGTTATGCACATCAATATCATGTAGTTTGACAATGGTAGCCTCATCTTTGAACCCTAAACTAGAGATATAGTATAGGGACACTACCTTCCTATAAGGTATAACTCAATTCAAACACTACAATGAGGTCTTCATGACAATTGAGGATATCTATAAGTTGAGCTCAGATAATGATGCCAATGATGATGAAATAAAATACATAGATTAGCTCATCATCATTAGGAAAACTAGGATCTATGAATTTATGGCCATCCCTAAGGTCTTCCCATGTGCCTTGTTCCACAACATGTTGCTTTCCTCCAAGTGTAACCAAGATATCGTGAGGTTTCCCAATTCTAGATTCAAAATTTCAAACATCTTTGGGCTTGCATTTAAGGAGTATTATAAGCACCCAGACTACATCATGACCTATGACAAGGAGTTCTTGTATGCTTGGACACAAACCTATAACATCTATGATGTCCTTAAATACTAGGCAGAGGATCCTAATAACTAGGTCAATAAGGAAGATTATGATTCATATACAATCAACACCTTTCAAGAAGGTGTGTGCATAAGCTTGCTCTTGCTCAACCACCTATATGGGGAGAGTGATATAATGCATGTCAACTCTTTCAGGGTTCCCCTTCTTAGTGTCATCATGAATGGGATGAGGTCCTAGATTTAGTCAATCTCATCACATTCAACCTCATCAGGTAGGTAAATGGGGCTTCTGTAGGTGATATTTTTACATGATGGCATACATGGTAGACATTGTATGTGCCACCTTGGACTTCAGGGGCTCATTTTTTCCTTGATGGTTACCAATGGGATCCATGGTGCATGTGGTGTTATACAAACTCTACATCCACCACTTTTTGAGCAAAATTTGGGACATATGCATGTACTTCTACCCAATCATGTATCAGGGAGTTAATGAGAGGCCCATGTTGAGGCTCTTAGATGAGATCTAAGATTCATTGCAGCCCATTATCACCTACTAGTACTACCAATATAGTGCCATAATCCAAGTAGAAGGCATTCTATGCGGGAATCTGTTGTTACCATATATGATCTTGAACCATCTTATAAATCAGGGGATCACCTACCAACTCGTTCATAGTGTGTCTAGCCACTACCTTGGCTAGAAAGAGAAGCACTATCTATATACATAATATTTTGAAAATTTATCAATTAGTGATGCTTTCTCTCTTACAAGAACCCATTGAGTCTTAATCTCTCTGAGTGTATGCCTTACAAGGTACACTGGGAAAGGGGTGGGAAAACTATTGGTGCTTCATAGGATTGTTGTCCCTTTACTACCACTTATTATCAATCCAACCTTCTCCGTAAAATATTTTCCTAAGCTTTGCCTCGTATTTTTCACCCTCTTATAATCATTTTCTGCCTTCATTATCCCTTCCCTAGCTTAAAACCCTTTTCAATGGTTTACGATATAATGTTGGCCCCATCAACCCTATACTTTAATTAATAAAACTCATTTAGGGTCTAGGTTGGCCCTTAACTGACCTAGACCAAGACTTAATTTATTTTTTGTTAATAAAAATACAAATTTGATTGGGTTGACCATGTTGGCTAAACTTTATGAAAGGATTAGGGTTAGATTCAACTATATAAACACATTCATTTTGCCATTTCTTAGAGATAGATTTAATTATTAATTTGCACTTCTTTACAATCTACTCTTCCACCATTCTACTTGACGATTCGTAGCTTAGGGTTTATACTTGGATAAGAATCTTGTCTTATGAAAAATTCTTGGATGTTTTTGAATTTTTTAGTGATCCTTACAAACCATAATAACCTCTTAAAAATCACCTTTATCCAAGGATGAGATTGAGTCTTGACAGGTTCATCTTCAAGGTATCTCTAAATTTTCTCCTCCCTTTTAGTAGATAAAATTAGCATAAGTAATGGCTTTTAAATATATTTATCTCTCCATGCATTAAGGGTTTACCTATACATAGCTTAATTAATATTCTCTTATGCATGTTTATTTTTATGTTTACTAACCCCCATTTATGCCACAAGCTTTGGTAAGCAAAAGATTAGACTTTACATTGATTTTATCATTTATACTTAATGAATATAAAAACATGGGACTTAGTTAGGGTTATTGCATTGTTTTGCTTGATTAGAGGCTTTAGAACCCTCCTCAATAATTTTATTGTGGTAAGAGATACCTAGGCTATGTCTAGAAGATCCATATAGTTCATGACCCTGAATATATAATGTATCGATAATCAAAAGTGTAAGTAGGATTTATCTTCTTCAAGCTAGGATTAATTTATAGATCATTTGTATTTTCCTTTGCATATATTATGTTGAACCTAATGTGAATCTAACCCTTAAAGTTTTTTTTCACACCATTTTTTTATCTTCATATTATATTTTTCTATATTTGTAGTATTGTATTGAACCAGTCAATATAGTTCTAACTTTACATGCACATGTTTAACACACAATCACTTCAAAATGATTATGTATTGTCTATGTAGGTCTTTGCCAATTATAGGTTACTGGATCAATTATTTTGACACATTACTTTTCTTCAATTTGATATTAGCATACATAGTTGAATAGGTTAGCTATGTCTACTATTTTTTATTGTTAACATACAGGTCAATAAACATTGTCAAATAGATCAACTATGTTCATTATTTCTTCTTCAGCATATAGAGTTTTGCAGAACTTGGTCAAACCAATTGACCTAGTTGGTAGAATTTGAAAGCAGCATTTAAACAATCTTAGCATAAAATTTGTAATCTAAAACATCTTCAAGCCTACCAAGGTTCCTTTCTTTTATCTTTTTGTCATTTTAGTTCTTCCTTTTGTTCTATTTTTCATATATTTATAGAATATAAGGCTATAACCCTACAACTAACTAGGCCAACCTAGTCAACTTAGTTTTTTAATCTATCTTTTGTCTAAGAGACATAGTCAACCTATTTGACGTTGTTCTTAAAGACCTTGCTTCTACAAAATGGTAGTGACCTAGTCAACTTTATTCTATAATATTTGCATATAATGTCACCTCAACTGACTATGTATTATTATCAATCAAGGAATTAACATCTATTTGCTATTAATTAATTCATATTTCCTTTTCAATTATTTGCATGCTTAGAGTAACTCACATAACTTAAATAAGTGGTTTTTCTAAAATTACCATTTTATTTACACTATTTTACTCTTTTTCACACACTACCAAACCATTTTACATTTAAAAAGTATTAAATATTTATCTTCCCAAGGCTTACCTACTTAGATTTCATCACCAAGGAGAAAGTCAACTTGGTTTTCTAGCTAAGTATATATATGTCATTAATGGTATATATTGGTAAAGCACCTAACACCTTTATCATTGCGAGATTGTGAAGTGAGGGGGTAGACCTCAATACCAAGCTAGTACCATTACCAATATAGATCCCTTTCATCCCAAACATCCTAAAACCAACCTTAGATTGCTTTATAATTCCATATTTTAGCCAACTTTCCTATCACATTAAATTCAAACTTTATTATAACTTAATAACACTCGGAATAACCAACTAGTTAACATTTACTTTTCAGTTATTTCTTTCTTTTTTATCATTGTGTGTTGTATTTAAAAACGTGTATTAGCTAGCATTGGTACAAGGTTTGTGTTGTATGTTTTAATTGGATCAGTCACATTGATCCAACTGTTTGTGTACTTGATTTCATTATTATTTCATATTATCTTACAAAAAATTTCTATGTTTCAAAATGCTATTGTTCTGATTGATATAGTCTCTTATAGACTAATTTTCACCTTCTTGATTATAGTACACAATAGACCTACATGACTATGTATTCTGATCTCTTTGTTTTATCCCCTATCTAGTAATACATTGTTGACCTATATGACTATGTATTATTTTCAACCTGTGTCTCAGTAGTACCCTATCAACCTAGTCAATTTTATATCTATTGTTTGACCCTATTCTTTGTTGGTTGACTCTATTCTCTATTTGGCCAACTTTGTACTTAATTTTACTTCTTATTTCTTAATCTTTTTTTTTCATCAAGCATCATGAAATCTCCTATCATAATCTTATTAGATAACATGAATCCATTTAGACACTATATGGGGTGATCCTTTATTCCTTTATTTACCTCCCAAGAGAATCTTCACTCTTGGAGTATTTCTTCCCCTCCCTCATCTTTAGATTTCAACATGGTTCAAATCACGTCACAAAATGAGATTGGTGGATCAGTTCCTTTCCATGCCTATCAAGAAAATTTTCATCTTCAAACATCTCATCACAATGTGGGGGTAATTGGCACAAGTTTATCCAATAAACCCATAGGTAATCCACCACCTAACAACCCTCCCCCTAATACCAATTCAAGGAGTCCTTATACAAATACCAACCCACCAATTAATACAACCCAAATTTTTGCATAGATAGTGCAACAAATGAACATAATGCTAACATCTAACACCTCCCAAATGATACAACTACAATATCATTAGATCAATATGGCTAATCAACCTCTCGTTCTTCTCCCTCAAAATAATCAAAATTTTATTCCTCCACCTCTTAGAGATACCACATTAAATGTCATTCCCCAACCTATCATGAATAATAATATGCTCCAACACATCCAAAATGATCCTTTATCTTCTTCCATTATTTCTATTGATATTGGTCACATATCTCTCACTATTAAATATGATGGGACTAAAGACCTTGAATCCTTCCTTAAGGCATTTATAAATATCTATAAGGAGTGGATCCAAACTAATACTTTCATCACAACTAAACTTTTAGTTAAAACTTTCATTGGTGATGTATTGGAATGGTACAATCACTTTCCCAACATTCCATATGGCAACTCGAGGATTTAGTCAATCTTCTAGTTAAATATTTTTAACACAATGATCTTCCCAAAAATTACCTTAGCCATTTTATCAATGATAATCAATCTCCCACTGAATCAGCTCATGATTTTATCAAGCGATTGAAATATTTAGCTCACAAGGTCGATCATAACATGACTAATCAAAATTTGTTTAAACTCTTCATAACTGCCTTAACACCTTCATTTCAGGATGAGGTTTGAAATTTTGCTCCTCAAATGCTCAATGAAGCTCTTGACCAAGCCAAGAATTAAGACTTCTTAATGAAACAATTTGAACCTAATACCAAATTCATTAAAATATCTTTTCAAAATTTAACTAATGCAATAATTGCTAATCCTCCTCAAACCAAATTAGGAGTTGACAAAGCTGAAGCCGACAATCCCCCATCTTCTCACACACCATTAACTATGTAGCAAAAGAAATATTTTTTATAACCCTATAAACCATTTACTTATCCAAATAATCCAACTAAATGGTATGACCCTAATTAATTTTGTTAGTTCCACACTGACATTGGTCACTCGCATGAAACATGTAAAGGGGCTCACAAAATTTGATGTATCTTATGTGCTTGGTGATTCATTTAATCATGAAGCTATAATCTAAATCCATCATCAAGATTACAATATTGCTTCTCAAAAATGATGAGCTCCCATGGTTTCTTCTTATAACAACCAAAAAAAAATTCCACATCTAATGCTCAACAAGCCAACAAGAATGTTTGTGCAATTGATGTTAACTATGACCAATATTTAAAAAAATCTCAATATTTCAATGTAGATAAGGTTAATTATCATTATAATCCAACTCACAAATATCATGTCACTAAACCTAAGAAACCATCTTTGGAAGAGAAACTCCTCAAAGATACTACAAACACTCATTTAGCTTTGGAAGCCAATGAAGAACCATCTCTTCCTTCTAAACCCCCAACCACTTCTCTTCCTCTAAAATATAATTTACCTTCTAAACCTCATGCTGGTTGTTCTTCCAAAACCCATAAGAACTTTTTAGAAGAACTCAACTCCATACCTTGCAAGATTACTCTTACAGAGTTAGTTTTCACCTCTCCTTATCATCATAAGTTCCTCATGTAACACCTTCAATAAATTGAAGATACATCTTCTCTAGAAGAGGAACCATCTTCTCATGAGCCTCAACCAACTAAAGTGCTTACCATTGAATCCATTTGTCTTTGTTTGAAACCCTCCATAGAGTTCCTCAAAGAGGAAATGATTAACGATGAAATCTTATTTTGAGCCAATGATCCACCCCTATTCATTAAAATAGCCATTAATACTGTTGTTTTCAAAATTAGCTTAGCTCATTTTGGAAGCAACCCCCTATGAAACTTGTATGTTTCGTCTCTCGTCTCTCTAAGCTCTTTTTTTGATATGAGTTCTATAATTCATTTTCGTCTTGGTTGGATCGGGGAGTGGTTACTATCCCGTCAAGGCCAAGTTTTCCCTTCCTCTTTTCCTTTTTCTCCTCTTTCCAGAGTTGGTCTCTTTTTTATTTTTCCCTGCAAGGGCGGTGATTTTTGCCGCCCTTGCATTTTCCTTTGTTTTTATGTAAGGGCGGTGATTTTTGCTGCCCCTACATCCTCCCCTACAAGGGCGGCGATTTTTGCTGCCCCTGCATTTTCTTTGCAAGGGCGGTGATTTTTGCCGCCCCTGCACCTTCCCTGCAAGGGCGGCCATTTTCGCCGCCCCTACAAAAGAGACCGACTACATGTAAGGGCAGCGATTTTTGTCGCCCTTGCACGTCTCGATTTCCATGCAAGGCATTAATGGCCACGCGTGTCGGGTCGTTGGGGTGAGTTTTTCACCCTATATATTCTGATTTGAGCCTCTTTCTTCTCACTGCTTCCTCTCCTCCTCCTACCTCTTGCACCTGAGCGCCTAAAGCGGCATTTTGATGCACTAGCTCGCAGATCCAACCTCGTGGCGCACGCATTTTCTAGGTAGGGTTTGTCTTTTGATTTATTTATTTTTGTTGTTTTTATTTCTTGCTTAGTTGCTTTTGGTAGTTTTTAAGTGTTTTTCTTTATTGTTTCCCTCTTCCCCCTTCCTGCCCGCAGTTTTTACCACCGCGACCTCGTGCGGGCGGCGATTTTTGCCGCCCACATTTTTCTTATCTTCTGTGCAAGGGCAGCAATTTTCGCCACCCTTCCACACTTCGTTTGCCTAAGAGCGAGGGCGGAGATTTTCACCGCTTCCACACTTTCCCCCACACTTTCCCTGCGGTCTCCCTGCAAGGGCGGTGATTTTTGCCACCCCTGCATTTTCCATGCAAGGGCGGTGATTTTCGCCACCCCTGCATTTTTCTTCTTTTTCAGCCAACTCCCGAGATTTTTTCCTGAGTTGTCCCTTTCACGCTTTTTCTTTCTCGTTCCTCATTCTTTTGCTTAGCCTAGCCTATTTAAGTGACCTCCCCTAACCTATGTCACTTAAATTGCTCTCCCCCTCTCTCTCACTCTCCTTTCAGCTATGGCTGCAGCACCTTCAGCGAGCTCCTGCACACCTGCTCTCATCCAAACAAGATCATCCCCTATGACGGAAGCATCTCCTTCAAAGGTGAAGATGATGAAATACAAGTACCAGGGCGTCTTCCCGCTCACAGCAGTCACCTCGAATGTCATCACATTCGAGACACTGAGATCGGCCATGTAGATATGGCTGAATGCTTGGAACAAACCAAAGCAACAAATCCCAGCACTGGGATAAAGAGGATTATTGAGAGCAACATCCACCTGCTGGCCACCTTCCCAGTAGCAGCACATCATGCAGAGTTCATCCTTCAATGCACGCACTTTTATGACAAAGAGACCAGATCAGTCTCAGATGCCAGTGGCAGCATGATCATTCGGTTGGACCCCAAATTTATCGACAAATTTTTCCTATGTCTGCCAGCCACCGAAGTAACCCAAATTGACTTCGGGAATGCACAAAGGGAGTACGACAAAGACCTCGAGAGGGCAAAGAAGGTCATCAACCATAAATGGTTAAAAACTCCAAGGGCCAGTCTATCTAGATGGCTGAAAAGCTTCCCCAGAAGTGACTTCATTGAAGAAGTTGGTGACTTAATCACCCTCCTCAGCAGAGTACGGGGCCTCCCGTCCTCTTCACAATTCCATGAATAGATGTATCCATTCATTAAGATCATCCTGCAAGGCAAATAGGCCATCTTTTGGGGGGAATAGATCAGCAACACTATTCACGAGCAACTGACCAGGGTACAAACCTCCTTCAAATTCTACATGACCTCGTACCTGGTCTACATAGCTGCTGCCATGCGATCTTTCCCAGGTTTAACAACAGAGGGAGATAGGAAGACCACCCCAGTCTATTCATACTATCCGCAGCTAACACTTCAGGGGTCAACACGTCATTTCAGATGAGTGAATGACGCGTTCTTTGTTGTATTCCTATGTCTCTTTGATCCTCAACTGGAGCAGAAGAGAATATCAGACGAAGCCTGGACAGTAGTGAACAGTTTTGGCTGCATGTTCCTCCAGTTCTCTACATTTTCTTATCTTCAGGTGGGTTTCTACCAAGGATACCCTTATATGCTCCCTAGATTCCCTTCAGATAGGTTGGTCCTAATAGAGCTTTGCCGACAACTGGCCGTCGTGCACTCAAAATAGATGGAGCTTAAGAGACCCAGTTTCAAGTTTCCTATCCAGATTGGCAGATTTTCAGTTGCTACATCGACTAAAGCTAGGGTTATGGAAATAGAGATGTAGATGGTTACCATCAAATCATTCAAAAGATGGGAAAAATTTGATTATAGGGGAGTCAGAGAGACGATCTGAAGGAAGACTCAGTTCCACGAGCCCATGATTGAGGACATCTGGGTGGATATGAGGACGGCTGAAGAGATAAGGAAGATGGACTATTGTCGTCTCATGCTAGAGCAGATAGAGTACCTCGGACTTGCTGAGATCCCTTCAGGGTTGATTGACAATGGGAATGTCATGAACAGCAAATATCTGACAGAAAAGGTCGTTGGTTCCCCTCTTCCTCCAATTAACTGGTCTCAAAAAGAATTGACCTCTCTAAGGAAAAGATTTGAACCAATATTGGCTAACACCAATAGTTGGTTGGCAGCAAAGGGGATCACCCTAAAAGAGTTCATCACAGGGTCAGAGGCTGAATACCAAGCAGAGATGAAGAGAAAGGCAGAAAGCCGAACCAAAAACAAAGATGACGTTCCTTCATCTTCTAAGCCTCACAAGCCTAGGATCGTCTTTGTATCCAAAAAACCTAGGTCAGCACAAGAGCTTGAGGTAGCAGCGGAAGGAACTAAAGAACAAAGCCTCAGGGTACAGGTAGCTCAACCAATGGGGACAGTGGATCAACCTTCAGAATGACCAGGTGTTGGGTCTCCAACCTCGCCGAGACAAGCACGGCCGATCTAGAGCTCCTCTCCTTCTCCTCCTCAATCTCCTACGGTGCCCACTTCTCCTATCTCTCCCATCATTGTTCCCTCTTCTGGACCCACTTCCCCTTCCAAAGTTGTTTTTGGTGATCCTCAAGATCCTTCAGTAGGTTCACCTCGCTCTTCCGTATCCATTCTGAGTCTATCATCTCTATCTTTTAACCTACCACCAAGCCCTGCACCTGATCTAGAATCAGCAGTTGGTATAGTTTCGCCGGTCACTCCAACCACGACTACTGTCACCACCAGTAGTGTGGAAGCTGCAACAACGACACTAGTAGAGGCGACTATTGTTGCAATAGGTACTTCTCTCCCGCCATGGATGTCTGCTTTCACACCTAAAAGAAAGAAAATGGCCATCTCTTCAGATGAATTTGACTTTGGTAAGATCATACCAGCAAAAGCAAAGGCTCCTAAAAGGCCAAAAATCCTCTCCAGGTTAGTCGAAGAAAAGGGGCAAAAATTTCTAGAAATTGCCAAACCTCCTCAAGACGCAGCCCTTGAAGGTTTTGAAATGAGCAGTTATTCCCTCTCTCGTGTTGAACTTGGAAAAGTTACTCACGAAGGGGCAAAGAGTGATCTTCAGGCAGCAATAGACATTATGGTCCAAAAGTTTGACAAGGAAAAAGAGATGAAGGATTTTTATAAAGCCAAGGCTGAGCAGTTAACGGCAGTAATCAGAAGATTCACTATCCCACCTGAAGCAGCGACTCCAGAGGCCTTTTCTGTGGATGATTCAGTCATTCAAAAAGCTGAAAAGACTTATTTGAAGGGGAAAGTAATGGAGGAATATATTGACAGAATGCACAACCAAGGAATCTCTCTGCTATCTGAGGTTGCAGAAAGAACAGGGAAAATGAAGAGGTTGAAAGCTCAGGTAGACAATTTTGTCTCCCTTGTCTCTCAGGAAATTGATGGCTTGGAGAAAGATCTCGATAGATGGAAGGAAATAAAAGATCTAAAAAAGAGTACCCTGATATCTATCGGTATCATCCCCAACAAAGATTCCTATGTTGAGATCAAGGTGTCGATGATCTTCAAGATTCAGGTACTCAAAGATCTAATTGATAATCTCAAAGCTTTTAAGGAAGCTAGTGATAAAAGTGACATGAGCTTGTTAAACAAATTAGAAGAGCTGCCCTGCAACTTGACCTCTAAGGACCATCAGTTCCTTCCTGTAGAGGAAATGATTCAAAGTTTCAAAGGGATGATCCAGAAGGATTTTGAAGAAGCGTCTTTTTCAATGATTTCAGTGGACAGCATTCTAGATGCTCAGTTAACTTTGAAAAATTTGAAATCCAGGTTAACTGGCCATTCTAAAGCCATCACAGCATTGAAAGACGCACTAATTAGAGCGAGAGTTGTCTCCAAAAATGCAGCTGCGCCCGACAACGTAGGAATTCAGGCATTGATCGCCATGTACGATGCTCATCTGAAGAAGTCCGGTAGCAAGAATTGACACTCTCTCTCTCTCTTTCTCTCTTCTTCTATCCTTATGCATTTCTGTTTTGTGCAAAATGCATGCAAATTTTGTAATATGTAATTACGAATAAAATATTTTTGGAAAATATCTAAAAGTCAAAGATGAGTCATCTTTGACCAAGATATTTTATATTTTATTATTTTTCTGTTTTTGAGGATTTTCTCCCTATATATAGTGGAGACCTCATTTGTAAATTTTCTTCTTGGAAAATTCAATAGCAAACACTCTGCTGAAATTGAAGCAACTTTTGAGACTTTGTGCTCAAACTTGTAAATCATATTCTGTTGAATGAATGAGGAGCAGGTTATTTCAGACTTTGTGTTGAGATTGTCTATGTTGTTTGGGAAGTAGTTCTTATGTCTCTTTCCTAAGTAATATCTTATTCATCTGATTTAATAAGCAAAGTGGGTGTGTTATTATTATCTGAGGGCACTTCTTGAGGGTAGAAGATAGACTTTGTGTTGCTTTTACCTTTGAGATTCTTTTATCTTTTGTAGTTTCAGGTGAAGACTTTGTGCTTCACTTTACTCTACGGTTGTACTCGTTCTGGATCTGTGGAGAAGCTACGAAAGACTTTGCTCTTACATAAGCGTTCTTGTGCCTTGGTTACTTCAGGTAATCTCTTGCTCTTCGTTTGATACCATTCCTGAAAGAAGAAGAATGTTGTTAGCATTAGACCAGGATTTTCTCTCTTTTGTTATTTATAAATTACTTCTGAAAAAAGAGAAGTAGATGCTGTTATACCAACCCCATGTGTTATTTTCTACTTAATTACATATATGCTTATAGCACATAAATATTGATAGGGAACCTCTCCTTGATGAGAGGAGAGATTTACCTCGTCTAGATCTAGTAAAGCCACACTCCTCGTGGTGTAAATATCCTTTATGTTGTGGCTGATATCCCCATTTTGTCACCAGTTAGTTGACGACAAAATATTCACCCAACAGTTTTTGGTGACTCTGCTAGGGAATTCGGATGTGTAATCTGAAACCTCAAGTTTCAAATTGAAGCAGTCCCTATCCTTATCCATTACGTAATCTGGCGACTCCGTTTCATGTCTTACCCATTATCATTATAGCCTTACCAGTTATCTCCATTATATTATCTGGTCAGATTAACCAGAGCTACTGGGAAGAACACGCATCTTGGAGCCTCAAGCTTCAACTTGAAGTAGTTTCGGTCCCATTTTTGTTTTAAAAAATCTGGCAACCCCACGTTACACCAGAGGTCAAAGATCTAAGGGTGTTGTTGACCCTGTGTTTGAGTTGGCGCAATAGAGTAATTTTGATCTGTTTCCTCCATCAGCTTCTCTTCGATGATCTAGGAGTGTTCCTTATAGCCTTGTCGGGTCACCAACACAAGGTAGAACTCCTTTTCCCGCTGTCAATCGCCGCCTACCTATAAACACTCTACCAAGGTTTGTTATCCCACCTTTTCATCCCCTTATCATAATGGCTCAAGGCCCGTGGAGTAATTATTTCGGTCCTCTTAATTTAACCCCACCTCTGCATGAACTACCTCGTAGTTCTAGGAAAAAATTTCCTAAGTTTTTTGGTGATGGAAAGGTTCATCCCGACGAGCATATTGCCGCTTTCTCCATAGCATGTGGCGTAATAGGGGTCGAATTTGAAGATGTGGTAGTGAGACTTTTTGTGGAGACTTTACAAGGTGCCGCTGCGGATTGGTTCTATCACTTGCAAGTCGGGTCAGTAACTGAATGGAATACCCTAAAGTCCATATTTGAAGCTCGGTTTAAACCCGTTGAAGATGCACATGCTTTGTTAGCTCAGCTAACACAAATGAAAAAAGAATCCCAGGAACCCATGAGGGATTTCATAGCCAAGTTCAACAAATTAAGAAATCGGATTCCTACTGTGGCTCAACCCACGCCAGAGAATCTCAAATGTTTTTTTATCAACTCACAGCTTCTCGAAGTAAGTTTTTTGTTGAGATGAGCTGGCCCTATGGACCTAGCCTTGGCTCAAGGATTGGCCATCGAGATTGAAGATGATCTTATCTTGGCAGGTAAAATCAGGAAAGATTCTGGTAAAAATAAATACCCCTCACCTGCTGAAAGCTCTTCCACGGGCACTACTGATCCTATGGTGCAAAAATTAACAAATGAACTGATTGCTTTGAAAAGACAAATTGCTCAAGGCGCGTCTACCCCTACCTATCGAGATGCACCCAGGAGGACATTTTAGAATCAGCCATATCAAGGTAATACTGCCCGAACCCAAAGACAATCAAACCGCCTACCTCCCCCTTCAGGAAGATTAGCCATTGAAGTAGCACCTGCAAATTCAGCGGTTGAATACCTAAAAGCTGAGCATGACCACTCCTTTCAGCCGCAGCTAGATCAATCAGAAAGTGCTAACCTCTTTGATGAATAGGATGAGGAATTAGCTGGTGACTCCAGTATCAATTTCCTAGATTATCAAGATGAAGCTAGAAGTAAAGGGGAAGATTCAGAGGGAGCTTACGCTATTTTTACCATATCTCAAAATCAATCAGCTTCACACGCTGACAAAGGGAAAGCAGATGATGAGCCCCGGCCAGCAGTTTCTATTGCCCAATGCGGGACTCCATTACCTCCACAATCAAAAGATCAGGTAACTCATAAAAAAGTAACTACTCCCAATCACTCAATATCTCCCTCTCTTACTACTTAGGCCAGCGAAGTACCTGTCAAAGCCCCTGATGAAGGGATTTCTTCTTCTTCTATTGCAACCACTTTTCAATCATTTGATATTATTGATCATGCTAGAAAGACTAAGATTCAAATGACAGAGGTTGAGTATTTGAGAGCTAACCCAGAGTAGTTTGATAGGTTAGCAGAGTATGTTAAAAATAAAGCTGTCCCTGTGGGACAAGATCTTTTGAAAGTTGTTCCTGATCTCCCCAAAGACAAACCAGCCCAAAATAATCTAGTTGTGACCCCTCCCGTCGCTCCCGAAAAAATAGAACCTTTCTATGTTTCCCTGCTTATAAATGGTTACAAACTAAGTAACTACATTATAGACTCCGGGGCTTCAGATAACGTCATGCCTGTAAAAGTGGCAGATTCTCTCGGCTTAACTTTAACCAAAACTTTTGGGAGGTGTTTTTCCATGGAAAACAAGCAAGTTCTCCTCCTTGGCCAAATAAAAGATGCCCAATACGCCTTCACGGCTTTTCTGGAAAAGCGAATTAAAATGACGGTTCTAGTAGCAGATGTTTCAGCATCTTACGGTATCCTGCTTGGGCAAAATTTTTGTAAGGATGTTGGAGGCGAGTTAAGCATGGACCTATCTGAAGCAAGGATTCTGGTTCAAGGCGTCATGAAAATATTGCTTCCTGAAAAGGAAGCCAGGTATGTAGTTACCCGTTCCACAGCTCCTGAAGCTCAGATTTTATTTGAGTCATCAGGCATGGGCACTTATTTCTTATCCACAGATGAGATCCACGGTGCATTAGATGAAACTCCTACGGGTGATGATTTGATTTTGGTTTCAACTGATGCGAAATATGGAATGCCCAAGCAAAATGAACACATAAAACAACCTTTTCCCCAAAACGGAAAAGTTTTTATGGAAAAAGTAATACCTGATGAGCTGTGGACTTTAGAGTTCGACGGCAGTTGCTCTTCTACTGGATCAGGAGCAGGAGTTGTGTTGGTATCCCCTCAAGGAAAAATTACTCCTTTTTCCTATAAATTGCAATTTAATAATACTAACAATACGGCCAAATACGAATCCCTATTGCTTGGACTACAGGCTGCCAAAAAAAAGGGCGTTAAGAAACTCCATGCTAAAGGAGACGCTGAGTTGATAGTCTGTCAGGTAAGGAACCTCTATCAGACCAAGCATGAGAGGTTGCACCATTACCACAATCTAGTATGGGATCAAATCAAAAATTTTGACGCCTTCAATATCTCTGCCGTTCTGAGGGAATTCAATGATCGAGCAGATGCATTGGCTGTTTCTGCCACCCTCCTGATTCCCCACCCAGATTTTAAGGGAGATAAGTATACTATTGAGATAATTTTCCAACCAAGTGTACCAAACAATATCGACCATTGGCAGGTGTTTGACAACGATGATCAAATCATCGCCTTCTTGAAACAAAAGGACACTTTCAAACAATTGTGTTTTGAAGGTAGTGAGCCCCGAGAGTACGGACTGGCCCCTGAAACCCAGACCCATATAGGTGAAGATTTTCTACAGCTCAAGGGGAATAAAATTCCCAAAGGTTTGGTTTCCCTAGAGAAGCTGTTTGATGACCATGACAGGTTTGTCAAATAGCAACGAACAGATTCAAATTTTTCTCAAGATTTTGATCAAGTCAACTTGGGAACCAAGAACGACCCTAAGATGGTAAACATTGGAAAATGTTGCACTTCCAAAGAAAGGTTTGAGTTTGCTAGTTTACTCTGCCAATATAAGGACGTATTGGCTTACTCTTATGATGACTTGAAATCTCTCAGGCCACATGACATTCATCATGACATCCCTCTGAAAGCCAACTCTGTGCCTTACAAACAGAAACCCAGGCAATATAATCCAAAAATCTCAGGTACTATTTTAGCTGAGATACAAAAGATGCTGGATGCTCAGATAATTTTTCCGATCCATCACTCAACATGGGTTGCCAACATAGTACCTGTTAGAAAGAAAAATGGTGAGATTCGAATCTATGTAGATTTCAGGAACTTGAATCAGTTGTCCTTAAAAGATAACTACCCCCTCCCCATCATGGATCAAGTTTTACAGATGGTAACAAGTTCAGAAATGTTATCAATGCTTGACAGTTTTTTGGGTTACAATCAAGTTGAGGTCGGGAAAGCAGATCAACACAAGACAGCGTTCACCACGCCCTGGGGCACTTGTGCTTACCGCAGGATGCATTTCGGTCTGATAAATGTAGGCACCACTTTTCAAAGGGCCATGGATCTCGCTTTCAAAGATGTTATGAGAAAATTCATTGTAGTATACTTAGATGATTTGATGGTATTTTCAAAACAATGCTCTGAACATGTTCACCATTTGCAAAAGATCCTGGAACGCTGCCGTCAAAACGGCATCTCGTTAAATCCAAAGAAATCTATTTTCAGAGTAACTAAAGGGAAACTTCTCGGACACATAGTGTCTCGAGAAGGCATCAGGATTGATTCATAAAGAGTTAGCTCCATCCAGGAACTTACTCTGCCTACCAGCAAGACCGTAGTTCACTCTTTCTTTATAAAAGTGAATTTCCTTAAGAGATTCGTTCCAAAATTTGCCGAGAAAACCCGTCATATTGTCAGCATGATGAAGAGCAATGCCGCATTTAGGTAGACTGCCGAGGGCAAATCAGCGTTCAAAGAAATTAAGGAAGCAATCGCTCGGGCACCAATTTTGGTCTATCTGGACTATACTAAAGGTTTCAAGATATATAGTTACGCCTCTGAGCATACACTATCAGCTATTTTGGTTCAACCAAATTCAAAAAATACAGAATCTCCTATTTCATTCATGAGTTGCCCACTCAAAAATCACGAATTAAAATATTCTCTTATGGAGAAACATGCTTACGCCGTGGTCAAGGCTGTCAAGCAGTTCAGGTTTTATATCTTGAATTCTCACACCGAAGTTCTCGTGTTGGATACAACAATAAAATCTATTTTGACTCAGCAAGAGTTCGGTACAAAGAGGGGTAACTGGATTGCCAAAATTTAGGAATTTGATCTGGACATCAAACCAACCAAGCTTGTACGGGGAAGGGGCCTCTACCAATTGATCGCCAACAACATTCCAGACGAATTAAAAAGTGAAGATCAAGATATCGAAAGTGTGCCCACAGTTCTCTTTGTCGCCACTACTGATGAGTGGTTTTCTAACATTGCTTATTTCCTAACATATGGTGAATGTCCTCCTCATCTTTCTTTTAAATAAAAATGGAATGTTAAATTAAAAGCAGTTGGTTATGTTCTGTGGGACAATGGTCTTTATAAGAGAAACTTGGACGGGGCATTTCTTCATTGTGTTGACAAGGCTCAACAAGGAAGACTTTTAGAAACTTTCCACAATTTGGCCTGTGGAGGACATTTCTCCGCACCGGTGATGGCACATAAGATTCTGCGAGCAAGGTACTACTGGCCCACTCTTTTTCAGGATGCTTACAAATGGGTGCGTAAGTGTGAGCTGTGTCAGCAATTCGTCGGAAAGCCTAAGCTACCTGCTTTGCCCCTCAGGCCAGTTGTGATCGATGAACCATTTCAGCAGTGGGGTATTGATTTCATTGGCACAGTTAACCCATCTTCAAGTGTCGGACATGATTATGTCCTCACCGCGACAGACTATTTTACTAAGTGGGTGGAGGCCAAACCAACTAAGCATGCTACATCTGAAGTAGTATGCACCTTCCTCAAAGAAAATATCATCTCCAAGTTTGGGGTTCCACTAAAAATTGTGACAGATAATGCAGCCTGCTTTTCGTCACATGAAATCACTCAATTTTGTTTCCATTATGAGATTACCTTATCTCACACTTCAGACTATTTCCCTCAGGGAAATGGACAAGCAGAATCGAGTAACAAGAACCTGGTCACCATTATCAGGAAGTTGGTGGACGACAATCAGAGAACATGGCACAAAGCTTTGTATGATGCTTTATGGGCCGACAGAATAACACTCAAAAGAGCTATAGGTATGTCACCTTTCCAACTCCTATATGGATGAAATGCAAAAATCTCCATCACCCTTGAACTACCAACACTCAGATTAACCAGAGCAATCGAAGACTCGACCTTTGAAAGCTCAGTTGACAAGCGGATCATGTGTCTGACTGAGCTGAATGAACAACGACTTATGATGGTGGATCGAATCAAGGAACATCAGAACCGGGTGAAGGTGCTTTTTGATAAAAAAGCTAAAGCGCATGAGTTCCAAGTCGGAGATAAAGTCTTGTTATGGGACAAGCGACGTGAACCAAAGGGGATGCATGGCAAATTTGACTCCCTGTGGAGGGGTCCGTTCACCATTCGGCAGCTCTGTGGCAAAGCCAGCTTTTTGCTGGAGTATAAAGATGGAACACCGTTTACACTACCTCACAATGGGCAGCATCTAAGGCTTTTCAACCGTTGAAGCTCGGGTGAGTCCATTTGTAAAATATGTACAGTTCTTATATTTTGTTTGTCTTTATTTCTCATTTTTTGCTCGACTCCGTAGCCCAATGGCTGGGATGAAGGCACTTAGAGACTGGTTTTCTACTTTCGCTTATCTTTTCGACAAGCAGAAGTTCCCCAACAAGAGCCAGCTATTGTTTCCAAAATCAGCTTAGCTCATTTTGAAAGCAACCCCCTACGAAACTTGTCCATTTCGTCTCTCGTCTCTCTAAGCTCTTTTTCCGATACGAGTTCTATAATTCATTTTCGTCTTGGTCGGATCGGGGAGTCGTTACTATCCCGTCAAGGCCAAGTTTTCCCTTCCTCTTTTCTTTTTTCTCCTCTTTCCAGGGTTGGTCTCTTTTTGTTTTTCCCTACAAGGGCGGTGATTTTCGCCGCCCTTGCATTTTCCTTTGTTTTTATGTAAGGGTGGCAATTTTTGCCGCCCCTACATCCTCCCCTGCAAGGGCGGCGATTTTCGTCGCCCCTGCATTTTCTTTGCAAGGGCGGAGATTTTTGCCGCCCCTACACCTTCCCTGCAAGGGCAGCGATTTTTGTCGCCCCTGCAAAAGAGACCGACTATATGTAAGGGCGGCAATTTTCACCGCCCTTGCACATCTCGATTTCCGTGTAAGGCATTAATGGCCATGCGTGTCGGGTCGTTGGGGTGAGTTTTTCACCCTATATATTCCGATTTGAGCCTCTTTCTTCTCACTGCTTCCTCTCCTCCTCTTACCTCTTGCACCTGAGCGCCTCAAGTGGCATTTCGATGCACCAGCTCGTGGATCCAACCTCGTGGCACGCGCATTTTCTAGGTAGGGTTTGTCTTTTTGATTTATTTATTTTTGTTGTTTTTATTTTTTGCTTAGTTGCTTTTGGTAATTTTTAGGTGTTTTTCTTTATTGTTTCTCTCTTCCCCCTTCCTGCCCACGGTTTTTACCACCGTGGCCTCGTGCGGGCGGCGATTTTCACCACCCACATTTTTCTTATCTTTTGTGCGAGGGCAGCGATTTTCACCGCCCTTCCACACTTCGTTTGCCCAAGAGCGAGGGCGGTGATTTTCGCTGCTTCCGCACTTTCCCCCATGCTTTCCCTATGGTCTCCCTGCAAGGGCGGTGATTTTTGCCGCCCCTGCATTTTCCATGCAAGGGCGGCGATTTTCGCCGCCCCTGCATTTTCCTTGCAAGGGCGACAATTTTCGCCGCCCCTGCATTTTTCTTCTTTTTCAGCCAACTCCCAAGATTTTTTCCTGAGTTGTCCCTTTCACGCTTTTTTTTCTCATTCCTCATTATTTTGCTTAGCCTAGCCTATTTAAGTGACCTTCCGTAACCTATGTCACTTAAATTGCTCTCCCCCTCTCTCTCACTCTCCTTTTGGCTATGGCTACAGCACCTTCAGCGAGTTCCTGCACACCTGCTCCCATCCAAACAAGATCATCCCCTATGAAGAAAGCATCTCCTTCAAAGGTGAAGACGATGAAATACAAGTACCAGGGCGTCTTCCCGCTCACAGCAGTCACCTCGAATGTCGATGACATTCGAGACACCGAGATCGGCCACGTAGATATGGCTGAATTCCTGGAACGAACCAAAGCAACAAATCCCAGCACTGGGATAAAGAGGATTATTGAGAGCAACATCCACCTGGTGGCCGCCTTCCCAGTAGCAGCACATCATGCAAAGTTCATCCTTCAATGCGTGCACTTTTACGACAAAGAGACCAGATCGATCTCAGACGCTAGTGGCAGCATGATCATTCGGTTGGACCCCAAATTTATCGACAAAGTTTTCCTATGTCCGCCAGCCACCGAAGTAACCCAAATTGACTTTGAGAATGCGTAAAGTGAGTACGACAAAGACCCCGAGAGGGCAAAGAAATTCATAAACCATAAATGGTTAAAAACCCCAAGGGCCAGTCTATCTAGATGGCCGAAAAGCTTCCCCAGAAGTGACTTCATTGAAGATGTTGGTGACTTAATCACCCTCCTCAGCAAAGTGCGGGGCCTCCCGTCCTCTTCACAATTCCATGAATGGATGTATCCATTCATTAAGATCATCCTGCAAGGCAAATAGACCATCTTTTGGGGGGAACAGATCAGCAACGCTATTCACGAGCAACTGACCAGGGTACAAACCTCCTTCAAATTCTACATGACCTCGTACCTGGTCTACATAGCTGCTGCCATGCAATCTTTCCCAGGTTTAACAACAGAGGGAGATAGGAAGACCACCCCAGTCTATTCATACTATCCGTAGCTAACATTTCAGGGGTCAACACGTCATTTCAGACGAGTGAATGACGCATTCTTTGCCGTATTCCTATGTCTCTTCGATCCTCAACTGGAGCAGAAGAGAATATCAGACGAGGCCTGGACAGTAATGAATAGTTTTGGCTGCATGTTCCTCCAATTCTCTACATTTTCTTATCTTCGAGTGGGTTTCTACCAAGGATACCCTTATATGCTCCCTAGATTCCCTTCAGACAGGTTGGTCCTAATGGAGCTTTGCCGACAACTGGCTGTCATGCACTCAAAACAGATGGAGCTTAAGAGACTCAATTTCAAGTTTCCTATCCAGATTGGCAGATTTTCAGTTGCTACATCGACTAAAGCTAGGGTTATGGAAACAGAGATACAGATGGTTACCATCAAATCATTCAAAAGATGGGAAAAATTTGATTACAGGGGAGTCAGAGAGACGATCCGAAGGAAGACTCAGTTCCACGAGCCCATGATTGAGGACATCTGGGTGGATATGAGGACGGCTGAAGAGATAAGGAAGATGGACTATTGTCGTCTCATGCTAGAGCAGATAGAGTACCTCGGGCTTGCTGAGATCCCTTCAGGGTTGATTGACGATGGGAATGTCGTGAACAGCAAATATCTGAAAGAAAAGGTCGCTAGTTCCCTTCTTCCTCTAATTAACTGGTCTCAAAAAGAGTTGACCTCTTTAAGGAAAAGATTTGAACCAATATTGGCTAACACCAATAGTTAGTTGGCAGCAAAGGGGATCACCCTAAAAGAGTTCATCACAGGGTCAGAGGCTGAATACCAAGTAGAGATGAAGAGAAAGGCAGAAAGCCGAACCAAAAACAAAGATGACGTTCCTTCATCTTCTAAGCCTCACAAGCCTAGGATCATCTTTGTATCCAAAAAGCCTAGGTCAGCACAAGAGCCTGAGGCAGTAGCCGAAGGAATTAAAGAACAAAGCCCCGGGGTACAGGCAGCTCAACTAATGGGAACAGCGGATCAACCTTCAGAATGACCAGGTGTTGGGTCTCCAACCTCACCGAGACAAGCACAGCCGATCTAGAGCTCCTCTCCTTCTCCTCTTCAATCTCCTACAGTGCCCACTTCTCCTATCTCTCCCATCAGTGTTCCCTCTTCTAGACCCACTTTCCCTTCCAAAGTTGTTTTTGGTGATCCTCAAGATCCTTCAGTAGGTTCACCTCGCTCTTCCGTATCCATTTTGAGTCTATCATCTCTGTCTTTTAACCTACCACCAAGCCCTGCACCTGATCCAGAATCAGCAGTTGGTACAGTTTCACCGGTCACTCTAACCACGACTACTGTCACCACTAGTAGTGTGGAAGCTGCTACAATGACACCAGCAGAGGTGACTATTGTTGCAACAGGTACTTCTCTCCCGCCATGGATGTCTGATTTCACACCTAAAAGAAAGAAAATGGCCATCTCCCCAGATGAATTTGACTTTGGTAAGATCATATCAACAAAAGCAAAGGCTCCTAAAAGGCCAAAAATCCTCTCCAGGTTAGTCGAAGAAAAGGGGCAAAAATTTCTAGAAATTGCCAAACCTCCTCAGGACGTAGCCCTTGAAGGTTTTGAAATGAGCAGTTATTCCCTCTCTCGTGTTGAACTTGGCAAAGTTACTCACGAAGGGGCAAAGAGTGATCTTCAGGCAGCAATGGACATTATGGTCCAAAAGTTTGACAAGGAAAAAGAGATGAAGGATTTTTATAAAGCCAAGGCTGAGCAGTTAACGGCAGTAATCAGAAGATTCACTATCCCACCTGAAGCAGCGACTCCAGAGGCCTTTTCTGTGGATGATTCAGTCATTCAAAAAGCTGAAAAAACTTATTTGAAGGGAAAAGTAATGGAGGAATATATTGACAGAATGCACAACCAAGGAATCTCTCTGCTATTTGAGGTTGCGGAAAGAACAGGGAAAATGAAGAGGTTGAAAGCTCAGGTAGACAATTTTGTCTCCCTTGTCTCTCAAGAAATTTATGGCTTGGAGAAAGATCTCGATAGATGGAAGGAAATGAAAGATCTAAAAAAGAGTACCCTGATATCTATCGGTGTCATCCCCAACAAAGATTCCTATGTTGAGATCAAGGAGTCGATGATCTTCAAGATTTAGGTACTCAAAGATCTAATTGATGATCTCAAAGCTTCTAAGGAAGCTAGTGATAAAAGTGACCTGCGCTTGTTAAACAAATTAGAAGAGCTGCCCTGCAACTTGACCTCCAAGGACCATCAGTTCCTTCCTGCAGAGGAAATGATTCAAAGTTTCAAAAGGATGATCCAAAAGGATTTTGAAGAAGCGTCTTTTTCAATGATTTTAGTGGACAGCATTCTAGATGCTCAGTTAACTTTGAAAAATTTGAAATCTAGGTTAACTGGCCATTCTAAAGCCATCACAGTGTTGAAAGATGTGCTAATCAGAGCGAGAGTTGTCTCCAAAAATGCAGCTACGCCCGACAACGTAGGAATTCAGGCATCGATCGCCATATACGATGCTCATCTGAAGAAGTCTGGCAGCAAGAATTGACACTCTCTCTCTCTCTCTCTTTCTCTCTTCTTCTATCCTTATGCATTTCTATTTTGTGTAGAATGCATGCAAATTTTGTAATATGTAATTACGAATAAAATATTTTTGGAAAATATCTAAAAGTCAAAGATGAGTCATCTTTGACCAAGATATTTTATATTTTATTATTTTTCTGTTTTTGAGGATTTTCTCCCTATATATAGTGGAGACCTCATTTGTAAATTTTCTTCTTGGAAAATTCAATAGCAAACACTCTGCTGAAATTGAAGCAACTTTTGAGACTTTGTGCTCAAACTTGTAAATCATATTCTGTTGAATGAATGAGGAGCAGGTTATTTCAGACTTTGTGTTGAGATTGTCTGTGTTGTTTGGGAAGTAGTTCTTATGCCTCTTTCCTAAGTAATATCTTATTCATCTGATTTAATAAGCAAAGTGGGTGTGTTATTATTATCTGAGGGCACTTCTTGAGGGTAGAAGATAGACTTTGTGCTGCTTTTACCTTTGAGATTCTTTTATCTTTTGTAGTTTCAGGTGAAGACTTTGTGCTTCACTTTACTCTACGGTTGTACTCGTTCCGGATCTGTGGAGAAGCTACGAAAGACTTTGCACTTACGTAAGCGTTCTTGTGCCTTGGTTACTTCAGGTAATCTCTTGCTCCTCGTTTGATACCATTCCTGAAAGAAGAGGAATGTTGTTAGCATTAGACCAGGATTTTCTCTCTTTTGTTCTTTATACATTACTTCTGAAAAAAGAGAAGTAGATGTTATACCAACCCCATGTGTTATTTTCTGCTTAATTACATATATGCTTATAGCACATAAATATTGATAGGGAACCTCCCCTTGATGAGAGGAGAGATTTACCTCATCTAGATCTGGTAAAGCCACACTCCTCGTGGTGTAAATCTCTCTTATGCTGTGGCTGATATCTCCATTTTGTCACCAGTTAGTTGACGACAAAATATTCACCCAACAAATACAACCCTCATTCATAAAGTATTAGTATATAAAGGGTATATTATTAATGTGAAATCTTTATGACTCATCCAACAACTTGGATATAATAAAGATCATCTCAAACAAAATCACATGAGCCACTTAGTTGTATTTGGCTCCCTCTTACTATTGGACCTAAGACCATCCAAACTAATATCATGGTCCTTGATTTACCCTTATCTTACAACATAATCTTAGGACATCCATGGACTCATAAAATGAGGTATATCACCTCTTCTGGTATCTAATGTATCAATTTCCTTCATAATGGTAAAAGGTATAAACATGAGGCCGATCCTAACCCTTGGAGTATTCAGCTTCCAAATCCCAAATCTCAATATCACATTCCCACCATTATAATGATCAATAGTGCTCCCTTACCCAAATTCATCAACAAGAATCCATATTTACACGTCACTCTTATTGATTTAGTTGACAATGAGCCTAGTGACTTAAAAAATACATGAAACACTACCGAGATACCTCCTTACATCTCAAAGTGGCTTCCTCCTTTAGTGTCTCAAGGTCGCACCATCCCTCTCATATATGAGATCATTGATTTCCTCCCTCCATGTAATGCCTAGGAATTGTCTTACATAGAAGATGACTTCACATGCAATGATTATAGACTAGCTAAATTATTCCAAGATCCTTTGATCATGTATCCATGTAAATTTAGTGATCTAGGCATCTCCCCTTTTGAAGTTCTTCATGAATCTAAAGCATGTGTAATTTCTCCAACTTATGATGATAATTACATTATAGCCCAAACTCAATCATGAGACTTGTATGTTTAACATTATGATAAAACTCTAGCTCAAATAAATGCTTTCAATCATGATGTTTAGACCATTTCCATAAATTTTGCATTAGCACCTGAAGACCATGTACCTCTTGTTGATTCTCCACTTATTGATACTCCTTGGGTGGTAGAACACATCTTACCTTCCAAAACTATATAACTTCTTGTATCATCTATTCCTCGTACCAAACCAATAATTTGATCCAATCCTCTCCCCATCAATAATGATAAACCAATTGAATCAGATCAACCTCATTCCCCTACTCTACCTATTCCTGATATTATATTAGATGTCAAGGCTATTGATGTACATCAAATACATTCTGAATATGACCACCATGGTTACAAAATTATTGATCCCAAATTAAATGTTGATTATTATGGTCCACCTCTCACTTTTCCTAGCAATGAAATAATTCTTGAATTATGTCATGCCCGAGAACCTCAACTCCCTTGACAACATCACAAACTTGGGAATTTCAAGCAAAAATCCCTTCATTTCAAAAACTTTATTTCTAGCATTGATCTTTAAAATATCCCATTTCCTCTCAAACTAAAGTGTCATATCATTTCCAAGACAAAAATTCTATGCTTATCAAGGAAACTAATAGAATTGAATATGGTACCCTGTCATGCCCTCGACCAATCATAGTCTCTCGAGAACTTACACCAACTGAACACAATAACTTTAGCCTATTATTTGATATATATTACAAAACTTTCACTTGGTCCTATGAGGACATACCCGGTATTGATCCTAACATCTTGGTGCATAATATCTTCACCTACCCTGATGCCAAACCCGTGCGATAAAAGTAATGAAAATTTTGACTAGAAGTTTCCAATTTATGTCATAAATAAATCATTAAACTTCTCGATGCTAAATTTATCAACCTTGTGGACTATTCAAAATGGGTATCAAACATTATCCCCATTTGGAAGAAATTTACCATGGTCATTCACATTTGCATTGATTTTTGCAACCTCAATATTGCTTATCCCAAGGACAACTTCCCTTTACCTTTCATAGATGCCATCATCGATTCCACTCCTAGCTATGAAATTTTGTCTCTTATGGATGGTTTCTCAAATTATAATCAAATTCACATTTCTCACAAATATCAACATAAGACAACTATCACCATAGAATGGTTGTTATAAGTACATTTACTGAGAGGGGTGGTGAATCAATTTCCTTTAAACAATCATTCAATTGCACTTATCATCCATGAAGCATTCATTCACATACATACATCAACCAATGCATAAACAAGCAGATAAAAAAGCATACAACATATGAACATATGAGATATATGGGAAACCATCATGGGGGATAAAACACATTGAAACACAACTTGTAATATAGTCCTATAAATAATGAGTCGAGATTTAGTGAGGCACTAACCCCACAAGGAGCACCAACCCCTTACTAGTCGAGCACCAACTCAACTAGTCTTTTAGCAAGAATAAAATTAAAAAGAGGCACCAACCCCTAGGTGACTCAACTCAAAATCATAAAATTATAACATATAATCACTTTTGGACACCTATTTCTCACTCAACTGATGATGATCCCCTTCTTTTGCTCTTCACACTCTTCTATCCCTCTGAAATAGCTTATTAGGTTTCTTCACTCAACTAACCCTTTTCTTGGTTGAATTAGGTCATATGACCTTGTTCATAATCTATATAATAAATATTATAACTTCATGACATATTCAACACACATTTTTTATGGTCTCCAATCCCTCTACCTAGTTTCCAAACTTCTATGTCATTCATTCATCTCCTCAATATCTCAACTAGTCAAATTAGGTCTATTATACCTTCTTATACTTAATGCTTGCTCTCACATACCATTTTCAGCCAAAAAAATCTTCATACTTGTATAACCCTTTTAATAAATAAAAAAATACATTACATAATTGAAACAACCATTACACAGGTCGGTCACCACTCATAACGACCAAAACCAACATTAGGCCTTCTCAAAGCACATGTATCACCTCGACCACCTTGGAACATTTTTAGCCTTGATAAATGGATGAAAAAATTCAAAAAAACTTAAATTATAACCCTTTTAATCTCACCTTATGTCCCAAACACCATTTAGCTTATTTCACTCCTTGAACCACACCAATAGGCCTATTCATAATTAGGCCTTCTCACTGCCAGAAAGTCTGATGTAAATATATAAAGCATACACTCAACATTGTCACATAACCAAATAAAAATTTTGAATTTAACCTCCATGACCTCATATTTATCACCATTTGCATTATACTTCACCATATAGGTAAAAATACCTCAAACTAGCCACTTTTATATGCTTACTCAGAACTGCAAACAAGCTTCAAAACTTAGTCAAGAACCTTTGATTTTTCACACCTTCATAGGTGTTTCTCATGAAGATAAATATATTAAAATTAACCTATGAAATATATATAACAACTTCATATTAATTTTATTCTTCAACGCTATGTGTAATGACTCAGAAACATCAATCTTACTCATACACAGAAAATTATTTGAATGCTCTAAAACATGGTCATGTAAACAATGACTTGGAACACCTATAGATTCACTTTAATAAAATTCCAATGGGTTTATAAGATATTAAAAAATTATAATATTAACTTATAAAAAATATATTATAGGATCAAATAGCAATATGTGTCTTACAGACCAATCTCATGGCTTTATTATACACATACCTCATTGTGTTAGATAAGTCATTTTGAGATCAAATTTCTACCATACACAAGCTTCCTCAAAAGTGAGAATGAGATTATGAATGTGATATATATATTTAATAATAAACCCATGTATTTGTATCCATCCCTTATCATTTACAACCCATCCCTAATCTCATTCTCACTTCTACATGGTTTTCTCATTGTCTTCCTCAATAGGCATTTTTAGCGATAAGCTAACTTCCATGACTGGTTTAGCATATTTCAAGTCTATAACCTGATTAAAAACTTATATGAACATAAAATAAAATTACCACATATCATATTTCAATCATTTTCATGCTTTGACCTGGTCAACCCTACCTGCTACATCAAAAATTTGAGAAACAAGGGGTTTCCTATAGCTTCCACTCATTCTTCTGACAGACCAAAGCCACATAGAAGTACCTATAAGAGTTATATACATGTTACAATCACAAAAATAGGTCATAAAAACCACTATGATCCATTCCAACAAGATCTTCCAAATTGAGTCATAGTTAGGGTTTTAAGGCACTAAAAACCAATTTCTTTTCTTAGCAATCGATCATAACGGATTACCCCTCAACTCTAAAACCAATGCCATGGAATTTGAGATATGAACCTTTCCCAACATCCATGAACTTATTAGGATCTAATTCAAAATTTTCACATACCAACTAGCATGAGAAAATCCTTCTCATGTCTGCAACACGTCATTCTAGCACTCGAGAAACCTTAAGACCCACTTTTCATAATTTACCTTTAAAATATGACCTTAAACTTGGTAAAAAAAACTTGAAAAATCCTCTCACACCTTTAAAAATTCTCTAATGATCTCTAGTACCTTGTAAATAGAACTTGACCCCTCATTAGGCTACACTAGGTCTCTTTGCACATTAGGCCCTGAATTGCCAGTCGCACTTAGACCTTGAACACACCTTAAAACCTTTTTTACTATTATATACACCTCATAATCATGTCATAAAATAACATACCATTCTCACACACTACAAAAATTCTTCTTATAAGCCTCAGACTACTCACCTTAACATGTTATCAAGCCTATGCCTCTTTACTATATCTCTTCATGTAAATGAATAAGCCATGAACTAGCCTTGAAACCTATTACAAAAAATTATTTACCTTATACACATGTTTACACAATATCAAACATCTTATCACATACTTTACCATTAAATTTCATTCTTGATAACACCTCAAGACTCTTTATTAGGTCAAGCAGGGTCTAGGACTAGTCTGGTTGCATACTTAGGCTTAAGACCTTACCCCTAAAGGTTTACCTTGAAACTTTATTAAGTGTTTAAAAAATTCATATGAATTATTTTTAATCCTTAAACATACACTCATACCTATGTGTATCCATCTTACTAGACCACCATCTTTATACACATGCTCATAATATGACAATAAAGTATGTTTACCTTGTATCTTGATCTTGACCTTGAAACATATCATCAACCTTAGAATAATTACTATATTTCCTTCAAATTCTCTCTTAATAGAGATAAAATATGTTTCCTTAAAGTATTATCTTGTCATAAGACTTCATTGTCACATGTCACTTCACCATATATGACATCAACTTTAACCTTGACATTAATGACATCCATCTTAACCTTAACATCAATGAAAAAATAAATGATACAACACCAACAACAGGAACATACCTCAACAATCTCCAATATTTTCATTGATGGAAAACACTCTAACAAATCAGATCATTCTTATCTCTCCCAGTTGGATCTCCTCCCAAACTGGTCTTTCTCACAATCTGGGCTTTCTTCCCCTTTGACATTAATGACAAAGGGTCATCTATGATAATAATATCATCTGATCCTTGGACCTAAAACATGATTTCTTTCCAAAAAATATCAATCTTCCTTTGATCAACCAAACATAAACTCAAACTCACAGAAGTACCAAACCATGCTCCCCTTATCTCCATGAGATATTCAAACACTATCATGAATGTGACTTGGTTTGATCAAGTCATCATACAAATTCTTTATAACTCATCTCTTACAATCACTCCTCCAATAGACTATTAACTGAAACTTGAATCTGAGTTTCAAAAAATAACACAAAGCTCCCCCTAAGACAAAGCATACTTCATGCTTCTGCTCACTAGCTGAGTGCCTCCATGAAGCCTAATGGAGTCACCTCTTCTCTAGGGTACTAAAACAACATAAATTTAGGAGATTCCTAGATCTCCATGTCCTCACTAGAATAAAATTTCTTAATGATCCTCTTAGGTTTGAATAGCCTCTTTGGTTTGACCTTTTCAATCTTTATTTGAACAACATTCCGACTTGGTCTAATTGTCTTAACTTCTTCATCCACAATCTGAGCTGATAGGGTGAATTATCAGCACTCCACATCTAAACAATGCTCCTCCATGGAAAATAGTCCACTTGGACTTTCATATTGATCATCATTTACCTTAGCTACCTTTGGTCTCCATTCACTATCTTATCTTCTTTCTTACACTCTAGGTGCCTCAATCTTCTTATTTTTACTTGAGAATCCATGCTTATAAAACTTTGTAATATGACCAACCTTTTGACAATTAAAATACACTATTCCTCTTGATAGAAACACACCATTACCCTTACCTTTTGATAGGTGATTCTCCTCATAGTTCCATGCATATTCAATCTTAGAGGGTCTTCTATAATGCATTACTCTATGACCAAATTGGTTACATGAATAATAATAACCATTGAAAGCATTAGTATACCTTATAGCATTACGTTGCTTGATATAATTAGTCTCCATTCTTCTAGCACCATCATTCCTTGATTTATCAGTGACCTTTAAGGTTAGATTCTCCTTGATCACATTGGTATTCTTCTTTTGTTCTCCATTAAAACCAAGACGTATTTTATCATTAGCCATTTTTTGACTACTTGGGATGTTGTCTAAATCCTTGGTACTCTTTTCAAACTTCACAAATGAATTTACCTTACTTGATTCTTGATCCAACTTAGCTCTCAAGGAATCCATTTCAGTTATATACCTTGCACATTCTTCTTCTTTAGCTTTAGGCTTTCAGTCACATTCTCAATTTAAGTCTCCACTTATTTGACTCTTTCTTCGTATTCCTTGGAGTTATTATTCAATATATCTTCAAACAAATTGATTTTCTTCTCATAGTCTTTGATAAGAGACCTCATCACCTTATTCTTCTTCTTCACCATCTTCAGTTCTTCTAGACTATTCATCAACTCAACCTCAAAGTCCACCTCATCTTATTTATCTGAACCACCAATAGTACCTCCAAACCACATGGACTCTTCTTGATTTGAATAGCCTACTTCCTTATCCATGAAGATAACTTCATTAACATCAAGACCATCACCTTCATGGTCACTCTCAAAATCACTTCTCTCACTCTCATCAAATGAGTTACAATTTTTCTTAGTGTAAAAGCTTCTTTTGTTCTTGAAAGACTTCCTATCATCATACTTTTTGAAACTTTTCTTGCTCTTATCAGATCTATAAGACTTCTTGTCATCATCATGCTCTTCATAATATTTTGTATTCTTTTCTGCCTTGAATGTAGCTTCCTTATTTTCAAGTCTTCCTTCACTTGTCCTCATATCATAAGTTGTTAGGGTCTCATAAAGTCCATCCATCTCTAGCTTGTCTAGATATTGCATCTCTTCAATAGCAGACACTTTAGAATCAAACTTAGGAGTTAGATATCTTAATACCTTTTGAATAATATTAGACTCTTTCAATTCTTCACATAGGCCTTTTATGATATTGACCACTTCATCAACCCTCAATAGGTAGGTTGTAATGGTCTCATCTCCATTCATATTTAGGCTTTCAAATTGTCTTCTATAGTTTTGAAATTTATCTAACTTTACCTTGGAGTCTCCCTCATGGATAGTCTTAAAAATTTTCCACATCTCTTTGGCAGACATATAGTGCATCACCTTCACAATCTTTGCCTCTTATATGCCACAAAAAATACCATTCGTTGCTTTTGAATTATTGTCACTAGATTTCTTATCTGCTACATCTATAAGGGGAATAGAGGGTGCAGTATATCCATCCAAAACTGATTACCAAACATCATGACATTGAGATATCAAATACGTTCTCATCTTGACACTCCAAAATGCATAATTAGATCCATTGAATAACAAAGCCTTGCTTGTAGAGAAACTACTTTGTGCTTGATTAGCCATATTTGCTTGCTTAGGAACTCCTTTAGGATATTAGACCTATGTTAAAGGAACTAATCTAATACTAATTATTGTAAGTATAACTACTGAGAGTGGGGTTCAATTTCATTTATCATCCATGAATCATTCATTTACATACATACATCAACCAATGCATAAACAAGCATCTACAAAAGTATATAACATGACCATAAGAAATATGTAGGAAACCCTAAGGTGGGATAAAACCCACTAAAACATAGCTTGGACTATAGTCTTATAATCAATAAGTTAAGATTTAGTGAGGCACTAACCCCACAAGGAGCACCGACCCCTCACTAGTCAAACACCAACTCAACTAATCCTTTAACAAGCACCAACTTGCAAGGAGGAACCAACCCTCTAGGTGACTCAAAACAAAATCAACCACATGGAACCTATTATCACATTTGGACACTTGTTTCTCACTCAAATAATGATGATCCCCTTCTTTTGTTCATCACACTCTTCTTTCTCTCTCAAATAGCCTATTAGGTATCTTCACTCAACTAACCCTTTTCTTGGTTGAATTAGGTCATATGAACTTGCTCATCATCTGTATAATCATTTTTAAAACTTCATGACATATTAAACACACCTATATGATGGTATCCAATCCCTTTACCTAGTTTCCAAGCATCTATTTCATCCGTTCATCTCCTAAATATCTCAACTAGTCAAATTAGGTATGTTAGGCCTTCTTATACTTGAATCTTGTTCTCACATACCTTGGTCAGCATCTCCATTTTAATAAATCAACAAACACATTTCATAAGTGAAACAACCATTACATATGTTGGTCACCACTCATAAGGACCAAAACCAACATTAGGCCTAATAGATACCTAATGCAATTAGGCCTTCTCAAAGCACACGTTTCACCTTGACCACCTTGGAAACTTTTCAGCCTCAATAAATGGATTAAAAACTTCACAAACACTTAAATTATAACCTTTATAATCTCACCTTAGGTCCCCAAAACCATTTATCTCATTTCACTCCTTGAACCACACCATTAGGCCTATTCACAATTAGGCCTTCTCACTATCAGAAAGTCTTATGTAAATATATGAAGCATACACTCAAACTTGTCACATAACCCAATCAAAAAATTATATGGATATAACCTAAATGACCTTAGAGTCATCATCATGTCCATTATACTTCACTATACAGGGAAAAAGACCTCAAACTAACCACTTCCATATGCTTACTCACAACTACAAATAGGCTTCAAAACTCAGTCAAGAACCTTTAACTTTTCACACCTTCATAGGAGTTTCTCATGAAGATAAATACATTAAAATAAACCTATTATACCTATATAATAATTTCATATGCATTTTATTCTTCAACTCTATGCATAATGACTCAGGAACATCAATCTTACTAATACACAGAAAACTACCTAAATGCTCCAAAACATGATCATGTAAACAATGACTTGGAACACCTATAAATTCACTTTCATGAACTTAAAATGGGTTTATATGATCCCAAAACATTCTGATATTAACTTATAATCAATATATTATAGACTCAAATATAAATATTAGTCTTATAGACCAATCTCATGGCTTTACTATACACAGACCTCACTATGTTAGATAAGTCATTTTGAGATTAAATTTCTACCATACACAAGATTCTTCACAAATTTTGTCCACTAGGGATGTGTTATAATTAATTAATAATAACCCCATTAATTTTTATCCATCCCTAATCATTGACAATCCATCCCTAATCTCATTCTCACTTCTGCCTGGTTTTCTCACTATCTTCCTCACTAGGCCTTTTTAGCGATAGGCCAACTTCCATGACTAGTTTAGAATATTTGAAGTCTATAACCTGATCAAAAACTTACATAAGAATAAAATTTAAGTCTCACACATCATTCTCCAATAATTTTCATGCTTTGACATGGTCAACCCTACCTGCTACATCAAAAATCCAAGAAACAAGGGGTTTTCCTATAGCTTTCACTCACTCTTCTGATAGACCAATACCACCTGGAGGAAATTGGGAGAGTCCTCTACATGTTTCAATCATAAAAATAGGTCATACAAACCATTATGAGCCATTTACAACAAGATATTACATATCGGATCACAGTTAAGGTTTTAAGGCACTAAAAACCAGTTTCCATTCTTAGCAATCATTCATAAAAGATTGCCCCTCAACTCCAAAACCAATGCCATGGAATTTGAGATAAGAAAATTATCCAACTTATATGAATTTCTTAGGATCTCATTCAAAGGTTACACATGCCAACAAACATGAGAAAATCCTTCTCGAGTCTATAACACCTCATTCTAGCACTCGAGAGACCTTAAGACCCACTTTTCATGAATTCTCCTTTAGACTATGACCTCAAACTTGGTCAACACACTTGAAAAAACCTCTCACACCTATGACAATGATCTTATGAGCTCTAACACCTTATAAACTGAACTTGACCCCTCATTAGGCCACACTAGGTCTCTTTGCACATTAGGCCCTAAACTGCCATTCACACTTAGAGATTGAACACACCTTGAAACCTCTTGTACAATTATAAACACCTCATACTCATGTCATACCATGCTCACACACTACAAAAATTATTTTTACAAGCCTCAGACTACTCACCTCAACATGCTACCAACCCTATGCCTCTTTACTAGATCTCTTCATGTAAATGAATAAGCCATGAATTAGGCTTGAAACCTCCTCTGAAAGCTTATCTAACTTATACACATTTTTACATAGTATCAAAAATATTATCACATGCTCTGCCACGAATTAGCATTCTTGATAACACCTCAAGAATACTTATTAGGTTAGGTGGGGTCTAAGACTAGTTTGGTTGCATGCTTAGGCTTAAGACCTTACCCCTAAAGGTTTACCTTGAAACTTTCTTGAGTGTTTTAAAAATTCATATGCATGATTGGGTATCCTTAAACATCCACTCATACCTGTGTGTATCCATCTTACCAGACCACCATCTTCATACACATGCTCATGATATCATAATGTTCCTTAATACTAGTGCTCCAAAGTATGCTTACTTTGTATCTTGATCTTGACCTTGAAACATGTCATCAACCGTAGAATAATTACCAGTTTGCCTTCAAATTCTCTCTCAATAGAGAGATAATAGGTTTCCTTCAAATTTTCTCTTATCATAAGACTTCCTTGTCACGTACCACTTCACCATATATGACATCAAATTTGACCTTGACATTAATGACATCCATCTTGACCTTGACATTAATGACAACATCAATGCCACAACACCAACAACATGAACATACCTCAAAAATGGTGCACCTATTGTTATGTTAAAATTCCTTTCGGCCTCAAAAATGTTGGAGCTACCTATTAGCATGCAATGACCCATATTTTCCATGACCTTATCCATAAGATTGTGAAAACCTATGTTGACGAACTCATTGTCAAATTTAAGAACCGTAAAGCTCATCTTTTTCATCTTGTTATTATCTTCGATCACCTCATCAAAAATAAATTTAGACTAAATCCCTACAAATTTGTCTTTGGCATCACATCTGACAAATTTTTAGGATTCTTAGTCTCTCTCGGCAACATCAATGTCGATCCCACTAACATCAACATGCTCATCCCTTATTCCGTTCTATATATTCTTACTTACCTTGGCAAACTTGGGGTAATAATATGCTTTGTCCCCAAAATAGCTTACCACATCTATTCTATTAATTCTCTTTTAAAGAAAGGTAATGCACTCGAATAGATGGATCCCTATCAAAAATCATTTGACAATATGAAAGAATATTTGCTTGACCCACCTACCCTTCGTCCACCTTCTAATGATCATCCTTTAATCTTATGTACTTATTCCACACCTGTATCAGTTGTGAAAATGCTTACCCAACAAGATGATACCAAAAGAGAATATGCCATCTATTATATCAGTCGAGGCATCATTAACTATGAAAAATGTTATGCAAAAGTCAAACGTGATTGCCTTGCCATATATTTTGTAGCTAAAAAGCTCTGGCATTATATGCTTTATCAAACCACTTACATTATCATTCATTTTTATCCACTTGTCACTTCTTCTCCAAAGCCTTTATTCCTGGAGACAAAATTGGCAAGTGGATGGTCCTTCTCATGGAATTTGATCTCTACACTATCATGCAAAAAGTTGTCAAAGGAAAAATCATTGTTGATCAACTCACAGTCGCTCTTGTACCATCTATCGACCACCTTCAAGATAGTCTTTCTAATATATTAAAGGTCTTAATCAAGCCATATCTCTTAAAGATTACTTTCATAATTTCATTTTTGATCTTGAAGCAAGTAATCTAGAAGAGTCCTCTATCCTCCCTGATACTACTAAATATAAAGTAGTCATCGAAGAACTTCCTGAAATTAATGTTGACTTATACAAAGATACTTGGGCCCTTAATTTTGATGGCACCAAATGCCTTTAAGGAGCTGGAACAAGTTGTATCCTCACTAGACCTCTTGGTAAAACCATCCCTTTGGCATTTTTCCTTACATTTGATGTCACTAACAACATAGTGGACTATGAAGCCTTAATCCTAGGCATGAGAGCGACACTTGATTTAAACATTACATGTCTGCATGATTTGGGTGAATCCCAACTCATCTTCCACCGGTTAATGGTGATTACCAATGAAAAAGTGAAAATATCATTAATTATCATCAAATAGCCACTACCCTTGCCAAAGAATTCACTTATTTTACCATTGATCCCATCCCTTGAGATCAAATTTACATTGTTGATTCACTTGCTTCTTCAACGTCTCTTTTTCATTTGTGTCAAGTTCTTACTGATTCTACCTTTCTTATCCAAATAAGAAACTCCCCGTTTTCCATTCAACCACAAGATTCACTTATCTTTCACATCAAGGATGAAACCATTTGACAAAGCCCATGGTACAAAGACATCATTCAATTCCTTGAACACCAAAATTATCCTCCAAACACAGATTCCCATGAAAAGACTCAAATTTGAAAACAAGCTTTCAAATATGTCTTTCAATATAACATCCTTTATTATCATAATGCTGAAGGTACCATGTTTCTTTATGTTATGCAAGAAAAGGTTTCTTCTCTCCTTGAACAAGCACATGGGGGCATTTGTGATGGTCACTTAGCATACATGCTATAGCATGTAAACACTTACGCATGGGTTATTTTTCATTTACTCTTAAAAAATATGCCATCAAATTTGATAAAAAGTGTAGACCCTACCAACTTCATGATGATCCAATCCATTCACCTCTAGCTGAGATTCAAACTGTGAAGTCTCCCTAGCCATTCTCAATATGGGGATTAAATCTCATAGGCAAACTACCTAAATCACAGGATGGGCATGTCTTTATTATCATGGATATTGAGTATTCTACCAAATAGATTGAAGCCATGCCTCTCCTCAATGTTATCGAAACCACCATTTCTAAATTCATCCTCAATCAAATCATTTGTCATTTTGGAGTTCTCTATATTATCATTTCTGATAATGGTGGCAACTTCAAAAATAAAGATGTCAAATAGCTCTGTGTTAAATTCAAAATCAATCACAAATTTTGCACACCTTATCATCACCAATGTAATGGCCAAACCGAAGCCACCAATAAAAACTATAATAAAACTCTTCAAAAGATAATTCATGACACTCACACAGATTGACATCTTCATCTATATCCTGCTATTAGGGCCTATTACACTAACATATGCACTACCATTGGGGCAACACCATTTTCACTATAGTTCTAAATTAGTCCTCCCATTAGAATTTGAGATTCCCTCTCTCTATATTTCTCTTCATGGTATCATACCTGATGAAGAATTACATGAAGCTTGCCTACATGTTATTGATCTCCTTGATGAACACCATATTTCTGCTCTACAACACTGCCGCCAATATAAGGCTTGCATTGCCAAACAACATAACAAAAAAGTTAAATTCCACAATTTTAATGTTGGTGATCTTGTCCTTAAATTAGACTACACTCATGATAAAGAAGGTAAATATGCCCAAAAACGGTGGGGCCCTTATTTAGTAAAAGACTTACTTGGTCCTAGCACTTATGGCCTTCAAACTAATGAAGGCCATATTTTTAAAGAGCCCACCAATGCACAATTCATAAAAAAAGTATTTTGCCTAGATCCTTCCCTTCTTATCATGCTTTCTATATGTTATATTTCTAATAATTCTTGTAGGATATCTACATGGGTCTCATCACCAATGCAATGGCCAAACCGAGGCCACTAATAAAATTTATAATAAAATTCTTCAAAAGATAATTCGTGACACTCGTACAAATTGGCATCTTCATCTATATCCCGCTCTTTGGGCCTATTATACTAGAATACGCATTGCCACTAGGGCAACACCATTTTAACTAGTCTATAGTTCTAAATCAGTCCTCCCATTAAAATTTGAGATTCCCTCTCTCTATATCTCTCTTCATGGTATCATACCCGATGAAGAATTACGTGAAGCTCGCCTTCATGTTCTTGATCTCCTTGATGAACACCGTCTTTCTGCTCCACAACACTACCGCCAATATAAGACTTGCATTGCCAAACAACATACTAAGAGTTAAAGTCCATAATTTTAATGTTGGTGATCTTGTCCTTAAATTAGACTACACTCATGATAAAGAAGGTAAATACGCCCAAAAATGGTGGGGCCCTTATTTAGTAAAAGACATAATTGGTCCTAGCACCTATCACCTTCAAACTAATGAAGACCATATTTTCAAAGAGCCTACCAATGCACAATTCCTAAAAAAGTAGTTTGCCTAGATCTTTGCCTTCTTACCATGCTTTCTATATGTTATCTTTCTAATAATTCTTGTAGGATATCTACATGGGTCTCATCACCAATGCAATGGCCAAATCGAGGCCACCAATAAAATCCATAATAAAATTATTCAAAAGACAATTTGTGACACTCGCACAGATTGGCATCTTCATCTATATCCCACTCTTTTGGCCTATTACACTAACGTACGCACTACCACTGGGGCAACACCATTTTCACTAGTCTATAGTTCTAAATCAGTCCTCCCATTATAAATTGAGATTCCCTCTCTTTGTATCTCTCTTCATGGTATCATACCTGATGAAGAATTATGTGAAGCTCACCTTCATGCTCTTGATCTCCTTGATGAAACTATCTTTCCGATCTACAACACTACTGCCAATACAAGGCTTTCATTGCCAAACAACATAACAAAAGAGTTAAAGTCCATAATTTTAATGTTGATGATCTTGTCCTTAAATTATACTACACTCATGATAAAAAAAAGTAAATACACCCAAAAATAGTGGGGGCCTTATTTAGTAAAAGACGTACTTGGTCCTAGCACCTGTTGCCTTCAAAATAATGAAGGCCACATTTTCAAAGAGCCTACCAATGCACAATTCCTTAAAAAGTATTTTGCCTAGATCCTTCCCTTCTTATCATGCTTTCTATATGCTATCTTTATAATAATTCTTGTAGGATATCTACATGGGTCTCACCCTCTGTAGCAATCTCTCTTTTTACAAACCTTATTCCCATTTTTTGGTCCTTTGGTTTCTCTTTTCTCATGAGTTGCATTGTAAAACCGTAGATAGGACCCGGTCTTCCTCATGATTTCTTTTTGTTCTCATTAATTACCTTGCTTTCCAATAATTTTAGGACACCTTGGGTTTTTCTTTTGTGAGTTGCAATGTAAGATCATAGATAGGACCTGGCCTTCCTCACAAATACCATCTTTCTCATTTATTTTTCACATGCTTTGTGTACCTTCTTGGATTTTTCTTTTATGAGTTGCATTTTACAACCTTGGACAGGACTAGGCCTTCCTCATAAAATCACCATCTTTAATTTAGTATTCCTTTTCTAGAATGTTTAGCAATGGTTACAAGTTTTTAATCCCTTGTTATCAACTTTAGATTTTGTTTCTTCTATAGATAAAATTTGCACAACAATAAGGTGTTGGCATGTTTTCCTACACTTCCCTCATTCTTATGATAAGGAATCACACTTCATTGTCATTGTATCCCCTTTTCACCCTTTATCACATTTTTGTGATTTGAAGGAATTCAAATTGTTTCATGTTTCATTCCTCTTGATTTCCTTTCCTTTCATTCCACATTGGATAAACCAATGTCAAAGTCAAGATAGCACTTTTATTTCACCTGAATTAACTAGACTCTTAGACACCATGCTCTCTAAGTTATCTTTCTTAGCAACCAAGTCCAAAGTATTCAAATGATAGTCATTTTTAGCACCTATGTTTGGTTTTCTGAATCCGCATGGAGGAGGAATCGAAAAAAACATCAAAATTTAAATGCCAAATCATTTGAAATAAAAGGCAATGATACAAAAGGAAACGTACTAAGGCAAAATCACACCAAAAGACATGATTAATAGCACATCTCTTATCTCCAATTGAAGCTCAAATTACACAATTGGCCTCATAATAGAGTCGAGGTCCATTAGGGTGTGGTAGGCCAATAGATTGGAATAGAAGAATTCAACAAACTATATGGTGCTACCTACTTTCTCATGCAAGTACCCAATCTTCACAATAGATCAATGGCTTTGTAAGGGGTCCTAAAGAATAGGAAACACGTCGTGGGAAGGTAGGTTGATTTTACTTTTCATGCATTTAGCCTTCATGGGATGATCTGCATACTTTATTTGTTAACCTAAGATTTGTGTGGCTAGGAAAAGTTCTTCAGAGTGCTTAATGTTGAAAGTCTTCTTGTTTTGAAAAACCTAATTTGAGTGTCTTGACTTCAATAAAGAGTTTCTCTACCTTGATTGTTTTTTCATTATCCTCTCCACCCATTTCATTTCACTTCTTGATAGGCCAGTGTGATTCTAAATTTGTTTTCCCACTTTTATATTTTATCTTCTTCACATCTTAAAACATGCTAGCACCACTTGTTTCAATTTTATCTAGCTTTAGAACAAAACCATATGCTTGAGTGACTAGAGATTATTTTATTTACACCATGGCTTTACATTCCTAGACTTATTTTTCTGTATTTTACCATTTGTCATTGTTGTACTTTTTTTTTGGACACTTGAGTCAATTTCTACTTTCATGTACTTTTTCCATTATTGAGTGAGATCAGTTTGTTACTTCTCACTCACCATTGTTGTTTTCTATTTTTATGTACTTTTTTCATTGATAATTGAACAATGATTATTATTGCTCACTCATCAATGTTATTTTACCATTTTTGTTTATCTATCTTTGTCTAAATAAGGATTGTTACTGGTTTCACATTGATGTTTGATTACCATTTTCAACATGTATCCTTGGTTTGACTTGGTGAGTTTGTCTTTCTTTCTTAAGGCTTACTTGTTTGAGTTTTTTGGTCTATAGTAGCCTTGGATTTTCAATTACCCGATTTACTCTAAATTTTAACTTGGTTATTTGGTCCTAACTTAGCATTTGTCACCTCAGCTTGCCAAATTTCAAAGTACATGTCGTCCACATAGCACCAATTATCTTAGCATTTCTACATTTGTTTGTTTTTGCTCTTTAATTTTGTATCCTTGGGTTTTGTCAAAAGTAGTCTCTACACCCTCCACGATCAAAACTACAAACACAACAGACAACCATCTAGCGATAAAGGTAAATCAAGGTACACATATATCACTTTTACTTTTTATTTATTTCCTTTTTAATCATTTAATTTCAGTTACTTTTGCTTTAAAATATTGTAATTTTTAGCTTCAGCATTGTGTTTCTATGCTCTTTTTTTGAAGCACCATCTTGTGTTTTACCTACATGACATGTGATGAGCTTTGAGTGGGGTATATGTATACACATAATATTTTCAAATTTTATCAATTATTGGTGTTATCTCTCTTGTTGGAACCCGTCAAGTCTCAATCTCTCTGAGTACACACCTTAAGGTGTGCACCAGGAAAGGAATGGACAGACCATTGGTGGTTTGAAGGATTGTTGTCCCTTTACTACCACATGTTATCAATCCAACCTTCTCCTAAGCTTTGCCTCCTATTTTTCACCCTCCTTTAGTCATTTTCCACCTTCATTATCCCTTTGCTAGCTTGAAACTCTTTCTAAAAATTTACGATACAATGTCAACTCCATCAACCCTATACTCTAATTGATAAAACTTATTTAGGGCCTTGGATGACCTAGACCAAGACCTAATTTATTTTTGTCAATAATGATACAGAGTCGATTGGGCTGACCTTGTCGGCTAAACTTTCGAAAAGGACTAGGGTTAGATTCATCTATATAAACACATTCATTTCACCATTTTTTAGAGACAACAAGAGTTAATTATTTATTTGCACTTCTTTACAATTTGCTTTTCTACCATTCTATTTGAGGAGTCTTAGCTTAGGGTTTCTACTTGGAGAAGAATCTTGTCTTGTGGAAAAGTCTTGGATGCTTTGGCCTTTTTTATTGATCCTTACAAACCACAACAACCTATTGCGAAGCACCTTTGGCCAAGGGAGAGATTGAGTCTCAATGGGTTCATATTTAAGGTAAGTATCTCTAACTTTGTTCCTCTCTTTTAGTAGATAGAAGTAACATAGGTAATGGTTTTTGAATATATTGTTTTCTCCATGCATTAAGGGTTTTACATATACATAGCTTAATTAGGATTCTCTTATGCATATTTACTTTTATGTTTACTAACCCTCATTTGTGCTACAAGCTTTGACGAGCTCTAGATTAGACTTTACGTTGTTTTTGTCATTTATACTTAGTGAATATGAAAACATAGGACCTACTTAGGGTTATTGCATAGTTTTGCTTGACTAGAGGCTTTGGAACCCTCCCTAGTTATTTTATTGTGGTAAGAGATCCCTTGGCTACGTCTAGCGGATCCATCTTGGTCATGATCCTAAATATCTAATGTATCAACAATTAGAAGTGTGATCAGTTGCATTTCAAGAATTGATTTATAAATCAGTTGTCATTTCCCGTTGCATACACTATTTATCATTCCCTGTGATCATAGGGTGACACGAGTAAAATAATTTACCCCAATTGTAAGCTATGACCCAACATAGAGACTCCTATAGCTTGGGCAAATCAAATAATATGCAATCAGATTCTAATGGCCTAATGCGAGACCATGTGGCAAAGAACCAGGCAAAGCTCAACATCACTTACCACCATGAAGCCCACCTTGATGATGAACTCCACCTCAACCTTGTTGATGATGCAAATGTGGTCATGAAGATTAAGGTCGCTCACTCCCTGGAGTCTCAAACTCTTGCTCAACTAGCCCTTGAGAAGAGACCGACCCCTCCACAACAAGAACCCACGCAATCAACCACTAAGGTCATAATGACCAAGAAGGGGATTTCTAGATGAATTCTATAAGGAGTCCCAATAGCTACCACTCCATTGTCCTCAGCATCTACTACGCCTACACCACCTCACTAGGTAAGGCAACCTCAGGGAACCCATGCTTTACATTTTGATAGCAACCCCGAGTCCAGTTTGACTAGGGACTAGTTTGTGGCTACCCTGAGAGCATCCACCCTAATTGTTGAAGATATCATTCAATCCTTAGCAACTCCTCTAGATTTCTCTATCCTATCATGACCTACCTCTGATATGTTTCCCCCTACTGTGGTGATCCCAAGTGCCTGATTCCCTTATCCTACATCGGTTGCAACCTTGCTTGGCATCCCAAGCACCCAAATTCTCTGGGTTCAACCCAAAACCCAATTTTGCCCATCGTCTACCCCACTAGCATGGTCTATGCCCTCCATGACTCTTTGTCTAATCCCATAGGTCAGCTCAACCTCCTATAGAGCTCAGATGCCCAATGCTCCTATGTTTTTAGTAGCCCTGACAAGTTCAATTGGCACTACACAAGTGATCTCTCCAAACATCCTTGTACTCCTGGTGGCTCTTTTTACTTCTAGTGCTCCAATTTTTACATCTCCTACTACATCTTTGAGCCTGACACTATCCATTTAGCCTCCAAAAGCTTCAATCGGGACTAATTTTATGACTTTGGCCTCCATGCCCACAACACAAATGGGCCTGAGCAAGAGGCCAAAGAAGAAGCATAAGGTGATTGCTAAACAACTTGTTCATCCTTTGACGGTACCTACAACTCCTTTCTGAACCCCTCTATCCATCACACCGGGCCCTCAAGGATTTGGCTTTAACCAGTGAATTTCCTCATTTATCATGAATACACAACACCTGAGCACCATTGGCCCTCAGATTTCTATGACCTCAGAATAATGCTAGTCTCAAATGTTCCCTTGAGCTTCCTTATTTTTGGTTCTTCCCTTCGCCCCCATGTTGCCCCATCCATATTTATTTCCACTTCCCTCTCTATCTTCCATCCCATTTCTTGTGCCACCTCCACTCTTGCCTCCTTCGTCTTTTCCTCCACCTTCCACTTCACCTACATCCACCCCTATTGTTCCACCTTCCACCACCTTGAGAATTACAGTTGGGCAAGGATGCACTGGGCCCATTGAATTTTCAAGTGCACACAAACCAAAGATGGTTTATCACGAGGGCCCAGACATCTAATGGCAATTCGATAGCGAATTTGGGAGCATGAAGAGAGTCCTAATTTGGACCTTCACTCAGGAAGGTGACCCAGTCATTTGAGGACCGAGCATGCCCTATTCTCACTTACTAAAGTGAAAACTACAAATGAGAAGAAAGAGTTGTAGAGGATCCAGGCTCAGTAATCCAAGCCACTTATGACCTCATAGAGAAGTTGATGGAGGACATGAAGGAGCAAGTGATCATGTTGGAGTCTCAGGTAAAAATCACTTTCCCTACAAGTTTAATTGGCAAAGTGGAGGCGGCCCTCACATGATTATTTACCATCCTCAAAGAGGTGACCTGATCCCTCTCCAAGAGCAAGGAACTCCTCCAAAGGATGCAAGCATACTAGGAGAGGAATATCCAAATGGATAATAAGTTCAAGAAGTTAGCGGTTGTTATTAACAAAGGGGTGGTCTTGGAGTTAGAATTGATGCCCCTCATGGATTTAAATCTATATCAGACCTTCGTAGGGACCATGAGTACTTCCATTAAAGATCGGTTGACCATCGCCTAGGCAAACATTGAGCCACTAGAGAAAAGTAAGGGTCAGATCTTCACTTATTTCAAGGTCAGCATCTCGTGCTCTTTCACCCCGCACGCTACTAAAAAGGGATGAGTTTGGGGTCCACTTGGCACACTTAAATGAAATCATGAAGAGAAATGTGGTTAAGGCCAACAAGGCTGGAACTAAGGCTATTCAAGAGTTAGCCACAGTCTACAGCGAACATCAATCAGGTCCAGGATGTGAAAGTCTTTTTAAAGGCCTCACTCAAAGCTCATGAGAGATTGTTAACTCAAGCAAAAGTGTTCTTTCGGGAGCCACATGTCAACCTACAAAAGCTCGACCAATAAGTTGGCCTCATTGATCCATCATTGACAGCTCAACAAAGTCTAACAAGGTAGTTAGGAAGTGGCCCACCTCCGATCTCCTCTTGATTCTCTCTTAGAGGACCTTGGGAATTATGTTTTGTTTGTTTTGGGATAGGAATCTTTTGATATAATTATGTTGTAACCATTTTATGCCATGATGGCCAAAAATGAGACCTCATGCTACTAGAAGGCGGGTTCCATCTCTTATATATATTGTTGTGTAGTATTTTGTATGGGTCGACTCTATTGTAAGCAAACACTTTCAGATTAATGCAAATTTGGTTTTTATGTTTAAATGTGTTTGGTTTCTATGGATGTCCTCCACACTCTTTTTGCTTTAATGGATAAATACTAATGCTAGGAAACTGTAATATGTGTCTTTCTGCAAAGTTTGTGTGTTAATTAGGATGAGCTTCCAGCTATTCTAGTTAAGTTCTTTGATTGTTTTCTCTTTGTTTGAAATCTGTGAAGACCTACGTGTAATTAGATATAAGTATGTATGCATTTATTCATAAAAAAGGATCCCTGGACTAAACATTCACACTTCTCCTTCGACTCTTTACTTGTGTGACTGGATCCTGAGCTTTTGTGAAAATTAGCATACAGTAGTATAACTGTAGTTGGGTATGTTTTTCATTTCCTTAAAGAATTTGTGCTGCCATTTATTCAAAGAAACTCCTTGTTGTGTTGCTCCACCCATTCCCCCTTTTATGTTTGTTTGTTATCAAGTGACCCTTCCCCTTCATTTAGAAACTATAAAGTGAAGTAGTGCTCTGCTAGTAAAATTTGTTGCAATTGGTCTAGTTAGTGGTAAAGAAACTATGTGTCAATGAGAAAACAAGGATTGGATCTCTTGTGGTAACATTGCATCTCTTGGAGATCTATTCCAAGCAAGCTATTTAATGGAGCCCAATACCTCCAACTTGTGTCTTGGATTGACTCACAACAATCCTAAAACAAGAGGACAAATTTCCCTTATTGTTCTCTAAGCTCGCTCAATGCATCTAACTCGATAAATACATCCGGGAGAACGAGATCTTGGACCGAACAACATCTTCCTTTGTAGTATATGGATTTCAAATTGAAATCAACAATTTGCTTCAAAGTCATGCGAGCATATTCTCTTTGGCAAACTTCATGTTCATCTTCGCAATCAAACTAGTAATCCTCAAAATGAGGGACATGGTGATGATCACTCTCGAGGATATCTTCAATCATGCCTTTGTTATCAAAAGACAACCTCTTATCACGAGGATATAGTGTGTAGTCAACCATTTCCTTGTCAACCAACTAGGCAATGACGAGAACCTTACATGTATAATTAACAATTAAAAATTCGAAGTGCACCAATTTTGTGCTTTGATGACATGAATTTGTGGACTTTAACCAACTACCCAGACAACTCTATTAATAATAATGTGTTGCTTACGCATCGAGGAAAGTGATTGGGTCATGTATTGAACAAAGACATATGTGAATATTAGGTATTGGATTAACCAACTTCCCCAAGCTACAAATTCTTTGATTCCCTATTCAGAGATCTTACCATAATCATTTTCAAGCACTCTAACAACAAAATACAAAGGTGTCATTGACACATTTGAAATGAATTGTTTCTTTCTTCTCCAGCTAGGGGTATACATAGTGCTCATAGTACCAGACTTGTTTAATCCTAAAAATATGCTTTGCCTTGCCACTACATAAACCAAATAGTCATGTAGAAATTGTCAATGGTGTGTAGCTCACAAAGTTGCATTTGAATATAATTAATGAAAAGAGTTGCCCAATTAATGAACTATTTCCCTGAGCATGTCATCATTTGATACATCCAAGAACAGAATTACCATGCCATTGGATTCTCGACAATGCGATATAGCAATGTGATGATGTTGAACAAATCATCAAGAAATCAATCTGATGAAGTGAATTTTTGGAATGACTTATCTTTGTCTTCAACCAATCTTTCTTTATTACATGGAGGCATTGGTCCAATTTGGCCTTCAAAAATTCTTGAGCCTCATCAATAGAAGTTTGAATATACTCTTCATGTTGAGGTATGTCTAAGAGATCATCAATAAACTCAAAGCTCATGCGAGTAACTACTTCTCCCGTATAATTCTAAACCTCTCTAGTCTCAAGGTTGTAGTTTTTGGCACATGCCATAACGAGGTTGGGGCACAAAATAGTTGGAGTAAAATTGATAGCTTGTGCCAACCTATTGTCATGCAACCACATTGCTAAGGTTGTCATGTTCTTAGCATTCAACTGAACATGGAGACCATCCATGTTGACATGGTCAAGCTTGACATCAACAATATTCTCGATACAGGGTTTGATGTTCAAAGGAGAACTAACTCCTTTTGACATGAACATCATATCGGGATTCTAGGAAGAAGTCATATAGGAAAAAAACGTCCTAGAGGAAACCTTATTTGAAAACTCTGAGACAGAAGAGTTTGGAGTATTGGACCTGTTTAGCACAGAACTAGGAAAACCCTATACTTTTCAGAGGGGAAAGTTTCAATGAGAGCAAATCAATAGAAGAAATGCAAAAACCTAAGAAACCTTGGGAACTTTCTTCCTTAATTTTTAAGCCAAACTTGTGAAGACCCTATCATCCTCTAAAAACTCCTCACAAAATTGGAGTCGTAAAAGAGCACCAAAACCCTTGAAAATCCTATTACAATTGTGAAAGAATGCCCTACATAAAGGATCCCTGCGAGAGTGGCCACTATACTCCAAACGGCAATGAGTAACAAGCTGAAACCCTAACCAATTTCAAGCATGACACGAGGAATTCCTCTACAACCCTAGGCACCGCCTCCCCTATATATTAAGACTAAGTCACCAAGATCTTGAGTTGAATGTCATGCGTAGATGAATACCAAGATCCCTGCTTAAATTCACCTTGAAAGAGAAAATCGATAAGATGTGTACTTACAAACAATCGACAAAGAATGAAGCAGGGAAAGGCACAAAACACAATTAGGTAGAGTGAGAGCGTCGATGCAAATAAAATGAAATGAAAGGGATAACAACCTATAATAGTTGCAAATGGGTGAAAAGAGAAAGAACCACTATAAATGGTCATGCACGTGCGAAGGGAAAAATTGCAACGCAGAGTCAAGAAAGTTGGAAGTCAACTACAATAGTTACAACAAGCTCCATCATAAACAACCTCTAATTTTTCTACCTAAGATTGTGTTATTTATGCTTTAGACAAAGAATCAGAGATTTTGGGATTATTGGACGCTTTGAAATATTTATATTTATGTAAAAGGGTTTTGAAAAGTCTAATAATGTAGATTATCCTTTGTTGACAATCAAGATTTTCAAAACTTCATTCTACGTGAGCTCACTTCTACTCAAGTCATGAAAAGCCCAATTTTTAAAAGAGTAAAGAGTATCGATATGGAAAATCGAAACTTTGTGCTTCATTTGCAAATAGCAAACTTTTTAACAAATTCTAAAATTCCAAAATTCCTAATTAACAAGGATAAATAATAAAATTGAAGAATCAAGAGTTGGAGAGCAATAAGACATTTGAGATTTAATGTGAAAAGTCTAAAATCCCCATCAAAGTATATAGGATCAAGATTATCGAGATTTTTGGACATTAAGGAATGCAATCCAACATATTAACAAAAGATAATGAAAAAGTCGGAAGAGCATAACCGACTAGGTTTGGGTACATGTAAGACAAGTAAATTAAGTCTAATTTCTCCAATTAGGCAAAATAACGACCGTTTACTTACACAAATCTTGACAAAATACCTGTTTCAAAAATTTTGAAAAAAAATGGTGAAATCAAAAGTGGATTCATCGGCTCAAATTTTGACAACACCACCGATATAAGTTCTTTTGCCATGATTAAGTAAGAATGTCGTTGAAGCAATTTATCATTGTGTGATGAGGACATTGCTACTACTCAAGACATAGTTGGAAAGTTGATGAAATGTCTTAGACCTCCCTATGGACCAAGAAATGTCTATGATATGGTGCATGGCCTAGCCTTAACCAACTTGATTGCTTTCCCTAGCACTTCGTGTCATCTTAACAATAATCTAATAATTCATGAATTGAACAACAAGGTTTGATTTTTTAGTCTTCAATATTGTGCCAAAGAAAATGATGCAAGGATGGACTATCTTCACGGGTGTTTAATGTAATTGTGGAGGATCTATTTATCCCCTACCACCCCTTCCTGTCAATGAGGTTAGTACTGAGAAAGATGTCTTGGAGGCTGGTCTTGTTGACACTATAATCATAGATTGGGATGAAGAAGTATGAGTATGGTGAGTATTACAGCCCCCATATATTATAAGACAATGCAATAAGATTGGTTTTCCACATAATGTGACGATTGCTTTTTGTAATAATATGGAGGCAAGGGATGATGACTTTAAAGAACTTTGATAGCTAATATTATGGACTAAGTTTGAAATAGCACTAGTATTATATGTTTTCATAGATAATAATGTGAGGCAGGGAAATGTTTCCCTTCATTTATAGATTAATAGTAATATCCCATTGCTATCAATAGAGTAAATATTTTTAGTATGACTGAAACGAAAGAAGATTCAAAAATAGATTTCTGGGTGGTTAAAAAATAAGGTTAAAATTGAAAGATTGACTTGTTTGACTTTAATTTAAGAAAGAACTTTATGATAAATCAAAACAAGGCCTGGCTCCTTTCCATGGTTGATAGTATGCCCACGCACTACATGTATGGCTTGTGAGAATGTGTAAAAATGTTAATGGGAGATCTTTATGAGGAAAGACTGGTATTACTCTCATTACTCTACTTCCACTACTAGTTTATGCATTGTGTTTATGGGGCTAAGAAAAAACAAGAAAACAGGACATTCAAATGAGAAAGGAAAGGTAATATATGAGGGATAGGGGGTAAGAATTATGCCTGGTATAGTATTGAGTTGATCCTATGAAATCACAGCCTTAAAATTTAATTTGGAAAGGTTATTATATGAGGGATAGGGGGTAAGAATTATGCCTGGTACAGTATTGAGTTGATCCTATGAAACCACAGCCTTAAAATTTAATTTGTCTTTCCTCTCATTGCTTTTTTTCTTTCATAATAAAGGATGAGTAAATGGATTGAAAATATACTTTGTGTAAGGCCCGTGGGAGGTAATTTGCATCTCCCACATTTGTTTGATACAACGAGAAACAAGGAAAATTAAAAGAATACTAGTGCATATGTATTTCAATTGGTTTAAATATAAGTGACAAGATTATAGTAAGAACTCTAGGCCCTAGAAACATGAAGGTTTGCTTTGATGGTCTAACATCTTATATCTGAATCCTTAATGGCCTCCCTTTATCTTCATTATCTTTAATGGCCTCCCTTTATCTTCATTGAGTTGTGATGTTTAGCAGAGGTAATTTGTGTAATAGTTATCTCAGCTTGATCCCTACTGCTGAATGGTCTTTAAGGAACAAAGATTGGTTTGAGAGCAATATGAGATGTGATGAATAAGTTAGACATCTCCCAGCTATTGAGAAATCTGATCTTTTTGTATTTAAGTTATGAAAGAAGGTATTGGCTAGCTATCTTGGAGGGTGATATGTGATAATAAATAAATAAGAAATGATAATTTATCTACTAGAAAATTGGCAAAGCTTTTACAAATAGGCAGGGATTTTCCGACTTAACATGAACCTTGCGTTTTAACAAATGATATCAACTTGATTTGAAATGTGTATCTTCCAACTCGATTATATACACAAATGAGTTTTTTTAAGTTTGAACTAACATTTAGAGGTACGTGTCTAAATAAGTGGGGTTCTTTGACATGTAGGATATATTTACATTCTTTGCAAATAATACTTTGTTTGCTACTTAGCCATCCAATTTATATTTTATCAAGCACAAAGTTGTCTTGAGAAACAAAACATGTTCAGGATATGTCTCCATGAGTTCCATAAGACAACCTTGACATCCTCTGAGATTTGAAAAATGAAAAGATATTCATGCCGAATAATGAGGAACGTCAAATAAATCATATTTAGAATAAATAATCATAATGCAATCACCGTTTTCTAAAGGTGAGGGAGATGATCAAGAATCAAGAACCAATGAGAGAATTTGAGATTCCATGGACCTGATCAAACTTTCAAGTATTATTAAGACATCTTATAAAAATAGTCAAAAATTAATATGATTTGTTTAACACAAGTTTGGAGAAAATGAATACTTTAAGTTTGGAGGCATTCATTGATCCAAACATAATCTGACCGTATTAGCTAGTAATTCATGAAAGCGAAATCACCCACCCTCTTGCCAAATAAAACTATGAAATCAAACAATTTGCAGTTTTCAACTCATTGTACATCATTACAAATGGGCCAACAACTAAAGCAATTACATGTGTGCTTTATTAAACTATGGAAGACCTCATCAAAATAGTTTGTGTATCCAAACAGCACACAAAACATCCTTGAATAAACTTATTTATATCTATCCCACAAATAAATGAAGCTACTGGGAACCATGGCTTCCAACACTTTTTTCTTTCATAGCAGTTTGAACTGCATTAAGAAGCAATGGCATCAACTTGGGATTAGTTGAAATTATACCCTTTTGCACATCCAAATGTCTTCCCTTGGAGAAATCAAGAGGCTTCCCAGCAGCATCAACCACAACACCACCTGCCTCTGCAATCCACAAGAATATCTTCAAATCAACATGGCAAAAGGCATAACAAGAAGCTCTCAGTAAATTAATTTGGCCATTTAATATTTCAATTCTTTGGGAAGCAAATAAATTTGGCCATTTAATCTTTTCAAATCTTTGAGATTTTGATTAAAATTTGTTAAAGAAAACAAGCTAACTAGTTCAAGCAAGTATGTAAGCAGAAAAAAATTGCATACAAAGAGAAGGCTTATACAAATGCAGGCATTGCATAAACATGATGTAAATTAATGATCACTGATTGATTAAAGTCAAACAATAATCTTGCAATCCATGTGAAAATTGTCGAGGAACATAATCTCACTAAATATCCATCAAGACATTTATTATTCAATATAAATGATTGTTCAATCATTTATATTAACTGAAGATGAGAGATGTGGACAGAAACACATTTCAAATCAGGGTACAAGAGTAAATGAATGAAGGTATATCTATATTATATATAAATATAGTCATCAGGTGATGTAGGTACGGGGACGGGGCCGTCGTCCCCATACGAGAGTAGCTGGTGACTGTCTAATAGTTATAACAACCAAGTTAGCACACAATTAGTACTAAATAAATGCCTACTGTATAGAACATTAAATGGAAAAAAATATTACAACACTATTAATTAAATAAAATCTGTTCCCTAAATGCAGCGGTAAGATCTGCCAATGAGAATCCTGACCAATACTTGTATACTTGAGAGTAGCCTTTCAACATGTTTTTGGTCTTTAGATCATTCTAACCAGCAGTGATCCAATTTCAAGGGCTTCTCCACTTCTATTTGTACGGTTCTTTTATAGAGCCCCTCAATAGTCAAGGGCTAGGAAAAACTTGCTCTTTTTTATAAAAATTGAAAATAAACCACACATCATATTACCAAGCTTGTTTACATATGTAATTTTGGAGGATGTAGAAGATGGTAGATGAATGAACTCTGGGCTTTGCATTTCATGTTTTTAAGTTGGGTGATATAGAATGGTGTCATATTCTATTGCATGTCATGTTTGAAAGTTGGGTGATATAGAATGGTGTCATTCTTTTTGTTCTATTTGTCTGGTCTATGCTGAAGACGATTTTTTGTGCCCAGAATGGGTACTATTAGGTTAAAGATCTATTTTCTTCAAAAAAAAAACCTTTCCTGGAAATGGTTGCCTACCAATTTATATTACTGATACAACATAATTCAAGTTAAATTAGCAACATCACCCATAGGTGCATGTGAGTGGCCAAAAGGCATATGAAAGGATGTATTGGAAAAACCATATTTTAAATGACAATATAACTCTATATGTATTGTAGTTAATATTTTATTGTTTTGTAATGATTGTTTCACATATATTATTTTTCCATAGACGACAAGTGAAATTGATTACATATATATAGGAAACAATACAAAAGATGTTGGAGGAAATGAATGTTTCCATCTGTTGAGTAGTTCCTGCACAACAATTAGATTTTGTATTAGAATGGTACAGAAATACGTCAAAACAAAACATTGTAAACTATGTTTATGTTGTAATTCTTTTAGCAAACAGTCATTAGAGTTCGAGTGTACAGTTTGACTTTGGCTATTTTTCAAATTTATCCTTCTCGCTATGCATGAGATAAATGTTATTGGTGTGTTGGACCACGTGCATCTTAGTTTATTGGTAACTGTTTCTTGTGATAGCTTGATAATCGTTCCATTGAATAATAGGGAAATTGAATGTATTTAGTTTTCTTTAAAATAAAGTTTGAACTAAAATGTAATTTAGCAGCATTAATAAGAAACATACTTGTTGTCGCCAATGAGATGTGGGTGAGTTGGTTAAATGGCTTGGTTGTTTCAAGCCCCATCCAAGTTCAAATCTCTGGAAAGACATGTGAGGCCGGTTGTAGCCGTTGGTTGTATCCTTGGGGCCATTAACGGCCGTTGTTTAACCTCTAGGCCGGTGGTGGCCATGTTGGTAATAGTTGGTATACATTTGGTAGTATCTAGTATACAGGGGGTATTTAAGTGGTTAATAAATTATATGGAAATTTGGGCACCTGATTGTGTCCTAGACCAGTCTACGCTCTGGTCAAAAGCCGTCATCAATAAATTAAAAAAAACACATACTTGTTGTCTAGAATAAGAGAGAGCATTTGTAGATGTTGCTCTTCTCACATCCTTTATCCTGGAGTAGAGCTCAAAAAATAACGGTGGAGATATTCTTAAGAAGTCAATAGACTTACCCTGTGATATTATTGTGAAAGTCAACCCTGGCTTCTCCACATCTCTAATATATATTGTTTCTTTATGTTAATTCAAACCTTGGGACTTTGTTTAGTAAGTGCCCAGACCATTTTTAGTGGAACTTGTTTATGATTACCCCTTGTTAGAGGAAGTATCGGTACCATTTTTGGGATGCTTAGGTTGGTCCCATGGTGTACCAATATAGTTTTTGAAGACAACCGAGACCAATATTTAGTAATCCCACATCAATGCACATATTGCACATCAAAATTACTCGTTATCGAATACACAATAGCACTTCATTGTCCAAATGGTCATCATCGGCATCTTTTGACCTTGGGTGTCTCGTATACTCAGCAATACTTCTTGCAAATATTCTAGATAGATATTTAAGCATCTTCTTATTATGTAACCCAACCAAATTGTTTGTTGCATAAGTGAATTGAATAGTCAAATGATGTGCATTCAGCATGTCTCAGGCATGCGTTTGTTCATTTCATGAGTTTCCTAGTCCTCAAATTAGGTTTTGTATTTCTAAAATCTGTTAATATTGTTATGAAGACAACCTGTTCTGAATCATTTCCTGGTTGACAGAATATTGTTGGCAATGTAACGGCGGTGTTGAAGGTGTCCCACAACTTTCTCCCAATTGTGTTTCCTATAAGTATTGTTGAATGATGGATGTAAGAGGGTATTTTTTTAGAAATTTATAATTTTAAGGAAAATACATTATAAGTACATTTGTAATGAGAAGAAGATATTATTGAGGGTAACTTTCTAGCATAATGTTGGATGTCCTTTACAGAAGGTAATTGAGCAAGATCCACAACAAGAATCTGAAAACCTTTAAATGCTGGAAATGGTTGCTGTAGTCGGCTGTTAATCTCTGAAAACTCGTATGATAAATGAGAATATAACATGTGCTTCATTTCTTCTCGAAATATGGCCAACACTTGTCCTTTCAAAGTTTGTACATTCTAATAGGCAAGCTGAGACTTGTCTGCATGGTTCTAGCATGTATGTTGAAATCAACAACTTGAGTAGGATCAAGAAACAAAAATGGGGTTTTTACATCTACTGATCTATACTCTCTTGTCTAATACATGTGATGAGAAATGACTTACCAGTGCCAGTTGTTCCTTGTATAATCAATTTTAGTGGTCCATGATCCCCAACATGGTCACAATATTATACTACCATATCATATATTATTCGTTGGTTTTCAGATAAACTGTCCAGAGGAAAATAGGCTCCTTGAGTTGCCTTTACCATTTGTAGTGTTAAACGGATGGTATCCACAAATTGTGTAGCTGACTTCTATAATTGTGGGTAATTCATTTTGGCCCCAATTGTGGTGTAGGTCACAGTCATGTCGACTTAGTAGCTCAATATCAGACATGCATATCACTATGGGGAACCAATCTAGATGGTACATCCAGGTTCCCACTAATTCATAGGTACATCAGTTGCATTAGGCCAGTTATGAAGGATATTATCATTAAAATTACCATCTTCAGATGGAATATGTGTGCAGTTAACATGTCGTGCATGGTATGTATTTTTATGGTTTCCAAGTTGTGACTGATAATTTCATTTTTGCTTCCTATATCAATACAAAAGGTCCTGGAATGTTTTATATAGCAGAGCCTCACTTGAAAAAAAATCCACATATTCGTCTAGTTTTTTACTGGGGACGGAATAAAATCTTAGCCATATTCAAACAATCATTGGTATTTGCCTAATTTTCCACTCCTCATTTTTACAACATGTAGAATGTGACCATAACTTTGCAGCTTCTATCATAGAGAATCATCCCCAGAGTTTACTTGCACGCAGCTATATAATTTACAACCAACACTTAAGAGTAACAAATTTTCGACTGTATTCTACAAGTGAAAATTTTAGCAACATATGCCATGTCTCGTGCTCCTATATCACGTTCTGCAACTCCATTTGTAAGAAATCTTCGACATGCACATAATGTTGGATCTTGGGAATGGCTTGTATTTGCAACCCTTGTTAGCATATCATGATAGCTCTTTGAACTTCTTTCTGTTTTTGTGACATACTTCGCAATGTAATTCAAAATGGCAAGGTGTGAAAGGATAAGCTAACAATATATTTTAGCTCTCCATACTGAAAACATATCTGGATTATGAAAACTGATTCTATCATCGTGTGCTGGAAGATATGTTTTGTGGTTGTTTTCATCAATGAATAGTTTAGATTTTGTTTGTAATTCCAATGGAGATTTATAACGACAGACATTTTAAGAAACCCCATTTTTTGTAGGCATGTTTTCAAACTACATATGGTGTCTTTCGACACGATATACAATTTCTTGTAATCTTGCATGGGATCAGATTGAGAAATTTGTGTTGGGTCCAACAAACAAGGGTTATCATTGATAGATCTATAAAATCAGATATTCCTTTGACGGTCTTCTCATGGGTTCCAAACATTTATAAATCTATCATTAAATTATTATTTTTCCTTAAGTCACATGTAACAAATAATTGCAGTCCATGTTTTCTACACAATTCAGCCAAACAACCATATGTTTATGCATTGATGATCAATACTACCATTCATTCCTACAAAATATGGACAAAATATTAAATTATTAATATTTTTTTTTTTTCGAATTACAATGTATCAAATATATGAAATTTGAGGTGGAGGTGGATAAGAAATTGCATACCTTGCCCAGATGTCTTTTGCTCCAAAGTGGGTGATGAGAACCTCATTAATGAAAATATTGAAATGGTGGTGCATGTAAATAGAAACAATATGTGGTTGCATGATAATGTTTTTGATTCAGCATTGGTAAGAATATGTGCCATTACTTCGGGGTGCACCCAGGATAACTTTATGTAGGTCAAGGCACTTTGTATCTATTGTACTCAATGTAACGAGGAACGTTGAACAACCTAGCTGCATAATCATGTCTATGAATTCACTTTTTTGTTGTGCACCAATATGACCTAGTGCCTCTTAGGTTGGCTCCATAACGCATTACTTTCTCTAGAAGCTTGTCATACTCAAACAATAACTAGTCCTATAAAACTCATCTCATCGATGAGAATATAACATATGTGCCTCATTTCTTCTTGAAATATCACCAACATTCATCCTTCCAAAGCTTGTACATTTATGATCGGTAGCTTGAGACCTGTATGTATGGTTCTAGAATGTATGTTAAAAACCACAACTCCAGCAAGAGCAAGCAACAACCGATTTTTTCCATCTATTGATCTAGAGTCTAATGCATGTTTAATACATTTGATGAGATATGACTTACCAATTCTAGTTATTTCTTGGATAATCAAGTTTAGTGGTTCATATCCACAACATGGTTGCAATGTTCTACTACCATATCATATGGTATTCATTGGTCTTCAGATAAACTCTCTACACAACAATAGGCTCCTTGGGTTGCATTAACTATTTATGGTGTTGAACGGATGTTATCCACAAAGTGTGTATTTGATTCCTATAAATAAAAGGGATGAGACCAGGTTTACGTCTCAAAGAAATTTAATGGAATAAATACCCCTCAATCCTTGACACTAAATCAAGGAAGACCGATTATTTGTATGTGTCATGTCCCCCTTTTGATCATGGAGCCATTGAAGACCCTTAGCTTTGTTTTGTTTCCCAAAAGCTAAGGGAAAAAGGAAGAAGAAAGGAAACACTTGGGGTTTCTAAAGAGTAATTATAAAAGTATTGTATTATTTTAATTTTCACTTAAGAAGGGGACATTTGAGGGTCATGGGCACTCAAGTGATTGAGTGAAAGCTTATAAGAAAAGATTGTTTTAATATTTGAATTGTTTTCCCTCCCTTTTGGATGCACCCCTTTGGGGAAGGCTATAAAGATGAAAGGGGGATCTTGTGGAGAGGTTCATGCTATTTTTTATAATTGAATCTTTAAGCTTAAGCACGAAAATGCTTAACTTAGTCATTGAGGACAAAACCCTTCAATGGAAGTTGGAGTAAAGACGAAAACCCGTATTGTTCAACTAGGGCATCCTCATTCAAAGGTTGCAAGGAGCATCATTGGTTTGGAATTGCAGAATAAACATCATTTTCAGGGCAACGAATTATTCTAGGTGTGGTGCCTAGGGTTTGAGGACAAGGTTGGCAAAGATATAGGGTTTGAAGACCCTTAAGGGCAGCAATTGGTTTGATAAGCTCAGCAACCCTTCACTAGAGTTGGGCGACTCAGTTTGGGAGTGTTTTGGGGGCAGTTTGAGGGCTGCCATTGGCCACAAAGGCGGCGACCTACTTAGGAATTAATTCATAGGCCTCTTTGAAGATCTAAATTCACAGTTATATTTCTGGTATTTTTATGTTATTTTTCAGCTATTTAATTGAAGGAAAAATCTGATTTTCAAGTGGATATCATTGGCTGTATTATTTGGTAATTTCCTATATATTTTGGAAGGGTACTATATTAATTTGATACCTTAAATAACATTGCAATGTTCAATAAACCTTGCTAGGGTTTGCATCATTATTTACAACATTTTTGTGAGGTTTATTACAGTTAGGATTTGCTGTAAAATTCAGAAATATAATTTCAGGTTGCTAGGGTTTGATTGAAAAACCTGATTTTTAGATTTGTCCCGATTTGGGGACATTTCAGTATGTCTGAATGGGAATAAATAAAAATAATCTCCTAGCAGATATTAGCCATAGGGTTTTTATATCATAAGCCAAAGGAAACCCCCTTCTGAACAAAATTAACTGAATGGGTAGGGTTCTTCTATTAGTATTTTTTTTAATATCTGACAACACCATCATTCACAACCCGATGTTGCCATAGGCTTCGGAATGGGACTAAACCATCTCATCATAGTGCAAGTCAAGGATGAGATTCAACGCTCATCCTGCTTGTTTTTAATGGTTTTCAATGTATTTGATGTGTCTTATAAGTTTTGTCATCCCCAACAATGTTTGTTAATTTCCAAAACCCGTCAAATTTGTTTATACCATAAAAATGAGACTCGGACTCGGCAAAGACTTGGCAAGCCTATTTTTTACTCGGATTTGGACTCTGCAACAAGACTTGGCCAGGACTTAGCAAATTTTAAAAAATCATTTAAAAAAACAAATTTTAGTGCAAAAAACTATTAAAATGCATTACATATCAAATCCACTTAAAAAACACTCAAAACTAGTTGATTACATCTAACATAAACATGTACACGCAAAGAAGTGAGCATATAATGTAATATTGAATTTTTTAAGTTGAACAATTGAACTTGGAACTTGAAACTTGAGAGCTGATATTAAATAAGAGTTAGTTTTATATTCATAAAATCATTTCCTTGTATGCAAAATATGGATTTAGATGATTCAATCACAATGCACATACTTGTTGCTAATCACCTCATATCCAAGTTGAATCCAGCCTTTGCTATATGTGTGTGTGTGTGTGTGTGTACCAAATTACACACACACTGCACATGTTGCTAATCACCTCATATCCAAGGTGAATCTAGCCTTTGCAAAAACAAAAGATCAAAATGATTCAGTCGCAATGGTGTGTAAAAATGAGGAAAGTGAAATATGGAATGGGCTCATGAAACTAAGGTTTGAATGAGTGTTCGAGTGTGTTAGAGTAGCTTTAGGTTTAGGTTTGTGTCATTTGGTTTTTTAATATATATATATAAACCAAATGACACAAACCTGCACACACACATATATGAACCAAATTACACACAAACAATTCAAGTCCGAGTCAAGGTTCTTGAGGAATCGCCGAGTCCTTGGCCAAGTCTGGTCAAACTTGTGAGTCTTGTGATTGGACTCGCTAAGTCTGAGGTGTTTTACAATTTTTTTAAAGATTTGTGTAATTCGGTTTTTTAATATATATATATACAAAAACCAAATTATATACACACACATATATATAAACCAAATTACACACAAACAATTCGAGTCTGAGTCAAGGTTCTCGAGGAAAAAATCGTGAGTCTTGTGATTGGACTCGCTGAGTCTGAGGTGTTTTACAATTTTTTAAAACTCAGATGCATGTAATTACACATATATTTGAGTTTTAAAAAAATTGTAAAACACCTCAAACTCGGCGAGTCCAACCACAAGACTCGCAAGTATGACCAGACTCGACCAAGGACTCGGTGATTCCTTGAGAACCCTGACTCAGACTCTAATTGGCAAGTCCTCGATTCTATGGTTTATACCTTATTAACATTTAAATATTGTTAAGGCACATAAATTATTTTGACAGTGTCTGGTCAGACTCACTAGACTCAATGAGTCCCTAAAAGACGGCAATTCCTCAAGAACCCTGACTCGGACTCGGATTGGCGAGTCCTCGCCCGGACTCATCGAGTCTCTATTCTATGGCTTATACCTTATTAATATTTAAATAATGTTAAGGCATATAAATTATTTTAAGAGTACCATGTAGATGCATGTCCCAATGAGAGAATTGCTTTGTAGGACCCATTAAAGTGTGTAGACAAAGCAAATGTTTCATTTTGAATCCTTTTTGCAAATTGTTATTTTTTAGTTGTCTTTGTTAATGCCAACCATCACAACTGAGATGCATTTGGAAATTGGGGTGCATTTAGAATCCATGGAATCTTCCCAAACAAAGCAACTTCCCAATCTTTGGAAACTTCACAATGTGTTAAAATTGGTATGTGATTGGGAAACTTCACACAATGCTTCTATTGAAAAGAAATGATTCTACCTGCCCTTTTTGGTTGAACAAGAATAATGAAGTCTAATTTTCTTCCAAAAAGTATTTTAAATGTTACCCAAAAATGAGATGCTGAGGCATTTGAAGGGCAATGACAAACTTCAAAGTTTATCCCTTGTGGCCGATGTGTGCAAAAGATGAATCACAAAATTATCTCAATAAATTATGTGTAAACAAATAAAAACATGTGAACGTTCATGTGAAAGATGTGATACTTCATTTAAAAAACAAGCACACAATTGATACTATGTTTAAACTGCCCTTCCAATTAAGATACACAATAAAAAGTAATCTACTCTTTAATTCCAAAAATACATTTAAATCTACAAAATCTAAGTCATTTGAATGGTTATGGGTGCAGCGGGAAGACAATACTAATTTACCAATGGCATAAAAAACAGTACATAAAATATATACTTGAAAAAAAGTAAAGGATCTTTCCCTGGACTGAAAAATAAAAATTATAAAATGCCAAATATGAGGCACTATGAATCTAGATTAAACAACACTAAAGCACAAACGGCTACATGACCATCAACCCAACCCCTGGCTACATGACCATCAACTCAACCCCTGGCTACATGTGACCAAACGCTGTAAGCAATAAGACTGCAATACCCTCGAAATCCTCTTAACTTTTCACAGAATAAGATGCAAATTTATAGCAAGGAATTATCATAGCAATTATAAAACACCAAGCATAACATTGCCAAATATTAATGAGAAGAGACCATGCACCATAAGAATATGAAGTCTTAAGAGTAAATTACATAAAAATAAATTAAAAAGTAAGCCAATATCAAGACAACCATGGACGATGTCAATTATTAAAAATAATGCTCTACACACTTCATTGGATCCACAAAAATATTTTGTGAGTAATATATAACTTTGTAATGTACCGTATTTATATTCAATTTTAAAATTATACTAGTCACATTTAGTTCTTATAAGCTTGCTAAACATTCCAGTTTCGTTGTGCCTAGGTGGGCCGTGAAAGAAGCAGAGGTTGTGGAAGAAGAAGCAGAGTTAGAAGGCTTTTGGCAAAAGGAAGTAGCAAGGAATGACGAAATCAAGGATGGAGATGAAGAAAAAATATGCAGATCTGGGAGAAAAGGTGACCCTATTGAGATGGTTCGGGAGTATAAAGAAGAAAAGGGCTTCAAGTATGGGCGGAAATGATGAATGGTTTATATGAGGAAGAAACTCAGCTTCTCAAAGAAGCGTATGGCTTGGAATCTGATGTGCATGAACAAAATCTCAAAGGAGGAGATAGTTCCATGAGGAATCAGAGGTCATATCTCAGATCTGATTCTGAAAGGAGGGACAAAAATGTAATGATTGAGCCTTTCGTAGAAAAGACATCTGATCTAAATCTAAGCCTAGATCCACTCATAAGAAACAAAAAGCCTTTTTGTTTGAATCTAGATTCACATCTGGATTGGGGTAAAGAAGAAATAGATAAAGAGTGATATTACCAGATCTGAAGTTGAAATCAAGAAGGTTGGTAGAGAATCTAAGTTTACCACTTCATTTTTACCTTCAAAAAACAAACTTTTTTCTGAGGATGGAAAAAATGAAGGAAAAGTGTGGCTATGGAAGATAATTTTGTGGTTGTGGAAGACAATTTGATATGTAAAAATTTAGAGGAATTTATGAAGATCAGCATTGATGAAAATCTAGTTGAAAAAAAATGAATGGATCTTATGATGGAGGCAGTCTTGGGGAAATGTAGTTATAAAACCTCTTGATGGTTTTTCTCTGGAAAGTTGGGTGCTGGTTAATTGGGAGGGGGTGGATCTAACAAATTTCTCTTATCTTCCAAAAGAATGCTTTATGGTGAAATTTAAAGATAAAATGCTAAGAGAGAAGATTCTGAAAAAAGGAATATGGGATGAAGAGGATCGAAGGATTTTTATTCAGCCTTGGAATGAGAATTTAATAGATGATGAGAGGAAAATCAACTACAAATAAATTTGGGTAAAGCTCTATGCCCTACCCATGGAATATTGGAATCCAGAGATCTTAAAGGAGATAGGTAACTCTTTGGGAAAATTTTGTGCAATTGAGCCCAAAACCAAAAATAGAAGATATGCAATCTGTGCTAGAAATAAAGTAGCTATAGATCTAGATAATCCTCTTCTAAAAGCTATTTCTCTTAATGTTGAAGGAAAATAATTTGTTCAGAAAGTAGAATATGAAAATTCTTTGAAAAGATGTCATTCTTGCCTTTCCTTTGGGCATATAGCAAGACATTGTGGTAGGCCTATTAATAACCTCAAAAAAGTTCTTCTTAGAATTGGATCTTCTTTGTCTAAGATGAAGGGCAAGTGGGAAACATTGTATGCACCAAAGAAATCACCTTCTTTAGACAAGAATCCAAAACCGTCTAAGACAAGTAAATGGTGTGGCACACAAAAGTAACAACCACTCAAACTCAAGAGTGCCATGTTTAGAAAAAATTGCTTACACAGCTAGAAATAGAGGATGCTCAAGTCAAACCCTCTAATGGAATCAATGTTGTGATCTAAATGTTCTAATAGCCACCACACAAGCTACACCAATAGCGCCAGATGTTGAAGCAGAACATCCATTCCAATTGCAGATGTTGGTTCAAGGGCAGCAACTGGATTTTCCAACCATGACTTATCCGTAGCCGTACAAATTGGGATGGTTCAGTACCTGGTACGCCAAAGATGTATGTGTCATTCACCAATTTCATTTCTCATATGATAGATTCATCCTTTCAAAGAGGAACTAATTTGTTATGTAGCACTAATTGATGTTTGTGATGTAATCCTTGGGGCATTCACATGATGATAAGGTGAGAGGCATAGCTTCTATTTATACATCTAAGACAATACATAATGCTAGGTTGACCCATAGAAGCACTAACCCCACTACACGTGAATATAAGACACGTAACCCAAAGGAATACCACAATCAACAGTAACTCAATGGGGCCTGACAACATGGGTCTAAAGATGATATCATACTTAGCAACAAATTTATATTTCTTGGGTTGTGACTTATTTGATTGAGAAGTATCTTTATTGGCCCTTTGAAATTTTCTTCAATTTTAACAACATACATGTACATGTCTCCCAAAGAAGTGATCTATAGGATTTCCATCTTGGTTTACATGTAAGGGTGCAAACCAATATAATATTTGAAAACTTTGTTTTCTCTTAGTGTCATGCATGCCAAGCTTTGCAGATATAGTATTGAATAATTTGACATAATCCGACTTTGGTTGGTTATGTCCTTGACACAATTGTTGCCACAATATATATATCGTCCTCGTTGAGCACATTGTGGTATTTTTCCTTGAGAGTGGCAAAACAATTACACCAAGAATCTAAAAGTTTAGCACATTCATGATTCCAACAATATGTCTCCCACCAATTGCTGGAATCCACAAATGTTTTGGGGTGGATCCACAAATGAATCGCTATCAAATATGGTGTCACAAGGAACATTTGGTCCAAACACAGGAATGGGGCTCTTATGGAAGTTCTGGGATGGTTAATTCTTTTACTGCTGTTGTGGCTGGTAGGAATCATAACGTCCAACTTATGGGTTAAATACCCTTATTTCTAACTTTGATTGAAATTTGCACACAACCTAATATAAACATATGTTTTGTATGGTGTAGTTTCCAGATTTTGAGTCCTGTAACAATAACCTAAGAATGAAGATTGAACAATAAAAAATAACATAAATACATAAAATATATCCAATGAGATATAATTCTGACCGAGGGTATAGTCTGCAAAGAATTGCCAAAGAATAACATCTAGAGATTCTGAGGTAACGCCTAATCGATCCATGGCAATGCCACCTGTGGGAAATGAAGCAATTAAATTACATTGAGTAAATATCCTCCTACTAAGCAGATCCCCAAACTTAATCAATGCAGGATGTCATGATAATGTCTATATAGGCCTTTTTAGGCCAAGCAGCTCTTTGAAGTCACCTACTCAGCTACAATATCTTCTTGTCTTGCAGTCCCAATTGAGTAAATACAGGGTGTGTAGATTTCTGAGTATTTGAACATTGATACCCTTATTTCTGACTATGATTGAAATTTGCACACTAACCTAATCCAAAACATATGTTTTCTATGGTGTAGTTTCCAGCATAGATTACAAACTCGTCGGTTACTCGCCAGTAGCTCGGGTAATCGCAAAAAATTTGGCAAACCCATTAATCACCACTCATACTCGCCGGATTTTGGTTTTTTTGGCTCCCATCAAGTACTTGCATAGTACTCGTTGGGTACTTGTGAGTAATCGTTAGTACTTGACGAGTATTGTGCCAGTATCGTCGGGAGGCCTGTACATGGCCTGGACACGTTTGGACACGACCTAGATGCATCCAAAATGCATCCCAGGCCTCCAAATGCTGGAAAAATGAATTTTTTGTCTTATAAATTCAAGCCTGCCCCCTCATTGGATTCACACAGCATTTGGAGCATTCTGAGCAAATTGGAAGGAGAAAATTTCAAAAAACACATTTTCAGAGAGCAGGGAAGAGAAAATTATAGATTCATGTAATTTGTACTTGTAGATTCTTGAACAAGTATCACTATATCAGTTTGTTGTTGACAACTTGACAGTGTCAGAGTTGTATTCGCATGATTATGTGATTTTGTACTTTAATTGTATTCAATGTAATAGGAAACACTTTCCCAACGTTTTACAAACTCATTTGATACATTTTGCAATTGTAATTTCTATTAAATTTATGTTTTTTTCTAAGTTGCCGATACGGATACGGGTACGGATATGGGTACGAGAATCGGATACGGTGATATGGCAATTTTTTTTTGGGGGGTTTGGATACGGCTGTACAAAAATATATATAAAAAATTAAAAAATATAAAAATATAGACATATAAGCAAAATTAACCACATATTATGCATAGAAGAAACATAATAAGTTAAATAACCACAAAACATACTAATAATTCAATGCCAAATATCATCATAATATTCAATTGTCGAAACTTAGATTAGTCTTATTTATTATTACAAGTACATAATGCAAATGTTACAAGTTACCAGTATGGACAAAAATAAAGACAAAAGAAAATCCCCTCTGCGCAGTTTGGTGAAGATTACAATGAGATGACCTGGTGTTAAATCAAACTTAAGAGTATGCTTTGTTCTCTTCTTTGAGCTTATTAACGAGTTGAGCTTTTGTATTATACTTGTGCAAATGATCTCACCATATGTACTACACAGAAAGAGTCCTGGAGAACCATATTTTTGGGACATAAAGGATAAGCAAAACAGGACATTATTGATTTCAACCTCTCCCTCATCTTGATCATGTTACAGACATTTATTTACTTTGTTTTGGCAAGGCTGAAACGCGATCAAATAACTGGAAGACTTGCTGACTTGCTCTGGCAACCTTTACAGCTGTTGTATAAGTTAAATAACCACAAAACATACAAATAATTCAATGCCAAATATCATATTATTCAATTGTTGAACGTAGATTAGTCTTAGTAGTTATTACAAGTACATAGTGCAAATGTTACAATCTATGGACAAAAATACAGACAAGAAAATGCACTATCTGCAGTTTGGTGAAGATTACAATGAGATGCCCTGGTATTAGATCAACTTAAGACTATGGCCTGTTCTCTTCTTTGAGCTTATTCACCAGTTGAGCTTTCATATTATTAATTATACCTGGGCAACTGATCTTACTGTATGTACTGCACAAAAAGAGTCCTGGAGAACCATATTTTTGGGACATAAAGGATAAACAAAAAAAAGACATTATTGATTTCAACCTCTCCCTCATCTTGATCATGTTACAGACATTTGTTTCCTTTATTTTGGCAAGGCTGAATCACGATCCAATAACTGGAAGACTTGCTGACTTGCTCTGGCAACCTTCATAGCTGTTGTATACAGCCCTAATAAAGAAGATACAGATGAATTGATTGAGGCTCACGTTTTGAAAACACAGCCAGCCATTGAAACTGCAGATAGGTTTTCATACTCTATTTTGTTTTTAATTGTTTTTTGAAGTTCGTGTTTCACTTTTTATTAGGCGAAATTGCAAAAAAATAAAAAAAAACTGCTGGATACACAAGGGATACGGGCAGGATACGTCCCAAAACGTATCTGGGCGTATCTGCAGGGGGCAGGACGTATCCTGCCCATATCCCCCTGCGTATCGAACCCGTATCCGTATCAGATCCGTATCCGGGACCCTATACAGCAGTATCCAGTAACGTAGGTTTTTTTTGATAAATTTAAGCATTTTTTTGATTTGTCGTTTATTCCCGGTTAATCGACAACCCCTGTTGATTAATCACTGGTTAAAATAAATTCCTCCTTGGAGAGTACTCGCCGGTTATGGTTATGTAAATTATGGTTTCCAGGTTGAGTCCTATAACAATAACCTAAGAATGAAAATTGAACAATAAAAAATAACATGAATACATAAAATATATCCAATGAAATACAATTCTGGACAAATAAAAATTGTCGCCCACACCGAGTGTATAGTTTGCAAAGAATTGCCAAAGATTAACATCTAGAGATTCTGAGGTAACACCTAATCAATCCATGGCAATGCCACCTGAGGGAAATGAAGTAACTAAATTATATTGAATAAATCTCCTCCTCCTAAGCAGATCCCCAAACTTAATCAATGCAGGATGTCATGATAATGTCTGTATAGGCCTTTTTAGGCCAAGTAGCTCTTTGAAGTCACCTACTCAGCTACAATATCTTCTTGTCCGGCAGTCCTAGTTGAGTAAATATAGGGTGTGTAGATTTCCGAGTATTTAAACATTAATACCCTTATTTTTTACTATGATTGAAATTTGCACACTAACCTAATCTAACACATGTTTTCTATGGTGTAATTTCCATGTTTTGAGTCCTGTAACAAAAACCTAAGAATGAAGATTGACCAATTAAAAAAAAGCACAAATACATAAAATATATCCAATGAAATACAATTCTGGACAAATAAAACGTATGTTTGTCTCTCACACCTAGTGTATAGTCTGCAAAGAATTGCCAAAGAATAACATCTAGAGATTCTGAAGTAATTGGATTCGACTAATCAATCCATGGCAATGCCACCTGAGGGAAATGAAGCAACTAAATTATATTAGGTAAATCTCCTCCTCTAGGCAGATCCCCAAACTTAATCAATGCAGAATGTCATGACAATGTCCATGTAGGCCTTTTTAGGTCAAGTAGCTCTTTGAAGTCACCTACACAGCTACAATATCTTATTGTCCTGCGGTCCTGCTTGAGTAAATACAGGATGTGTAGGTTTCTGGGAATTTAAACATTGTCTAAGCACCAGGATCAGATAAGTGGTGGACAGCACGAAGCATTACAATTGAAACCATTGGTCCCAAGGGTATCCTCGCTCAAACTCAATGGTAGTAAAATAACACAAAATAATGACCATTAACTGGTTGAACATGATCAAAGACGTGCACCTTAGCAACTGCATTGAGGAGCAAATAAAAGACACAATCTTGCTAAACTTGTGCCAAGGTTGATCCCCATGACAATTATCTTAAATACCTGTATCATTCTGAATTATGTACAGCATATAACTAACCAATATACATTGACTTGAAAAGATGAGTATTAATTATACTGAAGATGTTTGACATTAAATCTTATAATACAAGATGAATAATTGATTTGAAAAATACATTTATTTGTTTAAAATAGTGCCTTTGTATTTGAAATTTTGATGTAACTTCGATTCTCTTGAAGAGAGAAAACCAGCATAAAACAAAGGACTCAAGTAATGAATCCCAGCCCATGCACTGAGTGAACTAAAATTAAGAAAACTTAAATTGCAAAAATGGCAACAAGACTTTCAAAATTACCTTGGACAACAATAAAACCAGCTGCATGATCCCAAATCTTTTCACGATAGCCTAGACGTGGAAAGCGGAGATATATTGCTCCATCGCCCCTTGCCATTGCTCCATATTTTGCCTGGCTGTCTAATCTGACTGGTGGTGCTTTTACCCCTAGTATCTGTGTCAATGACATTTTTGCAGGAGTCACAACATTAAACTACAAAATATTCAGTTGATTTTCTATATGAGAAATTCAATTCTGATAATTAATTGTATAAAATAGCAACCTTTGCTATAGCAGCTGACAAATCATGCATGGAATGTGCTGCCTCATATGATTCAAAGAAAGATGCTTCTTTGGGATTTTCAACAGCACTCACATATACCTATGCAGAAACAGACCAATTCAATAAAATACTTGTGAATATTTAGACAGAACTTTACAGAAACATCAACCATGTTGATGGAATCAATCCAGTTAAAAAAATCTTCTAGCAAAGGTTGTTGACATTTTAGAGATCTCCACAGCATGTAGTACAATGCAAAGAAAATAGTCTTTGATAATATTGAGGCAATAATTGAAACAATTTAGCACCCTTTTGGGTTGTATGGAACCATCCAATGATTGCATTGTAGTGCCAGCTCCTTTTGTTGCAGAGAAAACACAACCAATTTTATCATTTGAGGGCTGAACACTGGTGCTAACTGATGTGCAAGGCAAATTTGGGCAGCCTAGGACACCCAAAATAACCTTTCCCTCATCCAACAGTGCCAATGCTATGGCATACTGATCTCCTCTAAGAAACCTGTAAAATAAGTTCACATCGATTATACTTGTACTACAAACTTATAGACACACCAGCAGGCAAAAAACCATTGATGATACATAGCAGTTCACGTACAACAATACACAGGAAACTACTACAAGAAAAACACACTAAATGAAAATATCATTCACAATCAACTAGAAGTTAGATAATGTGTAAGGAGTGTAAGCTAGATATCAAAAACTGGAAGCTGCAAACCTGATTGAATAAAAAAAAAACTAACCAAGGTCATTGGCATTTTATATAAGTAGTAACATATTTTCCAGAAAGCAAAAATAGAGACTGAAAGTAATAGACGGCAGCAAGTGAAAAAGTAGGCAATGTATGGAAGGCTTTGATGAATGAAGTATGAACATCAACCACATCACTAAAAATGATAATGAAACAAAACTAACACCAGATCTTGAAAACAAATTAAAACTCCCTAGATACATTCTCGAGACATACCCCTTTGTCCCATCAATAGGATCCAAAACCCAGTGCCTACCATGAGGCCCTCCTTCAGATTTACCTTTATCGATTGCTCCAAGTACATCTTCTATGGTCAATGGAGAAATATTATAAGTACCATCAAGAGAAATGGTTTGGTTTACGAGTTTAGTGATGCGTTCTGCCATGTCATTTGCACCAGTCTTCCGTAAATCTCCTGAATCCTAAAAGTCATATATATATTAGATGTATATTTTATAACAAAAACAATATACTACAGTTCGCATTCTGATAAAAGCAAAGCACATTATCGTGCCCCTTTATTGTTGAATTTCAAAAACTTCTCGTCATCACAAACAGATAGCTCAAAAAACATGTTTTGAACTTCTGCATATGTTATGATAAATTTCAAACAGTCTTACCTCTTCTGCAACCATGGAAAAGGACCCTGGGGGAAGTTCTCTTTCAAGCACGAAGCTAACTAAAGCCTGAGAACCTGAAAATATCAAAGAAAATAATCTGAATAATTTCATGTACAAGAAAGAAATCTATAGAATCCATAAAAAACAGCTCCTTGGCAAAAGAGATAAAAATGAACCTATGAATTGTTTCAGAATCTGCCTATATAGTCCCCTAAAAACGTCAGAGAATAAACATGCAAAATATAAACCCATTTCTTCCTTGAATACAAAACAAAAATGCAATCAATATTGCAATGTGACTTGCACTTAATAAAACGTAAATAAGGAAAGTAATAGTTATTATACTTTAGCCTACAAACATAAGATGGTCATGGGAAAAACGAGATATTTGATTTGTTGCAATAAATTATTGCAAAGTAGTGCAAGGCCATGGGCTGTTGGTGAGAGTGTATTACTCTGTTAGGGTTGACACAGGTTCAATCCCATCAAAGGCATGTGTAATGTAATATGTAATGTAAGCAATTGTGCACCCTCCGTAGAAATAAAAAGGGGTTTGCCGATATTCAAAAACACAGAGAAAAAATGATATGGGAAAAGCGTTTAGTGAAATATTATGATCTAGCATATTTGTAAAACTAGGAATTTCCATTTAACTGTGATGAACCAAAATAATAACAAACACCAAAGTTTAACAGACAGAAAAGTATGTAAATGCATTGTAAAACAATGAATTAACTTTGCATCTAACTTCATGTTAGTAGATAAACTATGGTTGATTGTTACAGGGAAAAATGGGCCATTGCACGTAATTTTTTCTGAAGACCCAGTTAACCAACTTGAAACACTATTAGATTTTCTTTTCATTAGAACTTGAGATACTTACAAAAACTATCCTGGTTTGAAGCTTAGCATTCTGCATCCGTCTCCCTTCATATATATATATGACCAAACAACTTATCGTATATGAACACCAATGCTATAGTGTCGTTTACATGTAGATGCCATTAAGAATATTCATTTTTCTAATCAAAATTATTTTTTATATCAATTGGTTGAAAAAATCCCTGAGTATTACATACTGAGTGTAGACTTCTTGAGTACAAAGGCCAACAAACAAAATTAGCCTTCAAAATCAGAGTAGTCATGGCATAATTTCATAATTATTCATGAAGAACCATAGCAACAGTCGTCAACAAAATACAAAATTAAATCGGTAGCTAGTCCCCAAAAGATATAATAGCATGAAGATCCTTTGCCTTGAGGAGACTATTTCTGGTGCATCCTCCTGTTAATGTGGTCTCCATGCTGTTCATCCTCTCATTTATTGCCTGCATCTCCCTGAATGAGCAGTCCAACATCACCCTTATATCCTCTGGATTAACCGCATAATGTACTCCCAACAACCTCTCAATATGTTACAAATGATCTTCAGTGCTTCTGCAACCACACAGAAGTTGAAACATGACTTCTGGCTTGGGGGGTCAATAGGAAACAGTTTTTGAGGAGGTATGGATCTTAAGACAAATAGATTATAAGCATGCCAATGGAAGGTTCAGATTTAGCTGGAATCCTCTCTAGCCAAACCCACTGGTAATTCTCAAACCCCGTTATACAATTTTGGTTTAGGATTGTTTGTAGCAACGGCTGTAGTTAGACTGTCATATCCAGTGTTCCACAGGGACGCGTCCCCCCCCCCCCCAAAAAAAACCACCGTTTCCAAGACGGGGATGTCCCCAAGACACGGGGACATCAAGGGGACATCCCCCAGCCGCTCCGCCACCTCTGCCACGCTCTGTCAGGATATTAAATTGTTAATGTTCATTGTTCAATGGAACAAATTTGAAACTTAAATGATTAAATCACAATATTAAATTGTTGATGTTCAATGCAATATACTTAATCTTTATACATCTTTTTATAACTAATTTTTCAAGCACTATATGTATTTCAGCACCACTCCCCCGCCATCCCCAAATTTAGGCCCCCCGTCCCCCCGTCTCGGAAACCCGTCCCCCCATCCCGAAATGCCGTGGAACTATGGTCATATCTCTTGCCTATTATGGTCTTTGATTGTGTGATATCAGCAATTTTACTCGATAGCATGGACAGCATGCAACTTTATAGATATCAATTCTTAATTGAACTCAATGCTATATTTCTAGAGTATAGATGGAATAACCAGCGAGTAACCGCCGGTTGGTCAGTTACTCACCAGGAATTTCATCAGGGAAATACTCGCCACTCAAAACCGCCAATACTAGAAAAACCGCATTTTTTTTTTGAACCGTGAGTACTCTCCGGTTAGTCGTTGGTTACCAGACAGTACATAAATAAAATAAACATTTAAGTATATACATTAAGTTATATTTTATTTATATACTTTCAGGATGTTTGAGAGTGGTTTTAGACCTCTAGGAGCTATAATGCAAAATCTAGGTTTTGGAGGGATCCTATCATAAGAAACTAGACGTCTTTATCTAAATGTAAACTTATACTTAAATTTTTATTTTATTTATATACTGTCTGCTTCAGGCGAATTTCATTTATTTTTTGTCTTTGCCGGTTATTCGACCAAGCGGGTCGAATAATCGTCGGTTAGCCATTTTGGGCCCTTGGCGAGTCCTTGCCCCCAACCAGTTATGCCAACTATGACTGTATAATCTACCCATCTTTGATTGCCTATCCTATCAATTACTTGTTTTAATGATACATTCGACCTTGGCATTAGGTAAAATTCATTCTAAATCTTTTCCTATTTGTTCCTGCTTTGATGTTCGCCACTCTTTGTCATGTCACCTTTTTCAAATAAAATAAAAAATAATAAAGTTAATATTTTAAGTTGTCTAAGTGACTTACTTTTTATTTTATTAAAAAAAATGACCACTTAATATTACTTTAGTATTATTAGAAATAAAATAAAAGGGTGAGAAAAGGGAAAACTGAAAATAAATGAAAAGGTTAAAAGTGAAAAGTAAACCCATAAACCTAAAAGTATAACCCTGACCCTAAAAGTAACAATTGAGTATATATATTGAGAGTTCTCATTGTAAATCATTCAATTTTTTATTATCAATATGTCTCAATTGATTGGGCCTTCCAGTTCATCGATTTTCAACATAAGGATGAAAACCCTTATAGTTGGAATGAATTGTGAGGACAAAAACCCTCACCATTCGGATTTAGGTTTAAGAACAAAAATGCTTTAAACCTTTGAAATAATTCCATCCAGAAATTACAAGTGGGTTACAACAAAATCTTCAAACATCAATTCAGTAGAGGACTAGGATTTCAGATTTAGTTTCCCCCAAGTGCGGAAATAAGATCACAGCTTACAATAGGGTTTCAACCACCCAGTACAAGGAACACAGCTAACAGTAGGGTTTTCAGAGCTGATTAGGGGATCACAAGGGTTTCCTAAAATATTATTTTTCCCTTTTTAAAATCAGGGTTTGCAGAAATAAGAACAACGAATAAATTCCAACATTTTAGCAACAACACACTGCCATTCCAGCAGCTAATATAAGGTTGGAATTTTATAATTATTGTTAACATTCCTTTGTAATCTGATTTGGCAATAAATCCATTTTGCAAAAGAATTAAAGAATTGAAATAAAGTTGATACTTTCTTGTGAAACTATAATTATGTTATATCTTTGAAAGCAATTGTAGCATCATTTATTTAATTGTCAATTTAAAAAACAAGGGTTTACGTAAAATCCGGAATTGTTCAAATTTGTCTGGAAAGGGACATTATAGTGGCATCAGGGCTAGTAATCTTGTCAGCGTGTTGGGAAGAATTAATATTCTGCAAATACTATATTGATGTATAGCCTGTGAATCATAGAGTTAATGAGTAAAGACGATTTAGGAATAAAGCTTTACAGAGCAAAGAAAAAACTTGAGCAGCCGCCTCATTCAAAAATGTTCTCAATATTTTGGAGGAAGTGGCAAACTATTTGTCCATAATAAGACAATCAGATTCTAAGTCTATGTTATGGGCAGTGAATCCATTGATGATTTATTTGGTTAAGCCCAAGCTTTTGAGACACCCAGATCCAGATGTGAGACTTGTAGTTATCACTTGTATAAGTGAAATTATAAGAATAACAGCTCCTGAAAAGCCATACAGCAACAACATGAGGGAATTATTCCAGTTGATTGTGGAAAGCTTTCGAGATATGGATAAAATCAAACGTCCTTATTTTTCTAAGAGGGTTATAATTTTGTTAACTGTTGCGAAAGTTCAGATCTTATGTTCTAATGTTAGATCTTGAATATGATCTTATTCTCCAAATGTTTGAACATTTATTTGCTACTATTCATAAGAATCATGCATAAAATATTGATGCCTCAATGCAAACAATTATGATATTGATTTTGAATGAGAGTGACAATATTTTCCAGCCACTCCTATCAGTTTTATTGACTAATGTGAGAAAGGATGTGTAGGAAGTTTCACCAACAGTGTGTGCACTGGCTAAAAGTGTGGTTGATCAATGTAAAGAAAAGTTGAAACCATACTTAACAACAGAAATGATAGCTGAACTGAACAAGAACGCTCAAAAAGATAGCAGCAAAAATGATCTTAGAAGACAAAAACATTGTTTTTCATACAAAGAACCTTGGCAGCCAAGCTACAATTGTCTAGGCAAAGGACATGTAGAAGTGTTGTTGGATGAAGAACTAGAAAAAGTGTGAAATGTAGCAAAATCTCAAAGGGTTGAGGAAGCAGAAATTGATGAAAAATCAGCAACATCAAAGTTAGTTGAATTACAACAGTTCAGCCAAGACCAAACAAAGAAGGTAGAGCAGAAGATTGAAGAGCTACAACTATTGATAACAAAGGAGAAAGTGGTGTAAGTCCTAACAAAGTTAGATAGTACGTAAAGCTCCATTGAAGATCTAACTCTAAGTTTACAGAGTGCTCAATCTACGGCGGAGAACAACACTATGGGTAAGGTGAATGTTGCTAGCACTAAGCATACAGTCATTCTTGCAGTTTTTGCAAATAGTAAAGAGTACATTGGAAACAATGAAATCAGAATATGTGTGATTAAAGACATAGATATGGTCATCGAAATTGTAGAAGAGACCTTAATTGTATCTGAGGAAATGCAAGAAAAGATTGATGTCCTCACTATGAAGTTTAGCTTAGTCTCTTCTTCATTTCATAAGACAGAAGAACCACAGATTGTTGTAGCAGTTTTTAGTGCGTTGAATGGAGAGAACATTTTCCATGAACAATTTCCAAGGAGGCCATAAGATGCAAATTCAGAGTTGAGCATAACTGAGATAGCTAGAGAAGCATCACAAGGAGGAATGGAAGAAACAAAAAGATTGGTTTGGGATCCCAGTATTTGCATGACAATTTAGGCATTGCTTGAGGACAAGTAATCTTTGGGAAAGACGGATTGTCATGTCCCTTTTGCAAATAAAGTAAAAAATAATAAAGATAATATTTTAAGTTGTCTAAGTGACTTACTTTTTATTTTATTAAAAAATAAGTGACTATTTAATATTATTGTATTGTTATTAGAAATCAAAGAAAAGGGTGAGAAAATGGAAAAGTGAAAATAAAAGAAAATGGTAAAATTGAAAAGTAAAACCCTAAACCTTAACGTATAACCCTAACCCTAAAAATGACAAATGAGTCTATATATATTGAGTCCTCATTATAAATCATTCAATTTTTTATCATCAATATTTCTCAATTGATTGAGCCTTCGAGTTCATCGATTTTCAACATAAGGATGCAAACTCTTATAAGTTGGAACGAATTGTGAGGACGAAAACCCTCACCATTCAGATTTAGGTTTGAGGACAAAAACCCTCTAAACCTTTGAAGTAATTTATTTCATACAGAAATTATAAGTGTGCTACATCAATATCTTCAAACATCAATTTAGCAGAGCACTAGGGTTTCAGATTTAGTTTCCACCAAGTGAGGAAATAAGATCACATCTTAAAGAAATTACAAGTGTGCTACATCAAAATCTTCAAACATCAATTCAGCAGAGCACTAGGGTTTCAGATTTAGTTTCCACCAAGTGTGGAAATAAGATCATAGTTTACAGTAGGGTTTCATCCGCCTAGTACAGAGAACGCAATTGGCAGTAGGGTTTCTAAAGCTGACCAGGGGATCACAAGGGTTTCATAAAATATTTTTTTGTCCTTTTACAGATCAGGGTTTCTAGAAATAAGAACGAATATATTTCAATATTTTAGCAGCAGCACACTACCCTCCCAGCAGCAAGGTTGGAATTTCATAATTATTATTAGCATTCCTTTGTAATTTGATTTTGGCAATAAACCCATTTTTTAAAAGGATTAAAGAATTGAAATAACGCTGATACTTTCTTGTGAAATTACAATTATGTTATATCTTTGAAAGCAATTGTAGCATCATTTATTTAATTGCTAATTTAGAAAACAAGGGTTTATATAAATCCAGAATCATTCAAATTTGTCTGCTAAGGGGCCATTACACTCTTTTACAGTTGTACCCACTAGCAGAGTCATGCCCAAGTTTGCTAGCATTAAAGATGGCATATTGACCTTTCACGAATGTGTGAGAAGATTACACCCTGAAAGAAATTAATGAGTTTGTGCTCTTGAAAAATATATTCTAGGTTCTATGATCACTGCATGTTTGGTTCATTTCTTTACAAGTATAATGATTAGAGTTAACCTCCATCTATTACCACCTTTGTAATGTGGAGTTCTTTTATGGCCTTTACTGCCCATGTGGCTACATGAAGTTCAGACTTCTTAATGATGCAGTTGGTAGAATCGAAAGCATAAATAATGCACTTTCCTCTAGGGTTTGGACCAGTCCTCCAGCTACACCTCTGCCTGGGTTGTGTTTGGATACCCCATCAAAATTAATTTTTACATAGCCTACTTGTGATGGTTGCCAACATGGCAGCTTTTCTGTTTTTATGTGGCAGGGTCTATAAACATATGCAAATTGCCATTAACTTAAATTTGTTTCCTCTCTTGTAAATTTGATTTCTTTCTGGTTCATATTCTGGCATCTTCATGGAATATCCTATCATTTCTCTCAAGCCAAATCCTCTATGCTGTGAAAAAGAAAGTTTGGACCTGAGTGTCGATAAGGACTTGCTTTGGGGCTGCTCCCATATTAAGCTCCAATTTCAGTTATGTAAGCATTCCAAGATATGTGTGTTCCTGCTAGTCATTGATTTCAATGCTTTGATATTTCCAATAAAATTCTAGACTTTTGAACGTTGTATAAAAGGGAGAGCATTAACTCATAATGTCACATACCACAAGTTGGAATGGAAAAGTGCAACTTAGAAAAGAATACTTAAGTCATTCTTGGATGGCAATCAATTATATCAAAGACATAATCCTACATTGCGAGAAACAACCCCGTTCCCTATAGACAGTTATTTTATAATTAGACGTATTGTGTGTTAAGAAAATAAAGTTGAAGATGGTTTTGTATATTACATGTGTAAGCGCTAGTTATGTACACTTGAATCAAAACTATTAAGGCGGTCATCGTCTACAAGGGCTTCAAAACTACTCAGCCATGCATCCACATTGAAGCCATTGCCCCCTACTTCAAGGATGGCCATTTTTGGCTACAAGGAAACAGTCACAGGCATGGGTACAGATTTAGAGGACACTATGATGTCTGGTGTGATAGAACTAGGCATCGCTGTATATAGGTGATGATACCCAGGAAGAGTCGTCATATGCGTGTATTCCACAAGAGGGTCCAAGTGAGTCATAGGTACCTGATTCAGGGCTTGTAAACATATTATTTCCTATACCAGAAAACATGGATCCTTATGACAGACTATTTCTTGAAAAACCTCGAGCCCATGCCCCGCGTGATATTGGACATTGCTAAATCAGTGAAGAACTTGGATTAGGCAGTTCGCCATAAGCAGGCTTTTCTGGTGGCAGATGAGGTAGCACGGATACACGGATTTGTGGAGGAGGTGTCATCAACAGTAAATAATGAAATCAAGGATTTTCACAATAAATGTACCATTGGCAAGCTAAACCTACAAAATATAGCTCCAATAAGGCTAAAGTCAACAATGTCTTTGCAAATCTGAAATTTCATAAGTTAGACAATGAAAAAAAAATTGTCATGTTACATAATGTTGATATTTATTAGCTTTTCTAAGTGAGTCATTAGAGAAAAGGCACCCATGGAAAACTTTGAAGGTCACAGGCCATCTTGGCTTTTTTATAAATATTACTCAAAAAAAATTGTGACGGGTGAGGTTTTGTTACGAGCCAAACTAAATTCTGAAATTTTGAAACAATTTTGTAAATGAAAATTTGCCTAAAAACTGAAATATTAATTTTTAGAGCTCAGACTAAAATCTACTTTATGGCTGAATACCCAAAACAACCCAAGCTCGCAGGTGAGCCACCCCCGATTTCGAAGACAACCAATCTTCAATTAAGAGCAAAATTGCATTATTTATTTCCAAATAATCATGTCCTTATTACAATACGTCTTGCCATATTTATGGGTGGCAATGAAACCTGCTCTAAAAATAACTAACCTTTGCTTCATCACAAAGCAATCTAAAAATAATTAATCTAGAAAGCCATTTCAAACGCAAAATGCCATTAACAAAGCCATTTCAGCTAGCAAGTTCCTCTTAAGTAAAGCCAGTAGATGGAGGGTTGGTAATGGGGAAAAGGTTGAATTCTAGTACGACCCTTGGCTTGCCCAGCACCCCTTAGCCACAAAAGATCCCTGGTCTAAGGCTTGCTTCGAATTCAAAAATAGATTAGGGAGGAAAGTCAAAGACTATTGGGAGGGTGGTGAAGGATCAAAGAAGTGGAAGAGCTTACAAGTTTATTTTGTTAATTGTGTTACTCCCCAGGCCCCTCAAGATCTAAATGCTAAACTCTAGTCAGTCAACATTGCTATCCACCCCATTGAGAATTGCCTCTTCTAGCCAGCGGAGGATCGCAGAGACTATTCCATGAAATCTAACTACTCGGTTGGCCTAAGCAAGGAGAAAGACTGGGACTCTTAGAGGCCTCTATGGATTAAAAACCTCACTCCAAAGATCAACATCTTCTTCTGGCTGGTAGCTCGTGATAAGATTCTCACCATTGACAACTTGGCCAAAAGAGGTCTTACCATCCCTAATAGGATTGTATTATGCAAATCCAATGAGGAATCGGTGTCTCTCCTTCTAATGGACTGCACCTTTGTTTCCAAGTTATGGGATCTCCTGGTGAAATTCAATGTAGCATGGGTAAAACCAAACTCCCTCTTGGACCTCATTTTTCAATGAAAACCACCCTAGAAGTTGGCCTCTATTTATTTCTTGAGGGAAAGGCCCTCTATTTATTTCTTGTGGCACCTTTCCCTCCCCCACCTCTAGTGGAAGGTTTGAAAATCCAGGAACAACTGCATTTTTGCTAGTAAAAGAACCTGACCCAAATCTTCTTTTCTCAGGTTTTGTTCAACAATCATTGAAAACTAGCAGTCCTTTATTCCAAAAGACAAAGTAGCAACTTCTGATCTCGAAATTTCTATCCTTCAAGGATGGAATATCAAGTTGGTGATCATAAAACAAGATCAGAAGATGGATAGAGGAAAGGTCAAATGGTCCAGACCTCGATTGAGCTAGCATAAGTTGAACTTTGATGGGGCAGCTAAGGGCAACCCAGGTTTGGCCGGAGGGGGGGTTATTAAAGACTTGAAAGGGGGCGTCATTATTGCTTATGCAGGGCCCATGGGATCTCAAACCAACCATGTGGCGAAGGCAAGAGCAGCTCTCTAGGGCATTAAATTGGCAGTGCAACTGGGTGTCGAAGGGGACTCCCTAAACATTCTCAATGCCCTCTTCAGTCAATCATTACCCACTTGGTTTATCCAACAAGAAATTGAAGATGCTAGAAAGCTACTGAAACAATGTAAAGAAGTCACCATAGGCCATGTGTTTAAGGAAGGCAACAAGGTTGCCGACGGGATGGCTAAGTTAGGGGTCCTTAATGAAAGCTTTGAGGCATGGCATAAGGTTTATGACATGCCAACCCAGACTGTGAACTTAATTAATATCGATCTCATCCCCATCATTATGCCCAAAGGAGAGGGCGTTCTCGCATAGTGTGCAAGCCTAAATAAATAGACCAGCATTTATGAATCCAAATTGCAAAAGGCCCTGCTATCATTGTGCGGTAAGGGTGAACTATGGAAGTAAGGTGTGTCGTGGCAGCCCGATTAATTACACAACATAGACAGTCCGAACGAAGAAGGTGAAGACACTGTTAACTATGGTTTGGTCTTGGAGCTCAAACATGAGGAAGAAAATGGTGATTGGCAGGGATAGGGACAAAATTGAGCCCACCTCCTATGCAGAAGCAAAGGACAACAACAAAGTTTGGCGTAAATTGGTTGAGGGTGGTCTGGCTGAGTTCATGACTGAAATTGTCATTATGACGATGAGGTGTAGAAGGATTTCGCCCTAGGCACCATAGGAAAGTGCGAATGAGGGGGGTAGAGATGAAAATTTCAGAAGAATTGATTAAGGAAGTAACTAGCATGAGCTGCGAGGGCACCAAAGCATTCAAGGATAAATGCAGGAAGCAAGAAATCCTGAATAAATTATTCAATTTTGATGTGGATATCATCACCGACAAGAAGAAAGAAAGAAATTATATTAATGTCCACCAATGACCAAATGTAGGTCAATGGGACCGAAGGATACAACCAATAGCAATAGAAAGTTCTAGGAAGAAAGAATCTTAGAGATGAACCAAAGAAATAAAGTACAAGGACAAAATAGAATAGCGTGTCACTAACATAAGACGAACCTACCGACAAACCTACCAAAGTATTGGTCAGATGTGCGCCTGCAAATAATGAAATATATAATGCTTGAAGGTAAATTTCATGTCATCTTCTCTCAGAATTTTATGCTTCTAACACTTCAAACGGGATAAAATTTGTCTACCCTACTTCTTGTTTAAATCTCTTGAAGTGATTGTTTTCAAAGCAAATCCCACTGGTGACCTCTTCCACCAAGGCTTAATCTTCCTCATAGCGAAGAGAGGGAATGCTCTGAGAGGGAAGGAAATGTATCTGTTGGATAATGAGGTGCTAGAGGATTTTGAGGACCCTGAAAAGTCTTAGGATTCGATGGAGGAAAGTCATGAATTATTTGAACATTCCTAGAACAAGGCCCTGTCTAAAAGCTCCCACTTAGTGGAGATCATACCCAAGGCCAAATCTAGTAAACACAAATCCCAAACTCCTAAGAGCCCCAAAGAGAAGAGGGTTAAGAAGACAAAGGAAGATAGGAAGAAGAATTATCAATCTCCTCTGAAGGACTTGAAGGAGAAGAGTGAGAGGAAAGACACCTCAAGCCTTCACTTAACCTTTAATCTGAAATTAATGGAGCTCGAGGATAAGTTGGAGCATTAGGGAAAGCTTATCATCAAATAAATGGAAGAATGGAATGCTTTTAAGGGAGAGGCAGAGAATTTCAGAAAGGAGTGAGAGACTAGCAAGAAAGTGTGGGTTGGCTCTCAACTTGATGGGGGAAAATCCAGCTCTCCCAAGAAGGAAAAAGGAGCGACAAGGACACTTGTGCCCGCCACTACCCCTCTTAGAGCCCCAAGAATATGGAACGTGTAATAGGTAGTACGAAGGGTAAGAAAGATGGAATGCCCCAAGATAATGTTGCTAAACCCTCACCCAAACCCACAAGCAAAAAGAAGAAAGAGCAAGACAAGGAAGAAGGCTTGAGCAAACAAACTCATGGACAGACCATGAAAAACAAAACCAAGGAAGATAAGGAACTTACTGCGCTGGCCATGCTGGTGAATTACTCGAACTCCGAAGAGTCTTCTGCTTAACCTTTGTCCCAGTCTGTTTTTTGCTCTTGCTAGTTTTTTGTTGAAGTTTGGTGTACTTTTCTAGGAGTTTTTGGGAAATTTTGTTGGAAGTCTCTCTGTCTTTCTGGCCAGTCTGGTAGATTGGTCTGTCTGTTGTTTTGTTTTTGTGACATCTTATTTATCTATCTATTAAACTTGGTTACAAGATCCATGTAAACCCTGTACTTTTTACCCAATCAAATAAAAAAAAAATCTTCCAAATTTTATATAATTTTTGCAAGGGAACCAACGCCACTAAATTGGAGGGTAGAAAACCCCTACTATTCCAATGATTAAAATCCATGCCAACAGTGAGAATCTACTATTGACAAAGATTCAGAAAAAGTTCATCAGATCCAAATCTCTATGTCAAACAAAGTGACAATGATCTAGTGATTCTTATGGTATATGTTGATGATTCTCATTATATAGGATGTTGCAATGATTTGATGAAAGTGTGAAACAAGATCTATGAAAACCCCCTGAGATGACAAATCTAGGACATTTACACTACTGTCTAGCATTTGAAATTATGGAAAAATGACCATCGTTGGTGAAAAAATGACACCTTATATAATCCTAACTTAAAGGATTATCACTTAATTCATTACTAAATTATTCCCATGTGGTGCCTTGTTTGTGGGGGGGCGAGGCATCAAGGAGGGGGGCAAAGAAGACATATTAACTAAATTGTGGCTGCATATCATATAGGCTTGTAAAGTACATGTGTAATGTCCCCAATTTTGATCTAGAGCTTTGGAAGACGCTTAGTTCATTATTGTTCCAATAACTAAGGGTGAAAGAAGAAGGAACTTAGTGCACCACTTGTGAAATGACATTTCAAAGGAAAGGTACTTTATGATTCTAATTTTGAGTTATGTTTTGGAGAAAGGTACTTTATGTTTATTTCACTTAAGTGGGGGAATTTATGAGTCTTGGCTTATAAGACTTAAGTTGTTTTAAAGATTAACACTCTCTTTCTATTTTGGAGCGTTACACTTGGAGGAAGGTATTTAAAAAGAATAAGGGCTCATTTGAAGATTATGTCCATATAATATTTCGCTTTGGTGATCAAGTATGTCAAGCTTGGTTATTGAAGGTAGATGCTTGAAGAATGTTACCCTTCAAGTTCTAATTGTTCTACAAACGGTGTCTATCAACACCACCCACTGATTGGAAATCGTGCTCAATTTTTTGAAGAATTATTTGAAGTTTTGTCTAATACTTGCAGCTTGTGGCAAATTGGCTTGGAGGACTAGAGCGAACCACTTAGGGGGTTCGTAAGGCTACCAAGAGTTGACGATTTGCTTGAAGACTGAAGGTTGTTGATTACTCCTTGGGCGATTTGCTTGAGGGCTTGCAAAACATCCTTTCGGAGGCTTGTTGTTGGTAGAAACCCTCTCCTAGGGTTTTAATATTTTATGTTATTTTTCCTTGATGGAACGAATTATTCCAGAGATATATTGGTGAGTTTTGGGTTGACTAATGCTTGAAAATTATTATAAAATTATTTGCATAATTTTAACTAGTGGGACGAATTATTTGGAGAGGTTTTTGAGGTTGTGCGAAGGTTATTTTTCTTTGGTGGGCGATTGGGATTGGAGTGTTGTGAAGGCATTTTGCAAGGGTTTGGCACTTAGAAAAATATTCTTTATTTTTCGTGGACAAGCGAACTAAATTGAGCGGTTGTGAACCTTATTTGGTAAGGATTTATGCTTAGAAAAATATTCAAAATTATTCCTATATTTTTCCAAGGAGATTGAATTAATTTGCAGGTTTGGGAGGCCTTGTTGATAGCTATTTTAAAGGGTTTAACTTTAAGAAAATATTTATAATATTTTCCTTGAGTTGGACAACTTGTGTGGAGGGTTTGAAGTGATCTTGTTAAGCTGAATATTTCTCTTTGGAAGCTTGATATTTATTAGGATTTTTTGCCTAATTTTTAGAAGAGTATCCAAGGGTCTACAGGGTTGTTTGTAGAATATAGGACCGCTATACCAACGCTTAATTAGCAGAATTTTGCATCCATTTCCAGCAGCTACATTCTTAATTCATGCTACAAAAAGGTACACAAGTATAGCTTTACATTGGTTATTTATTGAAGCATTTGTGGAGTGTTATTGTGGGGGTTTGGGAACATTATGGTTAGGGTTTGTTGAGTTTGTGGGCAGCATACAGTTTATTTTCAGATTGGCTTGGGGTTTTAAAGAAAATTGATTATTTTGGCTTGAGATCCTATTTGGGGTCAGTCCAACATGCTCCTATGTACAATAAGGGCATATCTAAAGGTCCTACCCTACAGGTTGCCTATAAGTATAATGGTTGTGTTGTGCCTTCTACTTGTCTATCACACAAGCACCAAACCAATCCCCCTCTTTGATATTAATCTACTATGAAGATGCTATGTAGTATGGAGTAGAATAGCATTTTTTTTCAATAATCTTAGTTAGAACTAACTAGATCTACCTATTTTTATCCAACACTGTAGCATAGCATTAAGGTTTGCCCTACAAAGATTTTGAAGCTTTCAAAGAGGTTTATGGAGCTAGGTGAAACACGAGGGCATACAGAAAGGGTTTGGAGCAATTTTGAATTTCAAGGAGTTTGAGGCCAGATTTTTTGTTCTGATTAATCCAATAATAGATTGAGCCATAAGTAGCCTACAACTCGAATAAAAGGTTCCAACTCATCATAGTTTGGAAGAAATTTCCCAACCTGCAGGATCTATATTAATCTGTAATTTCCCCTTACAACTCTACTTGTGAGAAAATAATACTGATATTTTATTCATGTTGCTAATGTAGACACCTAATTTCTGTATTAAACTTATTATTGTAATTTTTTTAGTATGATTTTGTGCTTATGGATCATTAGATCAAAGTGGGTACTTATTGGTGCTCGTGTGTTTTCACCTCTTATTTCCTCTCCGTGTAGCCCCGTCCTTCTCTATTTATTCCATTTTCTCCCTCCTCTTCTTCCTCTACTATTTTTCTGACCATAATCGTGGGTTCACAGTTCTGGGCATTTTGCCCCTTTCTTCTCTCTCTTTTTGTGGGCTTTTTTGGTCAACTTTTCCCTCTTTTCTTGGGTCGGCTTGCACACCAATAGGTCCTTAATTAGAATTTGATATGTCCACATATACAAAGCCTCATAAGGCACTTAAATAGCAAGTAAACACACCAATCAAGTCATTATGAGTCTTAGGCACACTACCAAGTTTCTATTTCTAATCTTCAAGGCTTTCAAGTGATTTCACGGGTTTTACATTGTCGCATACTTGCACCAAGAGAAGGCTTAAGCAATTGTGCATAGTGTAATCACACTTAAACTATAATTTTTTAAAACATTTTGGTGAACCCCTATGTTGTTGAACTTATCAACCTCCTAGGGTTAGATTGTTGCTTCTTTCACCTCCTAGGGTTAATTGTTGTTTCTTTCACCTCCTAGGGTTTGATTCTGTCATGTCCCCTTTTTGGACATGACACTATTGAAGACCTTTGGCCTTGCCTAGTTTCCCAAGGGCTAAGGGAAAAAGAAAAAAAGAAGTAAACATTTGATTTTATAAAAAATACTTGTAAAAGCACTTTATTGTTATAATTTCACTTAAGTTGGAGCCTTTTTAAGGGACGAGTATTAATCCACTTAAAGTGAATTATAAAAAGTATTATTTTTATAATTTGAAAAAAGATCAACAAAGGTATTTCCCCCCAAATTGGACACTTCACTTGGGGAGAAGTATAAAGGCATTTGAAGGCTCTTGTTGAAGGGCATCTTGGATCATAACTTGAATTTACAAGTTTTGAGCATGAAAAAGCTTGACCTTTAGACTTAGAGACGAAAACCTTCAAGCCAAGAGATTGAAGACGAAAACCCTCATTTTTCCGGGAGGCAACTTCATCTAGAAGCTGCCATTGATCATCAAAATTCATAAAAACACGAATATAAGGGTTTCCAAAGTGGGGTGAATACCTTGGAAGGGTGGCGACTAGGGTTTGGAGGACCAAAGTTGGATTTTCAAGTTGAAGACACCTATTTTTTAGGGCTTCGTTTGGATCTAGGGCTGGAAATATTCAATGCCAACTAGGAAGAATTGGTTGGGAGTTGTTTATGAGGTTTTGATAGGCTTTTCCAAGCCTAAATATTATTTTGCAATTTTCTGCTATTATTTCTTATTTTTGTGAGAGTTTTGGAGGATGTTTGGACCTCAAATATATTCAGAAATTCATAATAAATTCTGAATAATTATTTAGTCAATTTTGTGCAATTTTATGAAGATTCATGAAGTGTTTGATGCATGATAAATCAACCACAAATATAGATAAATATTTCTAATTAGGAGGCCTAGGGTTTTAAGGAAAATTCATGATTTTGGAGGGCAAATTTGCTTCTTGAAAACCCCAATTGATGCGTTGGGTTTATCCTAATTTTATGTTATTTTTTAAGGGTTCAATTCAGCTAGGGTTTGCTGATGTAAAAATCAGAAAACTAATTTTCATCTAGGGTTTGCAGTAAATTTAAGCATTCAAAAAATATCCCTAATTTGGGGACATTACAAATTCCACCTTTTAAATCTGATTTTCAAATTTTGGTGCGTTGTGTTCATTTGTTTTATCCTTAGCCCTAGTTTTTGGAGTTTGTTCGCCAACACTTTTGTGAACCCTTCCATCTTTGTTCACTTAACCTAGGGTTTGATGCTCTTGTTCCTCCAAGTGTTTGCATTTGTGTTAGTTTCAGCTCTAGTTTTTAGGGCTTCCCTTCTTTCTTTCCTCTTTAGGGCTTGTTCTTGCTTGTTTCATAGCTTGTGTCCAAGCTTAGCTTACTTCATGGTTTATATTAGCAACATGGAATCTTGAAATATAAATGATAAATCTTTGTTGAAGGAAAATATGCATGTTTTGCATGGTTCAAATTCTGATTTTACATATAATGAAAAGCATAATGATGATGTTATTAAAAGTATTAGAAAACATGTTATGCAAAGTCCTCCTTCCTTTCCTCAAATTATGAAAATGGTAAATGAAGCAGCTAGTATACATTCTTCTCATGAGTGATGATGCTTCTATGCTTATTGATGATTGTTATTCTCCTACTTCCACTCCTCCTAGTTTGCCTATGTTTGAAATTGATAATTAGTTTTACCCATTGAATGAACCTCTTAGGTGTTCTATTGTTCCTACTCATGAGATGGTGGCCATGATGCATGCAATAGGTGACTTACAAATATAAGTCAATGCTTTATCTCTTATTTCTGAGTCATCCCATGCTAGTCTTGATTCTAATGTTGTACCTTCTAATATTATTCCTCATGATGTGATCAATGCTCCTCTCTCCCTTATGACTTTGTCATACCTACATTTCCTTTATTTGATGGACATGGAGATCCTTATGTACACCTTAAGACCTTTCATGTTTATATCGGAAGCTAGGCTCATCATGATTCATTACTGCTCAAATTATTTCCTAGAAGCTTGATTGGTGAAGCACCATATTAGTTCAATAAGTTACCTAGCGGGTCTTTGTATACCTTTATCATGCTACAAGCTTCTTTCTTAGATCCATTCATCACTAATGGTGGACCCCGTGCTACATTTTAATGTACTTAATCTATTAACCAAGGTCCACATGAGAGCATCTATGAATATATTCATAGATTTAAATGTTAAATGCACTTCTTAGGCCTTTTGCCTCCTCTCAAAGACATACTACTTTACAATGCTTGTCCATCATTTGATCATCTTTGTTATATGGTTGAATCATTTGTAGATGAGATGTCTCACCACATAGGACTCATGCTTCACATAGTTCTATTCATATTTCTCCAAGTCCTTATAAAAGCCATGTGAATAACAAGGAAAAATCTATACCATTGGCTAATACTAGAGTGACGCCACCACAGAGCCCTACAGCTTTCTCTAACAGATCTCAACAAGCTCTAAGGTTCTTTGAAGATCAAAGTGGAATATTGAAAAGATTACTTGATATGCATTTGATTGTTATCCCATTTGTAAGACATCATGATTTGTGATATCTACAAAGAGTTTACAATGGAAGTGCATTTTTCAAATATCATAGAATCAATGGACATAAAATTGATTAATGTCTTGCCTTAAAAAACAAGAATCAAGTTCTTATAGATCATGGTATTGTTGACCTTGATACATCTAGTAAGACACCACAAGTAAAAATTCCAATTAAGTTAGAATTACCTGAGCATGACAATGCTCCAATCTTGGTTCCCAGTGATCCTATAGAGACTTAATCTTTTAATGTGGAACCTTTGGTCATTGGTGCTTTTATGGAAGGAAAACAAAGGCAAAGAATTATAGTAGATGACAAAGCTCAATTTGTAGCCTTCCTTAAGACGCTTGGATATGATATAGAAAATTTAACTCGAGTATCACCTTCATTGGATGAACATGTAAACGACTTCTATAATCGCGATATGTTTGATTGCATCCGACATCCATTGCTAGTTTTTTACTATTTATGATTGATATCGTCGCAGGTTTGGAATTTTCAGTGTTTTTTTGGTTATGTTCTTTATTGCCCCTACTCAAGTCGTGTTTGCCCTTTGGGGCAAATGTGAAGGTCATGTAGGGCTTTGTTGGGCACAAATCGCTTGGGGTTTTTGTTGGGCACAATTTTTCACCTGTAGCTAGGACAGATGATTAATGCTCACATTTGTGTTTTGATGGATCTTAACAAGCCTCTACCAAGCAAAATTACCTTGGAAGCAGGAGGACAGTGGGAACAAGTAGTTGATTACGAGAATATTCCTTTTAGATGCAGGAATTGCCATGAATATGGACATTTGTTGAAGGACTGTCCTTTGAAATTTCAATAACAAAAGATGGGGGAGAAGATTCAGGAAGAATTCATAACACCGAAAAAAAAGAAAAATGCTCAATCAAATCCATTTGGAAATAATGGAAATAGATTTGCTAGTCTTCAAGTGGAGAATGAGTAAACTGATAATGAAGACATGATGGAATCGCAAATCCTAGAAACTCAAAAGTAGGAATTGGTTCCTCATGAAAAGATGAAAGATGGGTTGAATAATAATAAGTTATCTTTGGTTCCTATCACACATCAGTTGGATCCTTCTCATAAAACAATGAAAAGTTATCAAAGAAAAACCAAATTTCAAGAGCAATTTGATAACAACAATACACAAGTATATCATCAAGAAGAAGTAGGGAAAGCTCTAATGATTCTGCCTAACCTATCTAAATCACAGAATGTAGATATAATTATGGGAGTTCGGAAAAAGCAAAAAAGATGCGGATGGATTCAAATGTTAAATTAGGAAGGAAAACTATCAGGGAAATTTATAGCAAGAAGGCTAAAGATTAAGTTCAACTGGCAAAGTCAAGGACTTAGCACATATTTTTCTTCAGCCATCCCAATAAAAGTCAATATCTAAGGGCTAAAAGGCAGCCCTTCTAAAATCAATGAACTCAAAAGAATGATTCAAACAAATAAACCTTAGATGATGTTTATACAAGAGACCAAGAATTGATTGAGCTAATGGATGTATTAGTAAAAAGGATATGGCCCCATACACAAGTACTTTCTTTAAGTTCTCAGGGAGCTTCAGGTGAGGTCACTTGTATATGGTATCCCAAAAAGATAACAGTAATCAACTCTTGTGGAAGCAAAGGGGTTATTCTAGTGCATGCTTATTCCCGAGATGAATCCAAACAAATCCTCTTTGTTAATGTCTATGCCCCTGTTTCCATAGAAGAGAAAAGATTACAATGGTAGAATATTAATCAGATGATTCGATCCTTTCTAGACATTCCTCTTGTGCTAGGAGGGGATTTTACTACTATTTTAGATCTTGAAGAAAAGAAAGGAGAAATGGCAACATTAGATGCAAGTTCACATCATATGACTACATGCATACATAATCTTCAGTTAATAGATGTTAAACCAAGTAATGGTATGATGACATGGTCGAATAGAAGGAAAGGGCAAGACTATATTCTTGAGAGGTTAGATAGATTTCTTCTTTCAAAGTCTTGGTGGACTACTGCTTGTATTCCAAAGGTTCATATTCTTAATAATCCAGGATCAGATCACTGGCTAGTGTGCTTGGAGATCGGGAGAACTTTCCCGTGTCATGCTCCATTTAGATTTCAATTGATGTGGCTCCGACATGAGAACATTCACAATCTTATTCAACAATGATGGAATGAAGGCAAATCTATGTATGGAATTCATATGTATATGTTTGTCAAAAGATTGAATTATATTAAGACTAAATTGAAAACATGGAAGGACGGAATTTGGTGACATAAAGGAAAGAAAAGCAATAGATCCATAACAAGTTAGAGGAGATCAATGCAGTAATAAGAAATTTGAGGGTTAATGAAGAGTTAGCCAAAATGGAAATATCTTTGAAAGCTGATCTTCAAGAATGGGAGAGGCGAGAGGAAATTATGTGGCAGCAGAAATCTAGAATTCAATGGTTAAAAGAGGGTGACAAAAATACAACTTATTTTCATAAATCCTTGTTGGCACGAAGGTCTCACAATTACATAAATTTCTTACGAACCGCTGATGATAAGAAAGAATACTCCTTAGAAGGAATGCATAAAATTGCTACAAAGTATTTTACTAATCTTTTTACTGATGTCTCTTTAGATGATGTGGCACAAAAAGAAGTGTTGGCAAATATTCCAAAGATTATTTCAGAACAGGACAACAAAGAACTATATACTCAAGTTTCGGAAGGGGAATTAAAAACAGTTGTTTTCACAATGAAAAAAGGAAAAACCCCTGGTCCATATGGTTTTCCGATTGAATTTTATCAAGCATTTTGGGACATCATTTAATATGAGAATCTTCAAGTTGTGGAGGAGGCATGTAAGGCCAAAACTATCCTAAAAGAAATAAACAAAACCTTTATAGTTCTAATTCCAAAAGCATCTGAAGTGGAAGAGATATCAAGTTTCAGGCCTATAGCTTTATGCAATGTTCTCTACAAAATTATTACTAAATTAATGGCAGAAAGATTGAAACCTTTAATGCATAAAATCATATCTCTAGAACAAGGAGTATTTGTCCAAGGACAGCAAATCCATGATGAGATTGTTTTGGCCCAAGAAGCTTTACACTCCATGAAAATGCAGAAATCTCCTTCTATGTTTATCAAATTGTATCTCTCAAAAACTTATGATAGAGTAGACTGGATATTTTTATGTCAAGTTTTGAATCAGTTTGGCTTTTCTCAAAACTGGATTAATTGGGTTCAAGCTTGCTTACAATCAATCTCATATTCAGTTATGGTTAATGGAAACCCCTCAAAGAATTTTGGTGCTTCCTGTGGAATTAGGCAAGGTGATCCAATTTCTCCATTCTTATTCATCATTCTGGCTAAATGTTTGGGACAGCTAATGACTAAGGCAAGGAATGACAAAAAGATAGGAGGTATAAAGTTAGCGAAGGAAGTCCTCTTGACTCATTTATAATTTGTTGATGATTCTACACTTCTTGGAAAAGCTACGTGTTTGGAATCTTCACAAATGCAAAACAATTTTCAGATTTTTACCAGAGCCACTAGACAACTTATTAATCAAGACAAATCCAACATTATATTTTTCCATTGTTCTGAGAGACAAAAAGCTTTGATTCTTGATATATTTAAGTTTATAAGGGCTCTCTTCCGATTACTTATCTGGGAGTACCACTATTGAAAAGATTGTCATTGATGTCAAAGGTCTAGCATTGGTGATAAAGGCCCCATTGCATTTAATGATGTTATTAATATTCATATCTTGGCTAATGTGTGTTAATATTTATTTAATATTAACGAATATATGTTTGATTACATATATGTCAAAAGGACCATGGAAAAGTCAAAGAGTCACGAGGTAAAGACAAAAGAGAAATAGGATGCATTTTCTCATAAAGAGTCATCTTGAGGAATTTCAAGAGTCACCATGTGAAGACAAAAGAGGGTATGACGCATTTTTCCATGAAATGACACTTTGAGGAATACGAAAAGTCACCAAGATAAAGACAAAAAAGGAAAAAACGTATTTGCTTATGAAGAGTCACCATGTGACTTTTTGAATGCAAGGATACGAAGGGTCATGCAAGTTTGATATCATTTTCCATGAGAATTGAAGGGTCACAAAGGGTGAATGCCAAGGATTATTTGGAAAGCTATAAATAAAGGCTTGAGAAGCCATTTGTAATATGCAAGAGAGTGCATGGTTTGTAATTGTTTTCGAAGGGAGAAAAGTAGGAGATATTGTAGAGTTCTATTATTTTTTGAGTAAGCAACATTGAGAGATAGTTGTGTTTTATACACGAGAGGTTGGTGCTCCTGTGGGTTGGTGCTCACAAATCTTTGCAAGAGGTTGGTGCTCCTATGGGTTGATGCTCACAAATAGTTGTATCGGTGCTCGGCAAAGGGGTTGGTGCTCTTGCAAGTTGGTGCTTGTGAACTTTGTAATTTAAGTTGGTGCTCATTCATATACTTGAGATTATTCTTCGTGATTTTTTCCCATTTTGAGTTTTCATGTAAAAATCGGGTGTCTCTCTCTCTCTTGTGTGGTGCATGTTATTGTTTCAATTTTATTGCATATCTTGAATGTGTGATTAAGCGGTTAAAGAAAAAAATCAAATTAAGTAAAAGATATATGATATATTGATTCACCCCCCCCTCTCAGTATATTTTGTGCGTAACAATTGGTATCAGAGCAGGTTCTTTTGGAAAAAAAATTACTGCTTGAAGGTAGATCAGGGAAGCACGATGGCTGGATCACACGAAGGTTTTTCTACAAATAAGGCACCTTTGTTTGATGGGACAAATTATGTTTTTTGGAGCATAAAGATGAAGACTTATTTGATGGCCCTTGGATTCGACATTTAGCAACCAGTGGTGGAAGAATATGAAAAGCCATAGACACTTGTAACTACTCCGGTAGAAAAGAAGACAAGTGAAAATAATGTTAAAAGTTTTAAATGTTATTTTATGTGGTTTATGTGAATCAGAGTTTGTTAAAGTTATGCAATATAAATCTGCTCATGAAACTTGAGTAAAAATTAAGAATATTTATAAAAGTGATGGAAAGGTTCAGCAAGCTAAGCTTCAGACTTTCAGAAGACAATTTGAGAGTTTGAAGATGAAAGAGGAAGAAAATATAGCAAGTTATCTTTTGCGGGTTGATCAAATAGTTAATCAGATTCAAGGTCTTGGAGAAAAGTTAGAAGAATCAATTGTGGTCCAAAAATTTTTGAGATCTCTAGCATTGAGATATGATGCAAAAGTTTCGACAATTAAAAAGATGAAGAATTTAGCCAAATTAAAGATGGATGAGCTACATGGTATTCTTACGGCATATGAGATGCGAACCAAACAAGAGAAACCCTCAAAGAGAGAAGCTACTTTCAAGACATCAAAGAAAGAGAAGGCTAAGATTCAAGAATCAAGTGACAGTTTTAGCGATGATGAAGATGACAACAGAGCTCTATTCATTCGCAAGCCGAAAAAGGGCACATATAAATATAAAAAAAAATTACCTTTTAAATGTTTAATTTGTGAAAATATTGGACATTTTGCAGTTAAGTGCCCAAATAAGGGTAATGGTAACAATGAAGAATGAAAGTCTACATACAAGAATAATTTCAAAGGAAAATTCAAGAAGAGATTCGAGAAGAAAAGTTTGTATTCTAAAGATCCTAGCTCAGCCAAAAATAGTGGAGTCAATGATTCAGAAGAAGAGATTTTATTCATGGCCATACATGAAGATGCCTCCGAAAGCAAAAGTACAGATGATCAAGAAGAAAAATAGGTTGAAGCCAAAGTGAATCTGGAAAGAGAACTCGTTTGTGCTTTAGAAGAGTTAAAAGCTCTTGAGAAGAAGAATCGAAGATTAAAGCTCTGGATTGATAAAAATAAAAAGGAATCAAAGGAAACAATTGAAGATCTACAAGCACACTTTAATGAAGCTAAGAAGAATGAAGAAGATCCAACGACATAGTTGCAAAAAGTAAGAATGTGAAATGTATGTTATTGAAATTGCTTCTTTAAAAATAGATCTTGAGAAAACAAATAAAGCAATCAATGATAGAACAGAGAATGATTCAAAATTTGAGAATAGCACTAATATGTTGAATAAGATGTTAGAAAGTCAAAGATCAATGTCAGATAAGACAAGTATTGGATTTGAAAAATAGAAAGAGAAGGCCACTACTTTCACAGACAAAAAAAAAAAGAGTTACGTTGAAGCTCTTACAAAAGAGGAAATAAAAAAAAAAGTTAAGAATACAGAGGACATTTCAAACAAAGAACGTTAAAAAGAATAGAGCTACAAAAAAGCAGTCAGGTCAGAGATACACAAATAAGTCCTATTTTTATGGCTACTGTTTTTATTGTAATAAATATGGTCATAAGAAAATGGAATGTCGAAAAAATGCTAACAATTTCAGAAACAAAAAGGAAAGTCATGCAGAGTCAAGCAGAAAGCACAACCCTTTTGCTCCTCTATCAGGGTTTAATGAAGAGGCCATAATATGTTACAAGTGCAACAACTTCGGACACATAGACCGATACTGTAGAAGCGTGTTCGAGTCAGTCAAAAAGGGCCAGAATTTCAAGGCTCCATTCATCAAGAAGAAAATTTGGACAGGTTCATGACAGAAGAAACAACCTGAAAAATCTATGTTGGTACAGACAGCGTTGCATGCAAAAAATGAAGAAAAGCCATGGTTCATTGACAGTGGATGTTCGAAGCACATAACAAGGGACAAAAATAAGCTCATAACCTTGAAGAAGATCAATGGTGACACAGTGAAATTCAGAGATAATACTACTGTCAGAATTGTCGAAAAAGGTACACTAAGTTTGGATAATGGTAGAACTAAAACTGAAAATATTTTGTAGGTAGGTCTTAAGCATAATCTTTTGAGTGTAAGTCAAATGTATGATCAGCGGCACACTAAAGTTTTATGCAGAAGATTATGAAATTAGGAAAATATATTAAGATGTGTTGGTTGCAGATGCTCAAAGAATAGGGAATAATTTGTATATATGTTATCAAACATCAAAAATCAAAGATATTTGAGTCAGATTGAAGAAAGTTGGCTATAGCACAGAAGAATGGGACATAAATTTTGACAATCTTGTAAACATCAACAAGAAACAAGCAGTGAGAAATATTTTAAAGATTACAAAGCCATCCAACACGCTTTGTGAACCTTGTTAGCATGGGAAGCAGGCCAGAAAACGGTTCAAAATAAGAGTACTAAACCACTCAGATGTTAGACCTTGTTCACACTGATCTGTGTGGACCTATGAAAACTCAAAGTACTCAAGGTAAAAAATATTTCATGTTGCTTATTGATGATTTTTCATGTATGACTTGGGTAATGTTTTTAAAGAAAAAATCAAAAACTTTCAGACATTTCAAAGCATGCACAGCGTTAGTTGAGAATGAAACCAATTTGAAGATTAAGTGTCTAAGATAAGATCGAGGAGGAGAATTCATGTCAAATCAGTTCATTGAGTTTTGTGAAGACCATGGAATAAAAAGATATTATTCAGCAGCTAGAACTCCACAGCAAAATGAAATAGTTGAATGAAAAAACATAACAGTTCAGGAGATGGCGAAGACAATGCTAAATGAATTCAAGATACCAAATAAATATTGGCGAGATTCAGTTGTTACAGCAGTGCATATTCAGAACAGAGCATTATTGAGAGTCAATAGTGACAAGACTCCTTATGAGATATGAAAAAATAAACCAGCAACAGTTGATTATTTTAGAGTTTTTGACAATAGTTGATTATTTCAAAAAATTTGGCAACAGAGGCTTCATAAAAAGCACTGATGAAAAACTTGATAAGTTTGAATCCAGAGCAGATAAAAGTATATTTCTTGGTTATTCTTGTAAAAATAAAGCTTATAAATGTTATAACAAAAAAACCAAAAAAATTGTTGAAAGTGTAGTGTCAGGATAGAAGATGGTACATAAAGAATCAGTGATCCAGTTGACATTCTTAAAATCATTGAAGAGGAAGATTTTGAAGAATCAGATGAAGATGAAAAGAAAGAAAAAAAGGACACCAAAACTCCATCCAAATATGTTCAGAGAAATCATAATGAAAGTGACATCATCGGGGACATAAATGAAAGAATTCGCACCAGAAAAATGATGGTAAGTAAAATCGGAGCAAGTTAATTTTTTTTTGTTATCCAAAACTCAGCATAGAACTTTTTCAGAAGCTAGACATGATAAGCATTGAGTTAAGGCAATGGATGAAAAATTAAATCAAATAAAAAAGAATGATACTTAGGAATTAATGCCTAGACCAAAAGATCACAATGTGATAGGAACAAAATGGGTTTATAGAAATAAGTTGAATGAAAATGGAGAAATGACCAGGAATAAAGCAAGATTAGTATGTAAAGGATATGCTCAAATTGAGGGAATAAATTTTGAAGAAAATTTTGCACTAGTGGCAAGGCTACAAGCTATTAGAATGTTTCTTGCATATGTAGTGTTTAAAAATTTCAAAGTGTTTCAAATGGATGTCAAATCTGCCTTTTTAAATGGGAATCTAGAAGAAAAGGTCTACATTGAATAAACTGAGGGATTTATTCTCTCAGATATTAATAGCCATGTATGCAGATTGAACAAAGCACTGTATAAATTGAAACAAGCTTCCAAAGCTTGGTATGTAAGACTTGATAAGTACCTGCAGGATCAAGGTTTCAAGAGAGGATTTGTTGACAGTAATCTCTACATCAAAACAGAAAGGGAACATCAATTGATTATTATGATATATGTTGATGACATTATTTTTGGAGGAAACATTGAAAAGATGACAAAAGAATTTTTTGATAATATGAAGAAAAAAATTTGAGATGTCTATACTTGGAGAATTGTCATTTTTCTTAGGGTTGCAAATATTTCATTCAGATAAAGGAATTTTCATATCTCAAAGTAAATATGCAAAGAAAATGTTGTATAAATTTGGTTTTGAGGATAGTGCACCAATTGGCACACCAAAGAGTACAGGAAATAAGGTGAGCAAAAATGAAAATTCACCTGTTGCAAATGTTGAAAATTTGAGCAAGGAGACAATTGACAGCTTTGATATCATGATACAGAAAGCAGTCTGAGGACTGAACAGTTATCATTTCCATTTAGGGCAGCATGGAATTGTCATTTATGTCAAAGGTTAATGTCCTTGATGTCATTGAGATTGAAACTAATCATGCTTTAATGCCAAAAGTTGAGTTGAGCAGACTTGTGGACTAAATCACGTTTGTGAAGTGCTCTTACTTAGAAGAGGCAATCGGGATAAATCAAGAAGAATGAAAAATCCAAAATAGTCTTGAAGAATTCCTTCGAAGGAATTCTTTCGGAAAAAATGGCAAGGACAACTCTTTTAGAAAAATTGTCAAGTCCTTCAAAGGCAAGTGAATCTTTGCAAAAAGTCCGAAGGGCAAGTGGACCTTTTCAAAAAGTCCGAAGGGCAAGTGGACCATTGCAAAAAGTCCGAAGGGTATCTTTTGAATGTTGCAAAGAGCATGTGGACACTTGTAGAAAAGTCGAAGGGTAGATTGCAAAAAGTCCAAAGAGTAGATTGCAAAAAGTCCGAAGGGTATCTTATGAACGTTGCAAAGGGCATGTGGACACTTGCAAAAAAGCCGAAGGGTAGATTGCAAAAAGTTCGAAAGGTATCTTTTGAACGTTGCAAAGGGCATGTGGACACTTGCGAAAAAGCCGAACAAATGACAAGGACAAAAAGTCCAAAGTAATGGCTGGCGGACAAAAAGTCTGAAGAAATGTCTTGCGGACAAAAAGTCTGAAGAAATGCCTCGCGGACAAAAAATCCGAAGAAATGCCTCGGACAAAAAGTCCGAAGAAATGCCTTGCGGACAAAAAGTCCGACGAAATTACGCAGACAAAAAGTCCAAAGTAATGGCTTGCAGACAAAAAGTCCAAAGAAATGCCTTGCGGAAAAGAAGTCCGAAGAAATGCCTCGCGGACAAAAAGTTCGAAGAAATGACGCGGACAAAAAGTGTGAAGAAAAGATTTTCGAAGGACATCTCCTATTAGAAGCCAATGAGGAATTCTTTCGGAGAAATTGAAGGACACTTCAGGATGAAATAAACCCGGACAAAAAGCCCGCAGAAATTGTCTCGAAATGCCCTTGACAAAAAGCCTACAACAAATTGTCCGAAGAGACAGGTCACTTGCAACTTTGCCAAAGAGAAAGTGTGGAAGTCTTATAAGGCATTCTCAAAGGGACAAGGCATGTTAAAGATCAAGCAAGTCTACAAGGATCAATGGTGCAAAAGCATTACAAGAATGTTGAAGAAAATGAGATCACGCCAACAAGCCGAAGTTTAACGCTAAATACAAGGATGAAGATTGAGCATATCAAGGATAATCGAAAGGAGCGGAAGCGAACCCATGACATAGAAAGCAGCGAGATGCAAAAACGAAAGAAAAGGAGTTCGATGGTTAATGGCAAAGCAAGTATTAAAACTAATGTTGCGTTACAAGATCAACGGCTCGTGTCTAATCGGTGCATTAGATCCAATGGTTCAAAGCAAACTCAGATGATCCTCCGAGAACACGCGCATTTGACAAGTCTCAAAAGGTCATAAGGAAATATCCAACAAAGAAAACAAAGTGAACTTGGCGCAACGAAAGAATTTGAAAAAGCCCACAATCAATGTCTTCCAACTGTTTGTAAAGGAACAACTGATACTGGTGATGAACTCGATACAATCTTCACGGAGCTCGAGATAATTCAATCGAAGTGATCGAGGAAGTGGTGCAGTTAAGTAGAAGTGCAGATGCCAAAGATAGTAAAGGCATTTGAACGTTGCCATTTGAAGCATGAATTGAGACACGAAGTCAAAGTCACATTAATGCAGATCAGAAGTGATCGAGGAAGCGGCGCAGTTAAGTGCAGTAGAAGTGCACATGCCAAAGACAATAAAAAAAATTTGAACGTTGCCATTTGAAGCATGAATCGAGACACGAAGTCAAAGTCACATTGAATACAGATCAGAAGTGATCGAGGAAGCGGTACAGTTAAGTGAAGTAGAAGTGCAAATGCCAAAGACAAAGAAATTTGAATGTTGCCAAGTGAAACATGAATCGAGACACAAAGTCAAAGTCACATTGAATGCAGATCAAAAGCTTGAACCGATTGAGTACAGTTGAAGTGTGAACACTTTACGATGGACAACCCTAAGATGCATCTGTCTATATATGCTACGAACAGATCATTTGACGAGTGTTGTCTTTTTACTGTTGTTGCGATAATAATGAGTGTTAACTCAAAATTATCGAGTGAGGACATGCAAACAGCATGAAAAGGGCAAAGAAAATAAGGTGTGTCAAAGTAGAAGTTATCCAGACACAGAGATAAACGCAGAGAAGCCGAGAAGACACACAACGAAAGTGCAGTTACAGACTAGACTTGTAACAGAAAAGTGAACAAGATTCATTTTGAATTTCTTCTATATTTTGAAGTTGCCGTTTTATTTCTCTGATAGGTTGGTGCCATCATAAAAATTGAGTTGATGCTCAGTTAAGAAGTTGGCATTTTCTTAGAGTGGGTGCTCTTAAATGTAACCAGTGAGGTTTGTCTGTGAGGCTGGATTAGAACAGTAGCTTCTAGCAACTTTTCTCACCGTGGTTTTTCTCTTTGAGTTTTCACGTAAAAATCTGGTGTTGAGCATTCTTGTGTGTATGTGTGTGATCTCTTTTTTGTTCTCTACTTTGCATATACTTTAAGTATCTTGTTTAAAAGTTTTAAGAACCAGGTTTTAGCTCATCTACTAATTCACCCCCCCTCTCAGTAAATAGTGTGTTCAACTATTGGTATCAAAGCACAGGTTCCTTAGGAGAAGCTTAATCCGCTGAGATAGATCGTGGTTGGTGAACACAATGGCCTACCAAGAAGAATCTTCATCAAACAAAGCTCCTTTGTTCGATGGGTCTAACTATGCCTTTCGGAGCATAATGGAAGCATATTTGTCTTCCCTAGGGTTTGATGTATGGATGTCAGTGGTAAATGGTTACACAGCCCCTGTTGTAACTCTTGTTGATCAGGCGGCCAAAAAGGCTTATAAAAACGTCAAAGCTAAGAATGTTATTCTTTGTGGGTTGTCAAACTTTGAATTTGTCAAAGTTATGCACTGCCAGAGTGCAAAAGACATCCGAAATAAGTTGAAAAGTATCTATGAAGATGTTAAAGTGAAACAGGCCAAGCTGCAAACACACAGAAAGTTTGAAAGCCTGAAAATGAATGAAGAAGAGAAGATAGCGGACTACCTCCTCAGGGTAGATGAGATAGTCAATGCCATAAGAGGACTTGAAGAAACAATAGAACAATCGACTATCGTCAAGAAAGTTCTGAGATCCCTTCTATCAAGATACGACTCCAAAATTTCGGCCATTGAAGAAGCGAAAGATTTGGACAAGCTTACCATGGATGAACTACATGGAACGTTCACAGCCTACAAAATGAGGATGGGAGAGACAAACAGAGTCAAGAGAGAAGAAGCCTTCAAAGTAGTAAAATCTGCAAAAAAAGAAGCCTTTGTGCTCGATTCTGAGGAGATTGATGGTGAAGAAACAAATTTTGTTAGAAGACTGAAGAGAGGATCAGGAAAGTATAAAGGAAAACTTCCATTCAAGTGTTTTAACTGTGGCAAGGTAGGACACTTCGCTGCAAAATGTCCATTCAATAAAAAGGACAACGTCGAGCAAGCTGAAAATGTCAAAAAGGTAAAACCGCATTATGCTAAGAAGAAAAACTTCTTCAAGAACAAAAAGGGGTTATATATAAAAGAAGAAAGTGACTCAGTAAGAAGTAACAGTGATAGCTCTGATGATGAGAATGACTGTGCCTTTCTAGATGAGGGAAATGAGTTCCTATTTATGGCAGAAGAAATCACTTGAATCAAGCACAACATGAAGATGAAGATTGTGATGAAGGAGAAGGTGAGATTGATCTTGAAGGTGAACTAGTGTGTACTCTTGAAGAAATCGAAAATCTGAGAAAAGAAAACTCAACGCAGAAGAGGCATGAGAAGGAGCTTGAAAAGGCTAATCAAATGATTGTGACGCTAAAAACTCAAGTTGAGGAAGCCGACAAAATAGAAGTCGTCAAAATGGATCTCTAGTCAAAATCCAACGAATGCATGAGACTTGAAGCAAAAGTAGTATCCTTAATGAAAGAACTTGAGAAGACAAGAGACCATATAAGCAAAAGCTTAAAGCTGACGAAAAGATCAGAAGCTCTTAGTGAACTGATCAATGCAAAAAGCCTTCAAATGAAAAGTCAGGGCTTATATACGATAAAGAAAAAAGATCCTCAGCTTGTACATCAATGAACTTGTATGATAACTTCAAGAAAGGAGGAGAAGCAAAAGCTATGAACAGCAATGAAGCGACGAAGGTAAAGACCAGAAAAGACAAAGACTAATCCAAGGAAAGATGAAGGATTCTTCAAAGTGGCAGACCTGAAAAAGCAGAAAGGTAAAAGTTTTCAGTATACTGCACCAGAGAACGATATGACCAGGTAAGCTCTTTCCTTTTATGGTTATTGTTTTAGCTGTAATCAGTTTGGTCATAGGACTGTTGATTGTAGAATCTTTCCTACTAAAAGATTTAATTTTGCTAGTAGAAATTCATTTGTTCTTTTGATAGATTCAAATTTAATATGTTACAATTGCAATAATTCTGGATATATAGCTAAGTATTGTAGAGCTAACATTGCAATGACAAAAAAGTACAGCTTAGGCAAACGCAGGTTTTTAAATGAGAATAGAATTTCAAAGACCACTTTTAAAGAGAAGAGAAAGGCAAATGAGAGACCCAAAAGGATGTGGAAGGTGAAACATCAATCCTTGATTGCTCAAACGACACTCCATGCCAAAGAGCAAAACTTGTGGGTCATAGACAGCAGATACTCAAAGCATATGACTGGGGACAGGAGCAAATTCATCAGTTTAAGCAGATGCAAGGAAGGGACTATCAGTCTCAGTGATAACACTGCAGTCAGAATAAGAGGCAAAAGAACCTTGCACATAGATGGCAAGTTTCCTACACATGACGTCTTGTATGTTAAAGGACTTAAACATAATCTTTTAAGTGTAAGTCAGATGTGTGATAATGGTTATGAAGTCACATTTAATGCTGAAGGTTGTAAACTGAAAAGAGCTTGAAAAACCATTACACAAGGAAGAAGAACTGAAAGCAACATATACAATCGATTGAAGAAAATGACACAAGTTGCCTCATGGAAAAAGTCGATGAGAGCTAGTTATGACATAAAAAAATGGGTCACGTCAACTTCGACAATCTACTCAAAGTAAACTCTAACAAGTGTGTTAGACATATGCCCAAAATTGTCAAACCTACAGACGTCACATGCAGAGCGTGCCAACTAGGAAAGCAGATAAAGGTCAAATTTGAAACAAAAGAATATACAACCTCAAAACCCCTACAAATAGTTCATACAAATTTATGTGGTCCTATTAGGACAAAAGGATCCAAAGGTGTATACTACTTTATGCTATTTGTAGATGACTTCTTAAAGATGACATGGGTAACTTTCTTGAAAAATAAATCACAAGCCTTTGAGAGATTCAAGATCTTCAAGGCCATAGTTGAGAATGAAATGAGAAGAAAAATCAAGTGTCTAAGATCAGACAAAGGAGAATTCACCTCCAATGAGTTTGTAAAATATTGTGAGAAGCATGAAATTAAGAGACATTACTCTGCTGCATGAACTCCATAGCAAAATGGAGTTGTAGAAAGAAAAAACAGAACTGTGAAGGAGATGGCCAGAACAATGCTGAAAGAGGCAAAACTTCCTGATGGATATTGGAAAGAGGCAGTTCAAACAGTAGTATATATCATAAGCAGAGTTCAACTTAGGGTAAAGAGTGATAAAACTCCATATGAACTATGGTTTGAAAAACTTGCATCCGTTAAATATTTCAGATTGTTTGAAAACTAGTGCTACATCAAAAGAAAAGAGGTCAAACTGGGAAGTTTCGAGTCAAGATGTGATGAAAGAATTTTTTTTGGATACTCCACTCCCAGCAAAGCCTATGTGTGTTACAACAGAGGGCTGCATAAAATAGTTGAAAGCATCAACGTCAAGGTAGAAGAAGGATTCAAACAAGTTGAGCCTAATGAGGAGATCAGAATTGAAGAATTAGAAAGCGCAGAAAATGAAGTAGAAGATAGCGAAGAGGAGGAATAAAAGAGTAAAAAGGCCCCTTTAAGGTTTGTTCAAAAAGAACATCCCAAGGAACAAATAATTGGCAACAAAGATGAGGGTGTTTAGACTAAGAGAAGAGCTGTAATAAACAAGGAGCGAGTCAACTTTGCTCTACTTTCAGAAATTGAGCCTAAGACCTTCAATGAAACTAGTAAAATTGAAAACTGGCTAACAGCTATGGAAGAGCTCAGCCAAATTGAAAAGAATAAAACTTGGAAATTAGTTCCTAGACCCTCGAACAAGAATGTAATAGGAACTAAGTGGGTTTACAGAAACAAACTCAATGAAGATGGAGCAGTCATGAGAACAAAGCTAGACTGGTGTGCAAAGGATATGCACAAGTATAAGGCATAGAATTTGAAGAAACATTTGCTCCTGTGGCAAGACTGAAAGCTATTAGAATGTTCTTGGCATTCTATGTTCACAAAAAATTCAAAGTATATCAAATGGATGTGAAGTCAGCATTTCTAAATGGAAACTTAGAAGAGGTGTACATTGAAGAACCAGAAGGATTTCAGCTAGCAAAGGAAGAAAATTATGTGTGCAAACTAAAGAAAGCTTTGTATGATCTGAAACAGGCACCTAAAGCATGGTATTAACAACTAGATCAATACTTGCGATGACAAGGTTTCAAAAAAGGGTGCGCTGACAGCAATCTATACTTTAAATTAGAAGGTGAGCACATGCTGATTGTTGTTGTATATGTGGATGATATTATCTTTGGAGGTGGTGATAGTAACATGTGCAAAGAATTTGCCACACAAATGCAAAATGAGTTTGAAATGTCAATGCTAGAAGAACTCTCCTTCCTTGGTTTACAAATTACACAAACTAATGAAGGGATATTCATATCTCAAACAAAGTACGCAAATGAGATGCTCAAGAAATTTGGAATGGAGGACAGCAAACCAGTTGGTACTCCTATGATGATTCGCTGCAAGCTAAGCAAGGAAGACGAGTCCCCTGATGTAGATAATACATTGTATAGATCAATGATTGGTAGCTTGTTGTATCTAACAGCATCAAGACCAGACATCATGCAAGCAGTATGCATGGTTGCACAGTATCAAGCAGCCCCCAAAGAATCACATGTTAATGTTGTAAAAAGAATTTTCAAGTATATCAAGAGCACAATAGACTATGGGTTGTGGTACCCAACTAGCGAGGATCTTACTTTGGTTGCATATACTGATGTTGATTGGGCAGGAAGTGTGGATAATAGAAAAAGCACAAGTGGTGGTGCATTCTTTCTAGTTAACAGACTTGTGTCTTGACTAAGCAAGAAGCAAGAATCGATTACACTCTCTACAGCTGAAGCAGAGTATGTCGCAGCAGCGGTTTGTTGCACTCGGGTCTTATGGATGAAGCAAACTCTCAAGGACATAAAGGTAGAATATCAAGCACCTATCTCTATTTATTGTGATAATTAAAGTGCCATAAATCTATCCAAGAATCCAGTGATGCATTCCAGAACCAAGCATATCTCCATAAAATATCATTTTTTGAGAGAAAAGATAAAAAGTCAGAAGGTCACAATGGAATATGTGCCAACCAAGGATTAGATTGCAGATATCTTTACCAAGCCTCTTTCCAAGGAGCAATTTGAGTATATGAGAGAAGTTGGGAGTTGTAGCTCCCACCTCATATCACTAGCCTCTTGTGATAGGTTAGAAGTCCAAGGGGAGCATTGCAGGCATTTTATTAAGCCCCTCGATTAAGAGTGAAGGCAATATGCTATGTACCTTACACATCATTTGTCATCTGATGTTAAAGAACAGACTAAAGTATGTTGGATCTAGATTTCTATGCTCATCTATGTAAGAGATATATCTATTGTTGATTGGTCTTTCAGACCAATGCTATATCCAGGATCGGTTGAAGCATATGAAATTCCAGAGAATCATAGAAACAATTCAGGTCGGTGTGCATTATCCAAGGGGGAGTCTTTTTTATAATGCTCTATCCAGACAAGTCCAAGGATCAGAACAGCTCAGCAGCATGTGTCTTATTGGTTTAGCAAACACTCTTTGTCATTAATGTCAAAGGGGAAGAAATCAAAATAAGAGCAAGCAAGTAGAATGCGAAGGGACTTTTGAAGATGTTTTTGCTCATTGAAGATGTTTTGACATCAATGACAAAGGGGGAGATTGTTGGAAATTTGAGCAAAGAGACAATTGACAGCTTTGATATCATGATACAGAAAGCAGTCTGAGGAATGAACAGTTATCATTTTCATCTAGGGCAGCATGGTATTGTTATTGATGTCAAAGGTTAATATCTTTGATGTCATTGAGATTGAAACTGATCATGCATTGATGTCAAAAGTTGAGTTGAGCAGACTTGTAGAGTAAATCGCGTTTGTGAAGTGCTCTTACTTAGAAGAGGCAATCGGGATAAGTCAAGAAGAATGGAAAACCCGAAATAGTCTTGAAAAATTCCTCCGAAGCAATTCTTTCGAAAAAATGGCAAAGACAACTCTTTCGGAAAAATTGTCAAGTCCCTCAAGGGCAAGTGGACCTTTTCAAAAAGTCGGAAGGATATCTTTTGAACGTTCCGAAGGGCAAGTGGATCTTTTCAAAAAGTCCGAAGGGCAAGTGGACCATTGCAAAAAGTCCGAACAGTATCTTTTGAACGTTGCAAAGAGCATATAGACACTTGCAGAAAAGCCGAAGGGTAGATTGCAGAAAGTCCGAAGGGTATCTTTTGAACGTTGCAAAGGGCATGTAGACACTTACAGAAAAGCCGAAGGGTAGATTGCAAAAAGTCCGAAGGGTATCTTTTGAACGTTGCAAAGGGCATGTGGACACTTGCAGAAAAGCCGAAGAAATGACGAGGACAAAAAGTCCGAAGTAATGGCTTGCGGACAAAAAGTCTGAAGAAATGCCTTGCAGACAAAAAATCCCAAAGAAATGCCTCGCAGACAAAAAGTCCGAAGAAATGGCTTGCGGACAAAAAGTCCGAAGAAATTACGTGGACAAAAAGTCCGAAGTAATGACTTGCGGACAAAAAATCCGAAGAAATGCCTTGCGGACAAAAAACCCCAAAGAAATGCCTTGCGGACAAAAAGTCCAAAGAAATGACGCGAACAAAAAGTCTGAAGTAATGGCTTGCGGACAAAAAGTCCGAAGAAATTATGTGGACAAAAAGTCCAAAGTAATGGCTTGCAGACAAAAAGTCCGAAGAAATGCCTTGCGGACAAAGAGTCCGAAGAAATAATGCGGACAAAAAGTCCGAAGAAATGATTTCCGAAGAACATCTATTAGAAGCCAATGACGAATTCTTTCAAAGAAATTGGAGGACACTTCAGGATGAAATAAACCCAGACAAAAAGTCCGCAAAAATTGTCTCTAAATGCCCTTAACAAAAAGCCCGCAACAAACTGTCCGAAGAGAAAGGTCACTTGCAACTTTGCCAAAGATAAAGTGTGGAAGTCTTATAGGGCATTCTCAAAGGGACAAGGCATGTTAAAGATCGATTAAGTCTACAAGGATCAACGGTGCAAAAGCATTACAAGAATGCCGGAAAAAATGAGATCATGCCAACATGCCGAAGTTTAACGCTAAATACAAAGGATAAAGATCGAGCATATTGAAGATAATCGAAAGGAGGGGAAGCGAACCCATGACATAGAAAGCAGTGAGATGCAAAAAAGGAAGAAAAAGAAATCGATGGTTAATGGCAAAGCGAGTATTAAAACTAATGCTGCGTTAAAAAAATCAATGGCTCATGTCTGATCGGTGCATTAGATCCAATGGTTCAAAGCAAACTCAGATGATCCTCTGAGAGCACGCGCATTTGACAAGTGTCAAAAGGTTATAAGGAAAGATCCAACAAAGAAAAGAACGTGAACTTGGCATGATGAAAGAATTTGAAAAAGCCCGCAATCAATGTCTTCCAACTGTTTGTAAAGGAACAACTGGAACTGGTGATGAATTTGATACAATCTTCACAGAGCTCAAGATAATTCAATCGAAGTGATCGAGGAAGCGGCGCAGTTAAGTAGAAGTGCAAATGCCAAAGATAGTAAAGGCAATTGAACGTTGTCATTTGAAGCATGAATCGAGACACGAAGTCAGAGTCACGTTGAATGCAAATCAGAAGTGATCGAGGAAGCAATGCAGTTAAGTGCAATAGAAGTGCAGATGCCAAAGACAGTAAAAAAATTTGAACGTTGCCATTTGAAGCATGAATCGAGACACGAAGTCAAAGTCACATTGAATACAGATCAAAAGTGATCGAGGAAGCGACGCAGTTAAGTGAAGTAGAAGTGCAGATGCCAAAGACAGTAAAGAAATTTGAACGTTGCCGAGTGAAGCATGAATCAAGACACAAAGTCAAAGTCACATTGAATGCAGATCAAAATCTTGAACCAGTTGAGTACAGTTGAAGTGTGAACACTTTACGATAGACAACCCTAAGATGCATCTATCTATATATGCTACAAACAGATCACTTGACGAGTGTTGTCTTTTTACTGCTACTGCAATAATAATTAGAGTGTTAACTCAAAATTGTCGAGTGAGGACATGCAGATAGCGTGAAAAGGACAAAGAAAATAAGGTGTCAAAATAGAAGATATCCAGACACAAAGAGATAAAGGCAGAGAAGCCGAGAAGACACAACAAAAATGCAGTTACATACTAGACTTATAACAGAAAAATGAACAAGATTCATTCTGAATCTCTTCTGTATTTTGAAGTTGCAGCTTCATTTCTCTGATAGGTTGAAAAGTCAAGAAGACACACAACGAAGGTGCAGTTACATACTAGACTTATAACAGAAAAATGAACAAGATTCATTCTGAATCTCTTCTATATTTTGAAGTTGCAGCTTCATTTCTCTGATAGGTTGGTGCCATCAGAAAAATTGAGTTGGTGCTCAATTAGGAAGTTAACGCTTCTTTAGAGTGGATGCTCTTGAATGTAACCAGTGAGGTTTGTCTGTGAGACTTCTTTTCTGTGATGCTGAATTAGAACAGTAGCTTCTAGCAGCTTTTCTCACCATGGTTTTTCCCTTTGAGTTTCCACATAAAAATTTGGTGTTGAGCATTCTTTTGTGTGTGATCTCTGTTTTGTTCTTTACTTTGCATATACTTTAAGTATCTTGTTTAAAAGTTTTAAGAACCAGGGTTTAGCTCATCTATTGATTCACCCCCCCTCAGTAGATAGTGTGTTCAACAGCGGATCAATCTTTGTTTAGATCTATGATTGGTAGTCTTTTATATTTGGCAGCATCGAGACCGGACATCATGCATGCAGTAGGTATGGTTGCAAGATATCAGTCGGCTCCAAAAGATAGTCATGTTCAGTTGGTGAAGAGAATCTTCAGATATATCAAGGGGACATTGGATTATGGATTGTGGTATCCCACAGACAGAGATTTCACTTTGGTTGCTTATATAGATTCAGATTGAACAGGTTGCTTGGATGACAGAAAGAGTACAAGTGGAAGAGCTTTCTTTCTCGGTGATAGCTTAGTATCATGGCTAAGCAGAAAACAGAATTTAATATCACTTTCTACAGCTGAAGCAAAATATATTGCAGCGGTATTGTATTGTACTCAAGTGCTTTGGATGAAGCAAACTTTGAAAGATATCAAGGTAAAATATGATGAACCTATTTCTATTTTTTGTGACAGCACAAGTGCTATTAATATTTCAAAGAATCCAATGATGCATTCAAAAACAAAACAGATTCCCATCAGCTATCACTTCTTGAGAGAGCAGGTTGCAGATCAACAGGTTAAGATGGAATATATCAGTACTACAGAACATATTGTAGATATTTTCACAAAGACACTACCAAAAGACACATTTGAGTATCTGCAGGAGTTGAGAGTAATTTTTTTTACTACCTGCCATTGAGGATCAACATCAGTTGAGGGGGAGCTAAGTGTTAGCTCCAAGATAGGCCCTTTGCTATTGATGTCAAAGGGGGAGAAGAACAAAAATAGATACAGATGCAAAAACAAGAACAAAACAGGGACAGGGAACAGGAACAGGTTGCTACAGTAAGGAGTTATTGTATGTTTTTCAAATGGCAGTATGTGTAGGTTTCAGGATGTGGTAATTTCAGTTTGAGGTTGCCATCAATGACAAAGGGGGAGATTGTTGAAAATATTGTCATTGATGTCAAAGGTCTAGCATTGGTGATAAAAGCCCCATTGCATTTAACGATGTTTTTAGTATTCATATCTTGGCTAATGTGTGTTAATATTTATTTAATATTAAGGAATATATTTTTGGTTGCATATAAGTCAAAAAAAGGCCCATGGAGAAGTCAAAGAGTCATGGGGTAAAAACAAAAGAGCAATGGGGCGCATTTTCTCATGAAGAGTCATCTTGAGGAATTCCAAGAGTCACCATGTGAAAATAAAAGAGGGTATGGCGCATTTTTCCATGAAGGGACACTTTGAGGAATACGAAAAGTCACCAAAATAAAGACAAAAGAGGAAAGAACGCATTTGCTTATGAAGAGTCGCCATGTGACTTTTCGAATGCAAAGATACGAAGGGTCATGCAAGTTTGGCGCCATTTTCCATGAGGATTGAAGGGTCACAAAGGGTGAATGCCAAAGGTCATTTGAAAAGTTATAATAAAAAACTTGAGAAGCCATTTGTAATATGCAAGAGAGTGCATGGTTTGTATTTGTTTTCGAAAAAAAAAAGCAGGAGATATTGTAGAGTTCTATCATTTGTTGAGTAAACAACATTGAGAGATAATTGTGTTTTATACACATGAGGGGTTGGGGCCCTTGTGGGTTGGTGCTCACAAATCTTTGCAAGGGGTTGGTGCTCCTATGGATTGGTGCTCACAAATAGTTGTGTTTGTGCTCGGCAAAGGGGTTGGTGCTCCTGCAAGTTGGTGCTTGCGAACTTTATAATTTGAGTTGGTACTCATTCATATACTTGAGATTGTTCTCCGTGGTTTTTTTCCACTTTGGGTTTCCACGTAAAAATCTGGTGTCTCTCTCTCTCGTGTGGTGCATGTTATTGTTTCAATTTTTTTCCATATCTTGAATGTGTGATTAAGTGGTTAAAGAAAAGAAATCAGATTAAGTAAAAGATATATAATATATTGATTCACCCCTCCCTCAGTATATTTCGTGTTTAACAACCACTTGCAAATACTCAATTAAAAGATTGGAACTAAATACTAAGTGAAAATGAAAATACAGAAATGGACAAGCAAATGGCTATCCTCTGGAGGAAGAATGACTCTGGTTAAATCAGTTCTTCAGGGCATGCCAATTTATATCTCATATTCTAAACATTCCAGTAGGAGTGTGGAAATAGTTGGATGCTCTTTTTCAAAAATTCATTTGGAATAGCTCAGAAGCACAAAAAATAGGCCTTGTTAAGTGGGATATTCTTTGCCATCCAAAATCTGAAGGGAGTTGGGGATTTCGTTCTTGTTCAAAGCAGAATAAAGCTTTAGCTGCTAAACTTTATTGGAGATTGTTAGAAAATTCCAATAATCTATGGGTTGTAAATATCCAAGCCAAATATGCACAAAATCACCCTCCTGCGAGAATTAGATTGACTCTCCCATCTAAAAGTTCTATTCTAGTAGTTTTGAGGATAAGTGAAGCAATAATAAAGAGATACTTTTTCTGGATTGTTAGAGATGGTCAATCAGCCAAATTTTGGACTGATTCTTGGGATGATCACCCACCTATTATCACCCAGTTCCCTGATCTGAAATCTCTAATGGAAAATCTTCGTAGTAAAGGATGGGATAAGATTGCTCATTACAATCAACCAAGTAAGTATCATTGGGAGGTTGGAAAATGATGGATTCCTTCTAAGGAATGGTCAGTTTCACTGAAAAGAGATCAAAAGAGGATAGTAGATTCTATCTTACAAGCTAGATCTGCTTCAAACTCTACAGGATCAGATTTGATGTCATGGGGGACCAATCTATAGGACATTATTCTATTTCAAAAGGATATGCTTCTCTATGTAATATAAATCCTTGACCTTTACATGATATATTTAAAAATTTATGGCAGCAAGAACTATGGCCAAAAGTTAGCTTCTTTGTCTGGGTGTTGAGAAGAAGAATCCTAACAGGGGAACGGTTAATGAAAAGAGGTTATAATAGTCCCTATAGATGTGCAATGTGCTTGGATGATGAGGAAACTATTATACATTTATTTATACAATGTCCCTTTGTGCAGCAAATGTGGCAAAATTTGGCATCCTTATTTCAGATTCCTTGGAATGGAATTCAAGCTTCTTTGTCTGGGTGTTGAGAAGAAGAATCCTAACAGGGGAACGGTTAATGAAAAGAGGTTATAATAGTCCCTATAAATGTGCAATGCGCTTGGATGATGAGGAAACTATTATACATTTATTTATACAATGTCCCTTTGTGCAGCAAATGTGGCAAAATTTGGCATCCTTATTTCAGATTCCTTGGAATGGAATTCAAGCCTTAGAACAACCTTTCAAAATGGATGAAGCAATTAACCAGTGTCCAAAATTTGAAGTTAGTCCTATGGAATGGTATTACACTTCTTTGGAATGTGTGGAAGGAGTGAAATAAAGAATTTTTCAGCAGGAAACTAGGGCTTTCTCCTTTGTTTGGGAAGTAATCAAGAGGAATGTTGTTGAATCAATCAAGTACAAAATCAAACATAATTAAAACCTTTGTGCTCAATGGATTAATCTCATCACAAGGTTATATATTAACCTAGACAGTCATCAAATGGGTGTTTTCAAAACAAGGAAATCTAACAAATGAAGGTAAATGGATAACCCCTCCATGTGGTTATGGGAAGTTGACTACTGATGGAGCATCTAGAGCAAATCCAGGACAAGCAAGCATGGGTGGAATAGGCAGACTATTGGATGGATTAGTGACATTTCCCTTTTCTGAAAGACTAGGTTATGCAACAAATAATCTGGCAGAAATTAAGGCAATTTGTAGAGGTTTACAAGAAGCAATTAAAGTTGGTTGGAATAAGATTCAAGTGGAATCTGATTCTCAAATCATTATTAACCTGTTATCCAATTTGACATTGCAGAAGGAAAAGAATTGGCAAATAATTAGAGAGATGGACAAAATTCACCAGTTGAGAGTTAAATTTCAAGAGATATATTTCACCCATGTATCTAGACATCAGAATAAAGTGGTTGATGCTTTAGCCTATTGGGCTTTGGACAATCATAATCTAGTTTGCTATGGTTCACCACCTATATGGTGGCCCATTAAGCCACAAGAAGATATCCAAAAGATTCTAGATCTTTATTGACTTTCTTTATATGGCGGTTGTGAATAGATATGTTTCTTGTGCCATGGCTTGGACTAATAGTTTTCATGCCTGTCATGGTAGAATTTGTATATTTGTATTACTCATTGAATTAATATAAATTTCCTTTTTTTTATAAAAAAAGGAAACATTGGGGTCTATTAAATACTTATATCTATTGGTCCCCAAACTTGTTTTACATTATTTTATGTTATGCCAACCTTGTTTTAGTTCAATGTCATATTAGGAACTCCAAGCTTACAAATGACGAATGTGTGTTAGACTCCTAATATTCTATCCTCCTAAGTGTACTAAGGTTAGCTATGGTCGATTGTGGCATACTTAACCTTAATCTTTTCATTTATTAGTTCTAGTTATTTTCTTAGGCCGGCCTATGTTGGTAAGACTGAAAGAAGGAATGAATAAAAATGGAAGGCACACTAACATACTCATGTGGCCAGTGTTTCATTAATAAAAAATAAGTTACATATCAAATAAGAAGGTTGATAACTACTTGATCATAGTAACTAACTAATAGTTAACCAAGAGTTAACTAATATCTTTAATACCCACCCTTAATGACTAAACCAGAGACTACTCGAAGTTTGTCTTGAAATTTGACAAAAAAAACTGAATCGTTAGTCATTAGATATGCAAGTTGCTCCTTAAATAACAATTTGAAATATACAATCCTCTGATATAGGATGCCAAAGTTAAGAGTTCCTTTGACACATCACAAAATTCATTTTGCTACTATCCAACGCACGAGCTTTGGTTGAGACAAAACTTGAGAAAGATAGCTAACAAAAAAATGTAGATCCGATCATGTGGATGTAGGATATATCAGGCTGCCCACCAATTGTGTATGGAGTGATTCATCAACCAATGATGAATCATCATTGGCTGACAACTTCAGCTTGACCTCCATAGGCAGAAAAGAGAGATGGCAATCTATCATCCTAAACTTCTCCAAGAGACGCATGGCATAGTTTGACCTAAGCCATGAAATGAAATGGTCATGTTCCCAGAATGCCATACCTAAGCAATAGTGTAGGAGATCGGTCATGCCAAAAGCAACGCATAAATCTGATTTTACTAGTTGAATTGCAGCAACCCCACTTCCTTTGATGGCAATATTGTCAACATAGATCGCTTTAAACGTAAAGATTCAGATCAAAAAGACTCCTTTTAAATCAATAATCTTGTAGATGTTGATCAATCTTAATATACCAAGTTCGTGGAGCATGCTTAATTTAGTACAAAGACTTAATCACCCTGAAAACAAGATGATCAGAATCAAGTACCCAAAAACCTTCCTGATGCACCATGTAGACCTCGTCCAAATCTCCGTTCAGGACGGCGCTCTTTATATCCCTCTGAAACACCTTCCAATCAAACTAAACTGCTATGGAGAGAAGCAACCAAAATGTGACCATCTTCATAGTAGGAGCAAAAGTCTCCCCATAGTCTATTCCCTCCTAGTGTGAAAATCCTTTCACAACAAGACAAGCCTACTACTTGTCCAAAGTATCATCGGCTTTGCATTTGACTTTGTATATCCATATGCATCCAATGGGTTGTTTATCGTGAGGTAAATTCACCAACTCTCGAGTATGGTTCTTCATCAAGGCATCATATTCAACTTGCATGGTAGTCTCTCATTCAAGTTTGTCTTTAGCTTCAGAATATCTCTGTAGTGTAGGGACCACAAAAAGTTGTGAAGTGGCGAAACCAAAATGAACATGCTCTGCTAGATTAATAACCTTGTTTCCGATTCTCTGAGCTAGTGCCTTTGATTGAGGCATTTCATCATCTTGCACATATTTGATAGAGGAGTCTCCCTCTACAACTAATTGTGCATTCAATTGAGGCTTTTCAGCGTCCTGCACATCCAATATAGTAGAGTATCCCTCCACAATTAATGCATGTATGTTGAATGTACCTGAATCAACAAGCCTATAGAAGCCACCTTGCTCAATTCCTAGGGAAATACCCTGTCCTGATTCACATCAGACACAATACACTTCTTCCCAGAGAATTAGTATTGTTGGGATTTTCAGTTAACTAACTAATAGACAATATTTTTATTCATGCTAGGAACATATCTAACATTCCTTACTAAGAATTATTCAACATTATTCAACACTATGCAAATATCTCCTATCCCCTTTACTACATGCCACTACCCATCAGTGAATGAACTAAAATAGAGAAAATTCTACTTGCAATAAATTTTACATACCATTCCTTACGACACATGAAATGTCTAGATGCACTCGAAACAAAGAACCACCAACTTGTCGCACTATGATTTAAGTATGATGCCATGAGGGCATACTCTTCCTCAAAATCCCATTCATCTTCAACTGCTGCCACATTTGCTTGACCTCTTTGTTGGGAAAAATCATATTGTCGCTTCCAGCAATAATTTTTGACATGCACAGCCTTATGATAGTAATAGCATTTCCCCTGGTATTTGGAAGATGATTCACTAGGGATACATTTCCACTTCACCTTTTACTGAGCAACAAATGCACTCTCTGTTTGTCCGGAACTAAACTCATTTCCCTATGTACGCTTGTGTTCCTTCTGCAGCAAATAGGAACTAGCTTGATCCAAATTTGGGGTTTGGCTTTCTTCCATCAAGTGTAAAGGCTCCACAAATGATTCATAGGATGGCGTCAAGTTGTTTAGAACAAGAGAAACTAGATCATCATCATCCATCTTTTTGTTTATGGTAGCAAGCTAGTCTCAGAGATCTTTCATCCGAAAAAAATGTTCTGACAAGGACCCACCCTTATTCATCTTTGTGGAGAACAACAAATTCTTCAAGTACAGGACTTGGATTTCCCCTTTAGTTTGATACTTGTTTTGAAGACTGGTCAAGAGATCACTTGCCACAGACAATTTTCACAGCAGAAGAGCCTCCTTGACATTTGTCATAATCAGCAAAATCCATAGAAAGACTTAATTCCTTTTTGAGAACAATCTGACTACAATCCCGATTCTCTACAATCATGAGTATCTTGTGACTCCGAACATTATAACTCTGGCCATCAAGTTTTTCCGCTTCCAACAAAACTAAATTTTCTATATGGGCCATTAACCTTGACCTTCAACATGAAAATCAGACTATGGAAAATCTGGTCGTGCACAAAAATGTTTAAAAATTGCGATTTTTGTCCTTTGGCCATGCCCTAGCAATATGTTGATCCTCCATGTGTGTTGTTCAGTCTGAAAAAATCACACAAATAAATTATGTTTGGAAATCACAGTGAGCTTTCTACAAATCTTCAGGTTTGCAAATCACAAATTTTGCAGGTCGCAAATCTCTTGGTCTACACAACATCACGAGCTATCTAGTCTACTCACACATTTTTCCTTACAACACTTCTGATCTTTCCTTCAAATCATGTGCCCTAGATTAATGGTAGAGCATTTGACTTCAAATGGCAAATCTAGACTGCATTTTCACTATTGTTTGCTCGCATTTTTCTGCACATGCAAATCACGTTCTTTACCTGCACAATCATCCTCTTTGATCATGTTGAGTTTCTGGTCTTGCAAATCAGAATTTAATGTCTGCAAATCGTAATCTGCCCTAACATCAAGCTTTCTAGTATGTCGGTGTCAATCCCATCTTTAAATCACGACGTCTTCCTCCTACCTGTTCAAATTGCCATTGTCTGCTCCAGGTCTACCCATCTGTAACTTGCAATTTTGATCCTTCTCACAATTTTGATCCTTCTGCAAGGATTTTCCTCTACACTTGAACTCACGTGACCTGGCATCGAGCTTTGCCTTTGCCTTCACTTTTAGTTACCTCTTCTTTTCATAATTTGTACCTTGCTAGAGCTTCCTTGAACTCTAGTTCTGATACCAATGTTGCTAAGACTGAAACAAGAAATGAATGGAAATGGAAGGCATAATGACATACTCATGTAACCTTTGTTTGATTAATAAAAAAGAAGCACCATATCAGATAAGGAGGTTGATAATTGTTTGATAATAGCAACTAACTGATAATTAACTAAGAGTTAACTAATATCTGTAATAACCTAATTATGTCTATAAATAAGGCTAAGTAAGGCTCTCCCAAATCATCATAGATGTATTACAGAATTCATTCCTTTATTATTTTGATTTCTGGAGGTTGCCCCTTGAAGTGGCCTTGTATTTGAGTGTTTCTTGCATTTCTCTCCAGAAATATCATATAAAGTGGTATCGGAGCAGCGATTTTGGCAAAGAATTTTTTTCGCCATCTCACAAACTACTGAGAATTTGTTAGCGATTTTTTCAAAGTTAGATATTTATACAAGAAAGCTACTGTCCAATTTTTAGCTTTTTGTGATCATTTTTCAGAGTTATTACAATTTTAGTGTTTTTCATAAATTCGCTCTATAGGTCACAATTTTCGGAATTTTTTGGATTTTTTATATTTTCGGAATGCTCACGCAAAATTAGGTACGGTTTGTTCTTTACTATTTCAGATGGGAGGTTGACTACATTCCACAATTCAATGGTCAAATTTTGGTCAAAAGAGGAACATTAGATTCAAATATAGCTCGTGTTTTAAAATTTTATGGTTACCACTCATACTGGGTACTTTCCTCCCCTACCTAATCACAAATCTAGAGCTCAGAAAACAACCACATCAGAAGTCATGTCAGCCTTTCCGTCTTTTGATCAATGTACTCTTCTACAACCACCAAGTCCAATGACTCTTTTTATTGTCCACCACCTGAAAATTAGGGAAACATTCCATCGGGATGTGAAAATGTGGTAAATTTTATTAGGGATACTTTCTTTGCTCCATTTGCAACAACTTTAAATAAGGGTTTGGACATGTTTAAATAGGAACTATTTTCCGAAATGAAGTCCCAATATAACAAGCCTAAAGAATCTGGGCCAATGCCAACCATTCATACACAACAAAACCAATCTGGAGGGCACAATCCAAACAATCCAAATCAAGGAATAGGGCAGACATTTCAAGGTCCCAAAATGAACCTACCAAAAAGACACATCAGCAAGTTTTATGGTATGAATGTAATTTCGTGGATAAGTCTCATGGAACAATACGTTAAATTTCATAATATACAAGAGAACGTAATGGTTGGCATAGCCTCTCTACATTTAGAATCTAAAACTTATCAATGGTACCAGTGGATGATAACTATAAGTGACAAGCAAAGGCAGGTGGTTAGTTGTAAGGAATTTTCTAATGACTTAGCAGCCCACTATGAGCAACAATGGAACGAAAGCTATTTCACACAATTGAAAGATCTGAAATAAATAGGATCCGTAGCTGAATATAATGTTGAGCATATGAGATTAGCAATACAAACTCATGATGTGATATCTTAACAGATACTACAATTCTACATCAATGGACTTAATGAGCAAATTAAACACAGTGTTCTTTTATTGGAACCTTGTACAATTAGGAAAGCTATGCAACAAGCATTGCACATTGAGCAACAAAATGCTACCACCATTAGATTCACAATGTCAAACTATGAGATGGAGAGATAGAAATGTGACTAATAATGTTGACATAAATGTCGCTGACACTTTTAACCCAAGGCAAATTACTAGGTTCTCTCCTCAACATGGCGTGGAGAAAAGAGAAAAGGATCTATATTGGCATTGTGATAGCAAATGGTCTAGAGGTCATAAGTGTGTCAATGGCGAGAAAAGACTAATGACTATTGAGATTGGGGTTGTGGAAGACGAAGAAGTAGCTATGGAGGAACTAGATGTAGACCACGAGCATGTGAATTATGAGGCAGAAAGCCCTACTATCTCTCTACATGCATTGAATGGGATAAACCACTGTAAACACTCAAAGTGGTTAGTTATATCAAGAAAAGGTTGGTGACAAGTTTGGTTGATACAATTAGTCCACACAACTTCCTTGACTAAAGATTAGCTAAGACGCTCAACTATTTTGTGTATCTAGTCTTTAATTTTCAGGTCATGATAGCCGATGGGAAGCAACTCTCTTCTGGTGGTAAATATCATCATATCAAATTCTCAATGGGGAACTATCAACTAGATTTAGAAATGCTTGCCATCCAAATAGGGGAGAAGATGTAGTTTTTGGAGTGCAATGGCTTAAACAATTGGAATTAGTGTCCTTCAATTTTCAATACTTATTCATGGCCTTCAGTACAGAGTTATCGGGATGCAATCGCCACCAAGCCAAATTATCAACTCTCATAGGATGGAGAAATTGCTTAAGAAAGGATCTTACAGCATAGTGGCACAACTACATTTCTTAGAAGCATCAATGGTTTTTTCAAGAACCCAGGGACCTACCTCCAATCAAAAATCATGATCATGCCATTGGATTGATTCCAGGAATTATTCCTCCTAACATTAGACCTGACCGCTATCCTTATGAATGGAATTTAGAAATAAAAAAATTGGTCAAGGAAATGTTGGACTCTGGAATTGTTTCTCCCAGCAAAAGTGCCTATTCATCTCCGATGTTTATGGTTAAAAAGAAGAATGAGTCATGGAGAATGTGCCCAAATTACAGGGAACTCAATAAGCTCCCTCTCAAAGACAAGCTTCAATTACTAACATTGATGAATTATTGGATGAATTGAATGGTGTTGTTTTATTTACCACATTAGATCTACATTCAAGGTATCATCAAATTCGAGTAAAGGAGGATGTACATAAGACTGCATTTAGGACACATGAGGGTCATTATGAATACTTAGAAATGCCATTTGGTCTTAGTAATGCTCCATCTACCTTTAGAGCCTTATGAATTTAGTTTTAATTCATTTTCTTTGGAAGTTTGGGTTGATGTTCTTTGACGACATCATAATCTACAGTAAAATATGGAAAGAACATTTGCAGCATGTAGATAAGATATTACAAGTAATGAAATATAATCAATTTTGTGCAAAGAAATCAAAATGTACCTTTGGGGTGAAAGAAGTGGAATATTTAGTACATGTCACATGAAGGTGTTAAGGTAGACACTAAGAAACGTGTTTCAATTAAAGAGTATCAAACACCTTAAAATATCAAAGGTTTGAGAGGATTCTTGGGTTTGACAAGATACCACAAAAGATTTGTTCGCAACTATGCTTGCATAGCAGTGCCCTTAGCAAAATTGTTGAAGAGGGATTTTTTTTCATGGTCAGTAGTAGCCACCCAAGCATTTGAGCAACTAAAAGATCTTATTTCCACCATTGTGCTAGCTACCCCAGACTTCTCTAAGACGTGGTAGAATGTGATGCCTCCAGACATGGAATGTTAGCTATTATTCATGCAATCAACAATTCAAAGGAAAGAACTTGGTAAGGCCCGCATATGAGAAAGGAATGTTAGCTATTATTCATGCAGTCAAACAATGGAGCCAATATCTCATGGGAAGCAGCACAAGTAGAGTGGCAACATGACACTCCAACGAGGAAGCTCATTCAACAACTTCAACAAGACCCATCTTCTTCAGATAAGTATGTTTGGAATGGAGACTCGTTATGGTACAAAGACAAGCTCTTTTTGTGCAAAGAATCTTAGTTGAAAGCTAACATCTAGTCTCAAATGCACGACTCACCAATAGGACATTTTGGATTCTTAAAGACCTATCACCGTACAAGAAAGGATTTTTTGGGAAGGTCGTAAGGGGGATGTATAGAATTTTGAGGCCGAATGCTTGGTATGTCAACAAAATAAAGGAGAAATATTCGAGTGCCCAGTGCTCTTCCAACCATTAGCCATTCCAACACAATGTTGGGAGGAAATATCAATGGACTTCATTACAGGATTGCCAAAGATAGATAATTCGGATGTTATATTGATAGTTGTGGATAGACTCACTAAATATGCACGTTTTTGTGGACTCTCTCATCCATTTCAAGCTAGTACAATCGTAGAAGTATTCATGGAAAAAGTACAAAAAATCCATGGCATTCCCAAAATCATTGTGAGTGATTGTGACCCTATCTTCACTAGAATATTTGGACAGAAGGTGGTAATGGCATCTTTACATTTGGAGTCTAAGCAAGTCGTTTGGTATCAATGGCTTTGTGCTCAAAATAAGAAGGGTCTCACGTCAATTAGTCAATTTTTTCTGATGAATTACAATTGCATTGTCACAATAGTGTGATGGAGAATTACTTTAGCCAGTTAGCAAATTGTGCCAAACAAGATCTATCAAGGAAGCATCCATCCTTGCGAGTGGAGACAATCATGGATGAAAATTAGAATGACTTGTTTCTTGGCAGGCTCAAGGATCGCATCCAACATGAGGTTCGCATGTTTAATCCGAGTTTTGTATATGAGGTTGTTGTCATGGCACGCAGATCAAAGGAGAGGACGCTAGTCACCAAAAGGCAACCATTCAGAAGAATGAGAGATAGGAGCACTCCAACACAGTCATTCCCTCAACCTACAGAACTAAATCCTCGACAAATTGAAGAGAAGAGAGCAAAATGGTTATGTTTTAACTATGATAGAAAGTACAATCGAGGACATAAGTGTGCGGAAAATAAATTGGTCTACATTGAAGGTGCCAATGAAGAAGTAGCATTGGAAGTTGATGAGCCAAGGGAGGAATCAGAAGAAACCCATCCAACTATTCCTTGCCATGCACTTTCAAGAATTAGCACTCCACAAACCCTCCAGGTAGTGGGTTTTTGAAAAAACAAAAGATGACAATTTTCATTGACCCCGATAGTACTCACAACTTCAACAATAAATTAGTTGTACACTTGAATTGTTTTCTCTATCAAGCTCCAGAGTTTCAAGTCGTGATTGCAAATGGTGGCACAATGAGTTGTTCTATAAAATGACATCATATTAAACTCTCCATGGGAGAATATTGACTAAATAGCCCTAATAGCCCTATGTTTGCCATTCCTATGGGTGGAGCAAACATTGTGTTGGGAGTCCAATGGCTAACTACCTTGGTAACGATTGAGATGAATTTCCAAGAGCTATTCATGTGTTTCCATTCAAAGGGCAATAAATTTGAACTGTGTGGGTTACATGCAAAGTCCCCACAATCGGTGAGTCCTTATTAGATGCAGAAGATTCTAAAAAAAGTGAACAAATGGATTTGTGGCTCAACTGTTTTCAATAGAGGCACAGCGAACAAAAGGGTCTGACCACCATATCCACAAGTTATTGTGGAGGAGCGCTCAGTAATTTTTGGAGATATGCCAAAAGGGGTCATGATCATGTCATTCAACTAGTGCCAGGGTACCAACCATGCAATATCAAGCCTTACAGATATCCATATATCCAAAAGAGTGAGATTGACAAGATGGTACAGGAGATGTTGGAAGCAGTTATTATCTATCATAGTCAAAGCCCTTATTCCTATCTAGTGGTGATTGTGCACAATAAGGATGGCATCTTGTGCATGTGTCCTGACAACAAAGAACTCAACAAGTACACCATCAAAGATATGTCCTCTATTCCTGTAATTGATGATTTGCTAGATGAATTATATGGTGTTGTTTAATTTATTAAACTCGATATTTGTTCAGGGTATTCATTGAATTAGAATCAAAGATGAGGATATTCATAAGACAACTTTCAAAACCCATGAGGAGCATATAAATTCTTGATAATTCTTTCTGACCTCACTAATGCACCATCTACATTTCAAAGTTTGATGAACTCTATTTTTTGGCCATTTCTACGTAAATTTGTCTTGGTTTTCTTTGATGACATTTTTATATACAACAAAACATGGGAGGAACACTTGCATCATGCGAATCAGGTTTTGGATTTTTTTTAACAACATTAGCTTTATGCCAAGCATTCCAAATGTGTGTTTGGAGTCATAGAGTTCAAGTCTTTGGGCCACATTGTTTCACATGAAGGCCTCAAGGTGCATCCTCACAAGATCAAGGTTATGGTAGAATGGAAAGTGCCTAAAACCCTTAAAAACCTCTTAGGATTCTTGGGGCTAATAGGTTATTATCGTCGTTTTGTAAAAAATCATGGCAATATAGTAGCACCACTCAAAACCTTATTGAAGGAGATCTCTTTCCATTGGAATGAGGCAACCACTTGGGCATTTGAGAAGCCAATGGGGGGCCATGTCCACCACCCCAGTTCCGGCTACTCCAAATTTCCCTGAAACATTCATTGTGGAATGTGATGCTTTAAGATATGGCATGGGAGTCGTACTCATGCAAGAAGAACCACTCATTGCATTTAAAATTCACCAACTCAAAGGTAAAAAATCTCTAAAGCCTCTTTATGATAAGGAAATGACAATCATCCTTCACGTAGTAAAAAAATGGCGACCACATCTGATAGGAATAACTTTAAAGTGAAGAAAGATCATGATAATCTAAAATACTTCTTACAACATAGTTTGTCATCAAAAGAGCAACAAAAATGAGTCACTAAGATGTTGATATTGTAAACAAAAAAGGAAAGGAGAATGTCGTGGTTGAAGCACTATCTAGGAAGGATGAGTCCACATTGGTAATGTTGTGCACCATGTCCATATTTCAAGCCAATTGGGTGGATGAAGAATGATCAAAGTGGGAGAATGATGTAGTTACAAAGGATCTTATTCAAAAGCTCCAACAAGATCCGAGCATGTCAAAGAATGTTTTGTGGAAAGGGGATGCTCTTTGGTACAAGACTAGGTTGTACTTGTGCAAAAATTCAACCCTTAAACATAAGGTGCTTATAGAACTTCATGCTTCTCCAGTAGGTGGGCACCTAGGGAGTCAAGTAGAATTTGTTTTGTGAAAGGCTAAAAGGGGAAGTCCAAAAATTTGTGGCAGAATGTATGGTGTGTCAGCAAAACAAAGAAAAAACACCTTGGGTCTATTGCAACCTCTATCTATTCCTAGCCAGAGATGTGAGGAGGTTTCCATGGATTTCATCACAACGCTGTCAAAATCTAAAGCGAAAACTGTCATCCTAGTTGTTGTGGATAGACTCACCAAATATTCTCATTTTTAAGCATTATCACATCTGTTTGTAGCAAGTACAGTGGCGACAACATTTATGGATAAGTTCAGAAGCTCCATGGGACACCAAAATCACAGTAAGTGATTGTAGTCCTATTTTTACCAATAATTTTTTGATTGAGTTATTCTCATGTTTTGGTACCCCTAGTTGGCTCTTAGCTCATCTTATTATCCCCAAACTAATACGCAAACTGAGCTAGTCAACGAGTGCTTGGAGGGTTATCTTCATTGTTTACTTCGGATAAATATGAGAGATGGGTTCAACGGTTAACACAAACATAATGGTGGTACAACACTTCTTTCCATACCTCATCCAAAATGTCTCTATTTTTGGCACTATATGGATACCATCCACCACCCATCACCTCATCTTTGAGGGTCCAGCCAAAGCTTCAAGAAATTGATGAACACATTCAACACCAACAAGAGGTACTCTCTTGTTTCAAAAAGAACTTAGCAATGGCGCAGAACCACATGAAGCAGCAAGCTGGCCAGCACCACAGTGAAAGACATTTTGAAGTCCACTATTGCGTTTTTGTGTGTTTATAGGCCATATAAGCAAATGTCCTTGAAACAATATAAGAATGATAACAAGCTTTCACCTAAGTATTATGGCCCTTATCAAGTCATGCAAAATATTGGCAGTGTATCATACAAACTAGAGTTACCTCATTCAACAAAAAAACAATTAGTCTTCCATGTTTCCTATATACATCTAAATTTGCTCGCTCCTCCATCATTATTATTTCATCACTAATTCTGCTAATTAACACTATATTATTAATTACCCTGATCCTAGTCTATCATCCCCTCCATTCTACACTCACATACTAACATTACTATCCATCCCACATCGATTTATCACTCATTATCACTTATTCTCTTCTTATCACATCACTTAACTCACTAACACATCCTCACAATATTTTTGAATTTCAAATTCATCCTCCCAACTACCCTCAACTACCCCCACTAAGCATTCCTATAAATCCCTCCTTTAATCACCCACTAACTATGCTTAATTAATCTTAATGGGATCTAGAATCCCCTGATACACCTAGAGCCCCACACTACCTCTTCTAGGATTTTCCAAGGAATTTTTAATTCCTTGGTTGTTAAATGCATTTCTCCTCCTTGGGAATTTTTAATTCATCTAATATTCTCCACCATTGATTTGAATCCACCTTGGATCAAATTTAACCCTTCATTCCATCCACCATCCTCTATATAACCACCCTTCATGCACCAGCCATGAACAAAATTTGCATGCTCTCTTGCTATCAAATTTGCTTTATCAATCTCCATTGATGTCCAAGTTTTGAGTCCAAGCAAATCTAACATTCCATATCAAGTATCAACTTGTCAATTTGGGGCACATCACTCATTTTGGAGGTGAATTAGCTGCATAATGAAGCTATAACTATCTTATTTTCATTGTTGTTTGCATCCTTTTTTATCTACCTTGCCCAGTCTTGAGTTCTAGCATGAGTTTGGTGTGATTTGAAGTGATTATTACATTTGAATCTCCATGTCCAAATTCTAACTAAGACATAAATGGTGACCATAGTGGGAGAACTCCTTTAATTTGGGGTTCTTGAGTTGCTATGAATCCTGCAGGACTGATTTGGAGGACAAATTTGAGGCCAAGCTCCTAAAAATTTCGTGTTTGGACGTTTCTAGCAAGTGTCACGACATTGCTCTGTGAAAAAGTGAGTTCATTCTTTCTAAACACAAGTTCCTAACAAACCGTCGTGATATCGTCTTTAAACACTAAGCTTGACCGTCGCATTCTAGCTATTTGTTTACCTTTTGCGAATTCGCATTTTGCGATCCACAAGTTTGTTATTTCTAATCCACGATATTGATAATTATAACTATGATTTTTATTGTATTTTTTGCTCTATGTTTTTGCAAGTGCAAGCCCACAACTGCTTAGATGCGACATCATGTTGTGCAACCCCGACATTGAACTATCAAGGCACGACATTGCATAATAAACTACGATTTCTGCTCAATAACTCTCTATTTTCTTAGGAACAAACCTGCAGTTGCATAGCCGCGACATCGAACTGTGGAGGCACGCCATTATTCATATTAACCGCAACATCGTTCTACTCGTACTCTTTAATCCACAGTGCACAAAAATACTAATCTCTTGTCTAGTTTTTGTAGATAGTAGTCAGCTTTGGGTTCATTGCTTTTATTTAGAGCTTAATGGTTGAATAATTAACCTAAAATCTCACTTTTGTTTGCATTCGATGATCAAATTCATTTTTGTATCTTTTGGTGACAATTCATAAGCAAACATTGATAAGACGTTACTTTGCACAAATAACCCTTCAGTGAATCAACTACTAGACATATCCATCATATTTGAGCAAGTCTTGTCTTTGTTTTGACAGGAACGAAATTGCGGTTGTGTAACCGCAACATTGTGTTCGAAAGCCACGATATTGTTACTGTGTTATGTGAAATTGTCTAGTTTGTGTCTGTGTTCGTAGGTGCAAACTCGCCATTGTACAATCGCGATATTGTGAACAAGAAACACGACATTGACAATTCAACTACAACATCATGCAGGGATAAATTTTCTATCAATTGCAATATCGTATTTCTAGTTTCACAAATTTGTTCATTTAGCTGCAATATTGTTTCTCTGTGCCACGAACTTGTCTTCTGACTGTTTTTGGTTAACCTTGTTTCTCTTTGTGAATTCGTGTCTATGCAACTGCGATATTGGACTGTGTAAATGCGGCATCATCTTTCTGACCCGCGGCCTTGTCAACTAACTTTGTTTTTTGCAGATCTAAAGTTTTTTTGAAAAGTCCAAAATTTCACTTTTTTGACAAAATCTGTCTAGAAGTGTTTTGTTTGTAGGTTTTACCCCCAAAGAGGCGAGCTTAAAACCATTAATTCTCTATTTTGCAGGTCGTTTGTGAAAGACTTGGCATTTTGAAACCAATTTGATATATTTTTTCCACATCTTAATCAAGGTTAATTAATAAACTTTCTTTTTGTGTGTTTTAACTAATCTAGTATATTTTTTGGCTCCCTGTTTGTCACCGAAGGCTACGAGGGCATATGCTCTCCCCTTGCACCTGTAATGCAATTCCTAGGGATCAGAAACCGTCAATAAACCTCCACATTTTTTTTTCAAGGGGCAACATGACATGGAATTCATCCCCACGCACTTGTCGTAGTCTTATGGGGATTGTAAGAGGGATTTCATCACCACACACAAGACCACACTCTGTGTTCCAACAGAGTTTAAATATCAAGGACAGGTGTCACTAAGTTAAACGGAACTCCCAATACAGGGTTTCGTGAAGTGAGGAAGTAACACTGCAACACACAGGTATCAAACAGCGCCCTCACAGACTCGGGCCCCATGTACCCAAAGGTGTTTAGGGGACTCCCTTAGAGACTTTGTCAAACCTAGCATAAGACCCTTCAATCGCAACAGGCATCCAGGGCAGGGAAAACAACATTCTTGGAGATTACTCACCAGGTACAGACGGTGAGAGAGGGTTGGGTGATATCAATAACGGCCCCATGTACTCAAAGGTGTTTAGGGGACTCCCTTAGAGACCTTGTCAAACCTAGCATAACACCCTTCAGTCGCAACAGGCATCCAGGGCAAGGAAAACAACATTCTCGGAGATTATTCACCAGGTATAGACAATGAGAGAGGGTTGAATGACATCAATCAAGGCCCCATGCACCCAAAGGTGTTTAGGGGACTCCCTTAGAGACCTTGTCAAACATAGCATAAGACCCTTCAGTCACAACAGGCATCCAAGGCAAGTAAAAAAACATTCTCGGAGATTACTCACCAGGTACAAACAGTGAGAGAGGGTTGGGTGACATCAATCAAGCACCTCTCATCACAAGTCATTCAGTGGGTTGGGTGTCGAGTTGCACTCCCACATCAATCACTAGAATTAGGTTTGTGGCTTGTGTGCTCTCGTTTGTGTGTTGTCGATACCAATGTTAGTTTGCAAACCTATTCCCTACACTAAATAAGACACCCCGATCGAATCAAAACAAGGTCAATACATTAATCCTATCATCCAACCCTACATCAAAATCATACATCACTTCATCTAATACATCCCCTTCACCTTATAAGACTTGGACCAAATCATATTCTATCACTTATTACAATCATGTAAGCTTGCTTAAAGTCCAACTCACCGTCACCCCTTTTTATATAGTCAAACCTCTCACATAGTCAACCTCACTATCAGATCACATTACCAACCCCATTATTTTTAACTTGCCCCATCCTTGAGCAAATCTCGTCTAATTTCATAATTGAGCTAGTCTATATCATAATCAACCTTGATTAGGAACAACCACAACCTAGTCAAAACTAGTCAAATCATATCCTTGCTAGCCTAGACCTATCATGCAACCAAGTCAAATCAAGTCATGAGCTTAGCTCACCATCCAAATTTAGTCAAACCTAGGGTTGGTATACCCCACCCATCCCGTCTTAATCAAACTAGCTCAACAATCTACATTCCAATTTGCTCAAGAATACCTCAACCATAGTCACTCTCTTACTTCATATCTTAAGTCAAACTGCCCTTGGTCAAAGCAATCTTATTCATCGATATTCTCTCATCTAAACCTATCCTAGTCCATCCATACATCGACATCATGTCGGTCCAAACTCGCCAAGGATGTAAGGTAGGAAATTAGCAATATCAATGACCTTGACACCCTTTTAAGGGGTGAGCAACAACATCATAATGATGGAGATAACCTTGTCGATGGAGATGCACACAATTAAGACGTAAAATATGACTTCATGAATACTTATCATGGGATAGCTCAACTACTCTGAGCATATATCTAACAGGATTTATTGAGCTTACATAAATCGTATTACAGAGCCATATATATAAGCCTACATATGCTCTTAATAGCCCTACAAAATAGGACGAGCATATAACCAAATAACGATCCGTAATCTTCTATATTACGAAATAATCTCATAATAGTTTTATTTGACTAATTTAGTTTAACTAACAATACTAACCTAAAAACTACGTGAGTTGTTTTATAAATTAATAACAAACTTACTATGGTAAATTTATTTTAACATTTCCCCCGTTAATTTATCATAGCTTGAAGAGTACAAAAGAGAGAACTTTTGAATGCCTCAAACTTATCATGTGCAAGTGACTTTGTGATAACATCTGCACACTGATCTTGAGTGGGGCAATACTGGAGCTGTATATTGTGTTGTTGAACATGCTTGTGTATGAAATGGACCTCAACTTCAATGTGCTTAGTACATTCATGAAAAACTGGATTGTGAACAAATTTAAGAACACCCTGATTATCGCAGTTCAGAATTGTTGGCTGAATCCACAGAACTCCCAATCCTGCTAGTATGTGATGTAGCCATATCACCTCGCAGACAGTTCCTCCTGCAGCGCGATATTCTACCTCAATAGAAGAACGAGAAACAAAGTTCTGCTTCTTGCTCCCCCATGAGATCAGACCAGATCCCTAAAAGAATACAAACCCAAAAGTGGATTTTTTGTCATCAATTGAACGTACATGATATACGTCCATTTATCCTATCAAGAACTTATCATTCTTCTTGTATGCTAGGCCATAATCCATTGTTCCTCGAATATATCTCAATACCCGCTTAGCTGTTTTCCAGTGGCTTACCTTTGGATCCTACATAACTGATAGCTGGCCTAGTGTATGTGAGGTAGATGAGACTCCCAATCAACTGACGATAAAGAGTGGCATCTATCGGTGGTGATGGATATAAGCGAGACCGTTGAAGCCTTGTCTCTATAGGTGTAGCCATTGGTTTGCAATCCATCATCCGAAACCTCTCAAGCAATGTCTTGGTATACCTCATCTAAGACACAAATATTCCACGCTCTTTTTGCCATACTTCCAATCCAAGACAGTAGTGCAGTAGCCCAAGATCTGTCATGTCAAACGATCGATTGAGATCTTTATTTGTTGTTTCAATCATCTTCACTAAGCTACCAGTGATGACTAGATCATCGACATAAACAATAATAATAACCATCTCCCCCCTTTGCTTTTTGAGGTAGAGATTGGAATCATATGGATTCCTCTGAAATCCATGCTTCACAAGATGCTCATCAATTTTTATATACCAAGCTCTAGGACCTTGTTTGAGACCATACAGAGATTTTATGATTCTACACACCTTTTGCTATTGCCCTGGTGTGACATAACCTTTTGGTTGAGTCATGTAGACCTCTTCTTGTAGATCCCCATTTAAGAAGGCACTTTTAACGTCCATCTGATGAAAGTTCCATCCAAGCTGTGTTGCCATTTCAAAGATCATTCTAATTGTCTTTATCTTAGTTGTAGGAGCAAAAGTCTCCTCATAGTCTATACCTTCTTTCTGTGCATAGCCCTTTGCTATGAGTTTTGCCTTGTGCTTGTCTATACTACCATTTGCTTTGTATTTCGTCTTGAAGACCCATTTGCATCCGATAGGTTTCTTCCCTGGTGGAAGATCAACAAGTTGCCATGTGTCATTTTTCATGAGAGACTGATACTTTATATCCATGGCATCTTTCCAAGGCTTGAACTCTAGAGCTTCACGGACTGTAGACAGCTCAAATATTTCTGCAACAAGGCCAAATTTACCTCTGCACAAGCCACATTGTGAGTCCTCAGTCTTTTGGAGGTCCCATCCAGTTTTGCATCTCGAATTGTACTCGTATACTACTTAGGCATATGTTGAGTAGTAGTTGGTGGTTTTGGATCTTCTGACTGACCATCACCACTACTTTCATCTAGAAAATTTACATGTTTGATGCTTGTATCAGATGTCTATCTAAAAGATGAACTGATTTCACCTTTCTCATCAAACATTACATCCCTACTGATAAGTATCTTCATAGTCTTTGGATCAATGAGCCAATATGCTTTCGACTCGTTACTGTATCCCACAAATATACATTTCTGATTTTTCTTACCCAATTTCTTCATTTTCTTCTTTGGGACATGCATGTATGCCTTACAACCAAAAACTCAAAGATGAGAAACTTTCGAGTTCGTCTCAATCCATGCTTCCTATGGTGTAATTCCATTAAGAGTTTTGGTGGTGTGATGTCCCCATTTCCACATCATGTATGAGCAGGGATCGAAGACCTTTAGTCTACTTCCCCATAGACTAAAGGGATCTTTTTGGGTATATTTTATTAATTGATTATTAATTGTCAAAATAGTGATTTTTATCATTTGCTCTTATAAGGCAATTGTTATTTAATTCATAGAATATTTGATAAAAAGTGATTTTTACCACTAAAATATTTAATTGAATTAATTATTAATTTTTTGCATTAAAGTAATTTTAATTACCATTTTATTAAGGCAACTAATTAATATTATATTCAAAAAAAAGGAATCTCAGCTTGGGAGATAAAGCAAAGAAAGGAAAAGATATTCTAAAAAGGGCAAGGCTTATGAGGTATTATACTGTCCCAAGGTGGTTCGCCCCCCTCTGGAAGGTATAAATACAAGGTGAAGATCACAATTGAAGACATGTTGAATTTCATAATTATTTCTTCATGCTTGAAGAAAATATTGGGATGCATGCCCAATAGGTGTTCGCAGATTTGGAACTGATTACTTTACAAAACGTGTCTTTTGATGCCACCCTTGCTAAAGGAGGTTTTGTTACTTGTCTTAGAGTGGGGCGATTTGTTTTGAGAGGCTATTAAGAGAGTTTGGTGGACTATTTGAGGTCCATTTGTTGCATAATATTTTTTATTATTATTTGCACTAATTTTGCAAGTGGAGCAATTGTTTTGGAGGCTTGTTAGAGAGTTCGAGGATCCTTTTGGGGGTCTATTTGAGCAATTTAATAGTATGGAATTTATCACTGATTTTGGTTTTGTTACTTGTCTTAGAGTGGGGCGATTTGTTTTGAGAGGCTATTAAGAGAGTTTGGTGGACTATTTGAGGTCCATTTGTTGCATAATATTTTTTATTATTATTTGCACTAATTTTGCAAGTGGAGCAATTGTTTTGGAGGCTTGTTAGAGAGTTCGAGGATCCTTTTGGGGGTCTATTTGAGCAATTTAATAGTATGGAATTTATCACTGATTTTCATGAAAATTGGTGTGGAATTTGGAGAAGAATTGATGAAAAATTGAGGCTCTAATATGTTAGAATATTAAATAATAATTTTCAGATTATTATTTAATTTTTTGACAGGGTTTCTTGATCATTTTCTCTTGTGAAAGGCGGGATCTTGCTCAATAAATAATCAGCTATTTTCCCTGCACCTTGGCGACTTGGGCGACTAGCTTGGAGATCTTTTTGGGCCATTTTTTATGCCCTAGGGGTTCGTTGGAATTTTCCCTAATTTTTAGCATACATGGCATATTTTTGGTTGGGGTTTGAAGCAGAAAATAAGCAAGGACCAGCAGCTGTAATTGAGATAAAATTCATATTTTCCCAGCTATCACAAATTAACATTTGATCCTCAATAAATTGGCAAAAAGGTACAACTTTCCTCTTTTCAATTTATTGCTTAGTTTTGCAAGCATTCAGGCAAATTTTGGATAAATTGGTGGCTGGAAATCGTCTACACTTCCCTTGCATTTTGGTCTCTAAGGTCTCTTGGGGTTTGGTAAAGGCTTTAGATCATTTTCTGCAAACTAGGGTTTGCTGATTTTTAAATTTCAGAATTTCAGAATTTGTGGATTTTAGGGGAAAACCCCCTTTTGTTAAATCATCCCATTTGGGGACATTACAGGGGGGTGACCTGTTTAGCAAGTAGACGGTTGTGAGACACATCTGCCCAATATGAACGAGGCAGTTATGCATCCTCAACCATGCTTCGAAACATCTCTACAATAACACGGTTATGCCTTTTTGCAACACCATTTTGCTATGGTGTATAAGGTGCAGTATATTGACGACGTATTCCATGCTCTGCAAGGTATGTAGTGAACTTTTTACTAGATTAAGTGTTTGGACGTCCACCGAAAACTAGTCCATCTCCCGTCAATCAAAATCAAAACCACCCTGATCCTCATCCAATATCATCCATCCCACTTGTCAATCTCATGTTTGCCCAGGAATGGCAAGCCATAAAGGATACTCTCCAGCGGATGAAAGTGGAATCGCATAGCAAGAAGTACAATTCTGAGGACTCTTGCCCCTACCTGTTGGACAAAGACTTATTACGAGTTCCCTTCCCTCCTCACTTTGAACCACCCAAATTCGACAAATATAAGGGAAAGGGAGACCCCCGCAAACATATCACAGAGTTTTTCATGTGCCGCCAAGAAGTGGCCTATAGTGATGCATACCTACTCAGATTATTTCCACACAGTCTTAGAGGACCTGCCTTGGAATGGTTCACACACCTACCAAAGGGGTCTGTTACATCATTCGAGGATCTAACAGAAAAAAAGTTCAGACATTTCTCATACAATGTGGAACATGAGATTACAATGCATGATTTGTATAATACAAAGCAGAGAAATAGAGAAACTTTCTCGTCATTCCAACAAAGATGGCAAAGTCTTGCAAGTAGATTCTCATGCTCCATTCCTGAAAAGCAACTCGCCACTATTTTCATTGATAACCTGAATCCCGAATTATCTTTCCAATTGCAACGACATTGTGTCTACACGTTCGATGAGATTGTCGAGAAAGGAATTCCAATTGAAAAGGCTCTCATTGCAAAAGGTATAGTTAAAATCTTCTCAAGGGTCAAAATCAAACAAGTACCCCACCTGAAAAGCCCAAATTCTTTAACAAAAATAAGAATGTGGTGGGTGATGATGTGTCAGATTCTAAGCATGTCCAAACCATTCAAGGTTCTCATCCTTCTACCTTTCATAATGCATTCAGCATCATCGTACCTAGAGGCAAGCCAATGATAGCATCCTGAAGATGACATTACACAAATCTTGGTTAACCAGTCGATAATGTCTTGAAGAAACTTATAGCTGCTAATATGCTCACATTACCAGAAATCAGACCTCTCGACAAAAATATGCCATGTCTAGATTGGTTCAGGGAAGATGAATATTGCCATTATCACCGTGTCAAGGGGCATGACACTAGGAGATGTATGCAGCTTCAAAACTACATTCAAGACCTAATAGAGAAAGATGAAATAGAAGTGGAGGGTGAAGAAACTTCATCTTCTTCTAAGAATTAGCTGCTAGGTATTTACCAAGACCCTTTCCCCAAACATGACCAAAAGCATAAAGGTATGTCTAGGGAGCAAGGTCAATCATCCTCATCCAACCATGCTGACTATCCCTGAATACCTTACCAATATAACCATCATGTCACTACCATTAAAATTAGGGCCAATATACCTAAAGAGCCCCAAATCTCACGACGTCTCGTTATCAAAGTCAAAGGGACATCTTCTACTTGTGTTTCCACCACCCGACGTGACAAAATTATTGTCCTAGGGGCACCTCTTAAGGCCCCACCTAAGCGTAATGTCTCTAAAAAAATCCTCATCCACTTCTAAAGGAAATTATGATATCATCCAACAGCGCAAGAAGACCCCAATGCAAATTTCTATCATGGATCTTCTCAAAACCTCGTTTGTTCACCATGACATCCTAAATAAAATAGTTCATGAGTCTAAAGTCCCCACAGACATTGATGCTAGCCAATTTCAAGCCCTTATTGGCCATTTATCATCTTCGCAGCAAATCACCTTCAACCCCCAGGACATGCCACCAATTGACCCTAATCACAACTACCCCCCATATATCGAGGTGTCCATTGCAAACCACAAGATCCCACAAGTACTTGTAGATGGAGGATCAGCTGTAAATCTTTGTAACATAAATCTAATCAAGAAGTTGGGATATTCTGAGTCCACACTTGGGCCTAACCTGATTATAATCAAAGCTTGTGATGATAATGTATGGCAGTCGACTAGAACCATATACCTCCCTATCTCGGTGGGTCCTAATGTGCATTAGACGCTTACCCATGTAGTCGATTTTGACCTACCTTATAACATTCTCTTGGGTCTTCCTTGGATCCATGAGATGCGGGTTGTTCTCTCTACTCTCCACCAATGTTTAAAGTTCCCACACTCTGGAATGGAAGTCACAATTCACGGCGATTCATATACTTCTACAATTGCCAAATGATGGCAAGACTTGATTACAACCTATATTGCCCAAGCACTGAAAGTGCCCCATTTGATCCTAAGTCAAGAAGTATATCCATACAAATGACTTACCATCCACTTCTACTCCACCTAAGTCCACTCATATCAAAATTATTTCAAAAGGTTGTGTAGAGTATGAGTACCAAATATTCAATGTTGGTAATCTCCCCCTGTCACCCTACAGCAACGAGTCCCCCACCATGCAAGAGTAAAGTCGACTACTTATCAATTTGGTAAGACAAGCTCTACTCATAGCATCTATGAGGACTTGGCTAATACCAATATTTTTGCAGATGTCTCCATTTGTACAATTAATTCAAATATTAGTCAACAGAAGGATATATCTCTTGATTTATTTCAACATGATACTATCATAGAAAGCACTATGGGGCTTGAGGAGGATTTATCATAGTGGATTTGATCTAGCTTTCGATACTTGTCCTACAATGACCCTCAATGATCCTTTTGCGAACCTTGAGGATGATTTATCTGACATTGACACTGGGTTTTCTAGTAACTTCAATGAAGATCATGGTGCCCATTACCCACTCATTGATATCACTAATCCCTCCCCTTCATCTTCATCCCTCATCGATCGCTTTCTTCTCATCGACAATCATTTCATCACACTCCTGAATGGGAATAGACAGAAACATACATCGTTGGATTCCCCTCAAATCAATATGTCATGTGCTAAACCTACAAGGATCCAAGAAAATATTCAAATAATCAAGCACAATGCTAAAGTCAGCTCTAATCCAATAGTGAATCAAAGACAAGATAAGTCAACTAGTCAGCTAAATCAAAGTCCTTTATGGAAAAAATCAAGTCCACATACAAATCAACAAAGTCAAAAGTCACTTTCCTATGGTGAAACCTTCTTAAATGCGCCAAGGGGCAGTCCAAGTCAGATAGAATCCACAAATCAAAAGTACTCCAAAAGTAATAACAATCTGGCCGATAGTCCTTCAAATTTTCAGATCAAAGAGCAGAAAAATCCAAAAATCTTGGATCCCTCAAAAGCTCTTGTCATGTGACATAAAATACAAGCATCACATCCAACATCTCCAACGGTGTGTGCAACTGCAAATCGCACCCCCCAATCACCCCTCACATCTTCCTCACCTGAATCTAAAATTCACTTATCCCTGGGCACCTTCACCTTTTTTAAAAGGTACAATGATACCTAGTTAAGATGTTTAGAGGGATCACAATCAAGAATCAACGAAGGTCATGATGGTTCTCTACGCCCAGTGTCGCTTGCGAATCAACACCGTTAGCATCACACTTCCAAAAATGATGAGATGACATAAAAAGTCCCCATCCTTGTACAGTATTGAACATAGTCTTTTTCCCAAAAAAAAACATCCAATGGTGAAAACCAGTTATCCGGCACCTTGGCTAAGCACAGTGACGAAAACCAATTTTCAGCATCACTTGTGATATGCCTTTGTCTGCAAGCCTCTCATGGAGAAACCTCATCTACTTGAGGGCAGTCCATCCATCCTATCATCTTGTCTTATCCTCCATCCCATTCCTCTTGCCCTAGCCTATCCATCATACCATCCCTCCCATTTTTGACCTTGGTCTCGGATTGTGGATACAGTAGTATTTTGGGGAGACATTTGGCATGACAGAGACACTTCGGCAGAAGGAGTTTGGCAGATCAAACAAGGGTAGGCATAAAAGACCCTTCGAGAGTTATCCGGAGCTTCCCTTCCATTCCCCTCCGTATCACTTGTCCTTCGTCATTACATCACATAGTCACCTATCAAGTCTTGTCATCTTGGCTACTAAGTCTAGATTTCCTTTTGCCAATGCTTCCTGCTTGTGTATATGTTCCCTCAACAAACGCATGTATATACAATCCCGGCCTCCTTCTATCATGATGTCCTCTATTATCTCGTCCTGAATCCCTCACCTCACTATCACATGCCAAGTATTCAACAAGTCATGGCATCTATTCTTCACGTCTTCCCCTATGGCTTGTCTAGCCTACAATAAGAATCCAATATGGTTAAAATTCAATGATAATTTGCTCATCCCCTATCCCCAAGATCATCGACATGACAAAGGCAAAATCATAACAACCTTCATCATTGTGCATGTACATATGTGTGTATGCCTTTATGTTTCAGGCATGTTTTCATTGTATGTATAACATTGTATGTGTTTGCTTCTTCTTTGTACATAGTTAATGTCATATTGATTGTATGATCTTTTTGGTCCCTATGACTTGTCTTACATTTTTGTATGGTAGTACAAAGCAACAATGTCATCTTGGTCTATCAAATACCAATGGTGCACTACACTACGTGCTACTTGTACACTTTGTTTTTGATCTTTGGGTTTTTTGCATCAATCCAACATGCACTCTGGCAAAACGTCATCATGACTATATACATGTCATGGTGCATACTGCCTAGTGCTACATTAAAAAGGATTGCTTAGACTATAATGATCTAAGATTGGTTGTAGCAATAAAGAATAGATGGATGTTTGAAGACAATAGACATCTATATCCTCTAATCGATCATCAACATTTGAATCCCATCATCTGTTGGACATAGTCTTTGAGGTCTGAAGAATATTCATTGATGTCAAAGGCAGCGTGTGCTAACATGCATTAATGTCAAAGGTTGAGTTGAACAACTTGTGGTGTAAATCGGGTTTGTGAAGTACTTTTACTTATAAAATCAGCAAAGCACTATCGAGAACCCGACTTGGTCTTGTGGTGTAAATCGCGTTTGTAAAGTGCTTCTACTTATAAAATAAGTAAAGCAATGTCGAGAACCCGAATGGGTCTAGTAAGGTGAATCGGGTTTCCGGAATGACTTTACTTCTCTCATGTTTATAAGTTAAGCAGTCTCAAGAACCCGAAGGGGTCTAGTGAAATTAATCGGGATTATGGAACGACTTTACTTCTTTAATGTCTATAAGTTGAGCAATGTCAAGAAACCGAATGGGTCTAGAGGAGTTGATCAAGTTTACGAAATGACTTAACTTCTTTCAATTTTATAAGTCAAACAGTGGTAAGAACCCGAATTGGTCAAGGGAGAGTTGATCGGGTTTCTAGACCTCCATTACTTCTTTCAAACTTATAAGTCAAGCAATGTGAAGAACCCGAATTGGTCTTGAAGAATTCTTTCGAAAAAATGTATAAGTCGTTTATCGAAAAAATTGTCCCGAACAAAAATGCCAAAGGGATAGTTTCACAAAGTTTCCGAAGGGTAAGTGGACCGCTCAAGAATTCCGAAGGGATCTTTCCAGAAAATCCGAAGGGTATGTGGACCTTTCAAAGTTTCCGAAGGGATTGTTACAAAGAACCCGAAGGGTATGTGGATACATGCAAAGTTTCTGAAAAGGTCTTTTCAAAAGCCCCGAAGGGTACATGACAAAAGTTCCGAAGGGCCCCTTTGTCGGGGAAATTGTCTCGAAAGCAAAAAGCCCACAACACTTTTTGTCGGGGAAATTGTCCCGAAGCAATTAGCGAGAAACAATTGTTCCGAAGGATATGTGCCACAAACACAAGTCCCGAAGGACCATTACAAGTCTCTGAAGGGTAACTCGGAAGAAGCATCAATGCAAGTTAAAATTCGAGCAAGTCCAAAGAGATCAAAGGAGCGAAAGCATCTTAAAGATGCCGAAGAAAACGAGATAAGGTCAGCATGCAAAAGTTTAACGACCAAAGCTAAGATAAAGATCGTGCCTCTTTAGAGATCGAATGGCACGTGGAAACACTGATTAGAAAGATCCAACGAAGCAAAGTAGAGTCAGTAAAGGAAAGTGATCGATGGTTAACAACACAATAGAAAGCTAAAGATCAAGCATGTCTGAGAAAATCGAAAGGAGCAAAAGCAACCCAATGACATAGGAGATAGCGAGATGTAGAAAGGAGCTCGATGGTTAATGAAAGAGCTTAGAAATGGCGCCAAAGACAAGATGAATAATCCTCGATTAAAGACATGACCAGACAGACGATGAGCTCGAAAAGTCTACATGGAGCCCGAGATTGATCGATCCAACCGATCAATCATCGATTAAGGAGGATGTACATTTATGAGATAAATCCAGTAGTTGCCAAACATAGTAAAGAAACTTGACCATTGCAATGTGATGCATGAACTGAGACACGGGAAAGAGCATAAGTCAAAATCGTTTTTAATGGGAGCTGGTCAATTGCAGCTCAAGTGTGAATGCAATTGGAGATAGAAAACCCTAAGCTACATTGTCTATACATATACGACATCTTGAACATTGTAATTTGTTTTTTGCCGTTGTTGTTGCCATTGCAATTTGAAGAGAGAGTCAAAGGCTGTCGATGTGAGATATATGCAGATAGATTAAAACATTGTCATCTGCAATTGCTCAGACCATTGTTGAATCTAAGCATGTGAGCAATACGAAGTGTGTCAAATAGAACATACAGACACAAACCACGATAGCATAGACAGAGACATAGAGACCAAGAAGAGGATGTGGATGTGTCAAACAAAGAATATATAAAAGACACAAAGGAAGAGAGGCCAAAGCAGCTGGTGTAAATGGACTGTGTCAAACAGAAGATATAACGACATAAAACCAGTAAGGCAGAGAGGAAAAGAAAAGGTTGTCTATCCAGACGAATACAGACAAAGTAAAAGGCAGAATAAAAAGGGGGAATGCAGCATGTCTAAACAAAACATATCCAGACATACGCAGATAAAGAAAATGGGTTGTCGTTGAAACTGAAAAGTGCCATCAAAGAAAACTCGAAGGGTGTTAACTCAGGTGTATGCAGACACAGAGTGAGGCAGAGAAAAAGAAAGAGCACACAGAGAATGTGCAAAGATTGAGCAGAGAGGAAGAAAGAGCACACAGAGAATGTGCAAAGATTGAGCAGAGAGAAAGGGCCAACAGAGAATGTGCAGAGATTGAGCAGAGACGAAGAACAGGCATACACAGAATAAGCCAAGAGTGAGCAGTTACAGACTAGACTTGTAACAAAAAAACTGAACTGAATTCATTTGTGAATCTATCTTGTATATTGGAGTTGTAGCTCCATAGTTCTGATTGGTTGGTGTCGTCAGACAAACTGAGTTGATGCTCAGTTCGGGGATTGGAGTCTCCTTAGAGTTGGTGCCCTTAAATCTTGTAACCAATAAGGTTAAGCTGAGTTGGTGCTCAATTAGGGGATTGGTGTCTCCTAAGGATAGGTGTCCTTGAATGTAACCAGTGTGGTTTTGCCAATGAGGTGATTTAACTGTGAGGCTAGATTAGAACAGTAGATTCTAGTAACTATTCTCACCGTGGTTTTTTCCTTTGGGTTTTCCACGTATAAATCTGGTGTATTGTGCTTTCGCGTGTGTGTGTAGTACTCTCTACATTTGTTCTTTGATATGCATATGTTTTTGTATCTTCATGAAAAAGTTAAAGAACTAGTTTTTAGCTAATCTACTGATTCACCCCCCCTCTCAGTAGATAGTTGTGTTCAACATCATCTATCCTACCATCAATCAAATCAAATTGTCAAATCAAGCAAGTCAAATCATCTATCTTGCATCTAATCATATCTAACAATCATAATCGTCACTAATCTAACATTTTTGCTAACATCTATCATCCTCATCAATCTTGATCAGTCTCCTAGGGGCATCCTTGGGGCATCATCATCATTCTCATCATCTAATTTCTCTGGTCATCTATCGTCCTCCACCTTCACGTTAAGGAGAACTACATTGGCCTGAAGTCTCTAAAGACTATGTAGGCAACACTCGATCACTTGAAGTACCTATGGACAGCTCGGCCACCCTAATCCATTCTTCCTTTGTCCCTTAGTCACTCTATCCTATCCTTCGTCACTCATATCATGCTCATCATTGCTCGACCCACACTTTGAGCTACACCCATCATATATTTAATCAATATTGACAAAGTATTGTCTTATTTAGACCAGAGCTCTCCCTGGCACCCGTCCTCCCTGGGATACGTCTAAAGCTTGCGGCCCATAACCCAATCTAAGTCTATAGTCTCCCTGGCATGCGTTCTTGCATGGGGTACGTCTAAAACTCGCAGCCTTTTATCATCATCCTGTTATGGCTTGTTCCCATTTGGGGCATGTCTAAAGTCGTGACACCGTCTTTTTCGCTCCATCAAATATGTCTTTGCTTGGGGCAACATCAATTTGTAGCTCATTGTTGACGTCAATTTTATTATTGATCATCACCTCTCCCATCCATCGTCTTCACAGCATTCCAACCTCTCTTTTGTTTATCCATACATCCGGCCCTTGGTTTCCTCTTTCGAGTGGCCATCTATCTCCTCCCTCCCCACATGTCCCCTCGAGGGGGCATCATTCGTCCTAACTTACTAGAATCCATGATCGTCTTTCTTCTTTGAAAGACCATTACTCTTATTCTAGTCGTAATGCTCTTTCAAAGAGGGGGAAAATGTATACATTTGAAAATGCTCGCTCCTTTGTCGTTAATTATTTCATCACTAATTTTGCTAATTAACACTATATTATTTATCCTAGTCATAGGTCCTAGTCCATCATCCCCTATGTTCTACACTCACATACTAACCTTAATATCCATTCCGCATCAATTATTATTTATCCTAGTCCTAGTCTATCATCCCCTCTATTCTACACTCACATACTAACCTTACAATCCATTCCACAACAATTAATCACTCATTATTATCACTTATTCTCTTATTATCACATCACTTAGCTCATTAACACATCCTCACAGTATTTCTAAATTTTAAATTCATCCTCCCAACTATCCTCCACTACCCCCACTAAGCAATCCTATAAATCCCTCCTTTAATCACCCACTAACTATGCTTAATTAATCTTGATGGGATCTAGACTCCCCTAACATGCCTATCGCCCCACACCACCTCTTCTAGGATTTTCCAAGGAATTTTTAATTCCTTGGTTATTAAATGCATTTCTCCTCAAGAATTTTTAATTCCTCAAATATTATCCACCATTGATTTGAATCCACCTTGGATCAAATCTGACCCTTCACTCCATCCACCATCCTCTATATAACCACCCTTCCTCCATGCACAAGTCATGAACAAAATTTGCATGCTTTCTTGCTGTCAAATTTGTCTTATCAATCCTCTATCAATCTCCATTGTTGTTGTCCAAGTTCTGCATCCAAGCAAATCCAACATTCCATATCAAGTATCAACTTGTCAATTTGGGCCACATCACTCATTTTGGAGGTAAATTGGTTACATAATGAAGGTATAACTGTCTTATTTTCATTATGGTTTGCATCCTTTTTTATCTGTCGTGCCTAGTCTTGAGTTTTAACATGAGTTTGGATTGATTTGAAGTGATTATTGCATTTGAATTTTTGGATCCAAATTCTAGCCAAGACATTTCTTACTTGACGAAAGTCATTGGACAAAGGGTTTCAGCCCAGACAGAGTTAACAGAGCTTGATGAGGAGGGAAGAATCAATTTAGAAGTTGGGAGTAAAATTTAGACACGCACTAAGAGGTTGCGAACGAGGGTGGTTATAGAGTATCTAATCAAGAGGAATAATCTAGCCAATGAGGATGCGACATGAGAGGATGGCGCGTTTCTACAGGAACATCCAACAATCGTCAACATTGAGGGCAACGTTAGTTTGAAGGGGAGAGGTATGTTGTGCCCTTAACCTATAGGGTGTATTAGGATATGTGTGGCTGACATGTGGCTATCATAACTTTTAATGAAGTCAAATGATCATTTCTGTAACTTCCTATTATTAGTAGGGTCAGCCTAGAGTATGTCCATAGCATGCGTAGGGTATATATAGAAAGTGGTGGTTAGTAATTTATCATCATATTTCAAATTATATTCTTATTGTAAGGTTGTGAAGGTTTCCCCCTCGAAGTGGCTTAGTCATATGCTTCATTATTCTGCTCGTATTTCAATCATATTGTGATCTATTGTTGTGATTCTACTTTAGTGATATAGTAATATCATTACAATGTAAAATTAGGTTGCAAGGTCTAAGGTTGTCCTTCATTGGACCCCCTAACAATGATTGCATCAATTGGTAGAAGAGCAAGGTGGTCATTAGCATATTAATGTTGAGAGAATGAAGAGAAATGGGAGGTATGCAACACACTAATGTGTCTAGCTTTTTATTGATCATAGAGTGGTTACATCAGTTGGGAAGGTTTGATAACCACCCATTAGTTAGACATTAACTATTAGCTAATTATAACTTAAAGACCCTCCCTTAATGACTAAACCGAAAACTACTCCAAGTTTGTCCTAAAATTTTACAAACACAATGACACCAAAGAATTTAGTCATCATATTTACAGATTGTTCTAAAGATATCAACATAAAATTTGCAATCCTTTTATATTTTGTTGTTACCCAATGTAGGAGATTTGGTGCAGACAAAAACCAAAAAAGATGGCTAATAGCAAAATAAAGATCTAATCGTGTGGACATAAGATGTATCAGGTTTTCCACCAATTAGCTATAGAATGATTCATTCACCCATGATGAATCATCATTGGTTGATAACTTCAACCCAACCTCCATTGTTCTGAATCCAAAATTTTGGAGATGTTGCTCAAACAACGTATACCATGCTCATGGTGCCTGCTTAAGTCCATACAAGGACTTAACCATCCTGCAAACTAAATGATCACGACCACTTGAAAAGCCTCAAGAAGCACCATGAAGACCTCGTCCAATTTTTTGCTCAAGAAACCAAACTAAGCTGCTATGGAGAGAAGTAACCGAAATGCAATCATCTTCGCGGTAGGAGTAAAAACCAACTCCTTCATAACAGTGAGAGTAAAACCCAACTCTGCAGTAAGAGAAGAAGCCATTTCATCAATTCCCTCATGTTGTGAAAATGCTTTCACAACAAGATAGCCAACACTTGTGACTTCGGCATATCATTCACTTGTACAACTGTTTGTGCATCCTACACAACTTCTTGTGCATGTAATTGAGCTTGAGGAATTGCATCCTCCTACACATCCTTTATAGTGGATATTCCCTCCACCACTAGTGGATGTAAGTTGATTGGATCAAGGTCAACAAGCCTATAAGAAATGTCATCCTCTTGCACATCTTGTATGGTGGAGTCTCTCTCCACACGTGCATGTGTTGACTATAGCAGAGTCAACGAGCCTATATGATCCACCTTGCCCAATGCCTAAGACAACCACTCTGTGTTATTTGATTTCAAACACAATATACTAATTCCTAGAGAAATTTACAATGTTGGGATTTTTCGTTAATTGACTAACAAATAAGAGATTTTTATTCATGCTAGGAACATACCTAACATTTCTTATTGTGATCTTTCTAACATTATTCAATACAATGCTAATATTTCATATCCCCTCTACAACATATAGTTGACCATCAACTAATAAAACTGAATCAAAAAGGTTAGCACTTGCAATAAATTTGGCATACTGGTCCTTACAACATGTAAAATGTCGAGATGCGCCAAAATCAATTAACCAACAATTTGTAGTACTATTGTTTGAATATAATGCCACAAAGGCATAATCTTCCTCAAAATCCCGCCCTTCATCAACTACTACCACTTTTGCCACTTGATTGTTTTGTTGGGAAGTGCATGCTATCGCTTCCGATAATCCTTTTTTAGATGCCCAACTTGATGACAGTAAAAACACTTTAACTAATATGTAGAAGATGAATCAACAGAATACATTTCCACATCCCTTTTGATTGAGCAGCTAATGCACTCTCTATTTTTCGACAATGGACTCATTCTGTATCTGATTGCGTTCTTTTTGCAGTAAATTAGTACTAACCTAATCAAATGTCAGGGTGTTACTTTTTGTCATCAAGTGTAGAGCCTCCACGAAAGATTCATAGGAGGATGGCAAACTGTTCAAACTAGCGCCACCATATCATTATCATCCATCTTTTTGTTGATGGTTGATAGTTGGTCTTGGAGATCTTTCATCCAAAGTAGGTGTTCTAACAAATACTCGTCCTCTAACAAATTTGTGGAAAATTGTAGTTTTTTCAGGTACAAAACTCGGATTTTTTTTAAAGTTTGGTATTTATTCTACAAACTAGTCTATGTCGCACTTGCCACAGTGGAATTCCGCACCTCATGCATTGTAATATTCCAAATCGAAATATTATGCAAGATTTTGGATTCCTTGGAAATTCCTTTTAAAAAAAATATTGATTTTCAAACTTGAAATAAAAATTTATATAATAAAATGAATTTGAATTCGGCATTTCAAATAATAGAGTATTTTATCCTCAAGGGGTTTCGTCCTTGGGTCATTTGATAACAAGGGTTTTGGTCCTTGAGATCAAATTACGCAATTAAGGGGTTACGTCCTTGAGAGCATTTATTGATGCTTGTACAAAGTTGCATATTTGAATGTATATGATTGGATGCCTTCTTCCAAACCAATGGCTGATTATTTATAGCTTCAAGCCTTCTATTAAAAGGATGTGTCTCCTCCAAAAGTAGCGACTTTCCAATTAATTAATGTTGTTTGGTAATTAATGATGTTTAGTAATTAATGTTGATTATTAACTAATGACAACCAATGTTGATTATTAACTAATGGCGACCTTCCTTGAGTGTGGCGCTCCTCTTTGATTCCAGTGATTTAATGGCAGCAATGTCCTTGAGTATGGCGATTTAATTGCAATAGCGATTTTCTTGAGTATGGCGTTTTAATGACAACAATTTCCTTATTTAATTCTAGCGATCTCCTTATTGGGGATATTACAAACCTCCCTTCCTCAAATTGCTTGTCCTCAAGCAATTGTAAGTTGGGATGCTCTAAAATGGTTGCTCCTCATGTGGCATCTTCTATTGGAAAATTATTCCAACGAACTAGATATTCTTTGATACTTCTATTTCTTAACTTCCTTTAATGAGTATCAAGAATAGTCTTTGATACGAGAATCAATTTACCTTCTTCATCAATCGGAGGTAATTCCATGAAAGGAATAATATGTTGTCCAAGTGCTCGTTTGAAGCAAGACACATGGAAGACATTATGCATGCGGCTATGCCCTGGTAAATCCAATTCATATGCTACCTCTCCCACTCTTCTTATAAGTGGCATTCCAATAGACATATGATGAGAAGTATTGTAGCATAATTCACCCAAGTATAACCATTTGATCCAAGCATTTTGTTGTCCAATGACATAATTTCTTAAGTACCTCTCAATCCATTTATTTACGACTTCTATTTGACTATCTGTTTGAGGATGATAACAAGTACTTGGGGTTAACTCAGTACCTGCAAATTGGAAAAGTTCCTGCCAAAAAACACCCATAAACCTAGTATCCTATCACTGACTATATTCTTTGGTAGTCCATGAAACCTAAAAACCTCTTTAAAAAAAAATTCAGCTATCATAGGACCATCATACTTCTTGGGGAGTGAAAAGAAATGAGTGTATTTTGTTAATCGGTCCACGACTACATAAAGGTTGCTTTGTCCTTGAACCGTGGGCAGTCCCGAAATGAAATCCATAGATATGCTCTCCCATTTTTGAGTAAGGATAGGAAAAGGTCGCAACAATCCGACGGGAAAGTTATGTTCTATTTTATTTTGTTAGCAACTGGTGCATTCCCGAATGTATTTAAGGACTTCACTTTTAAGTCCTTTCCAAAAAAATTGATCCCTTAATTGTTTGTATGTCTTTACAAAACCAGAATGTCCTGCTAACGGGTCATTATGTATGGCCTTTAGGATTTTATGCTTGATGTTGGAACCGGCCACTAAGAAAATTCTTTCTTTGTAGAGAATGAGGTCCGCTACTACTTTATAACGTTCATCTTCATTTTTTCCTTCTAAGATTGCATTGGCCCACTCATCGTTAATGTATTTTGCTGTTATGAATGCCTTCCAATCGGCCATAATTTCTACAATGGAGCATAAATGTGGTCTTCTTGATCAAGCATCGACCACTACATTATTTTGTCCCTTAACGTACTCAATGTCAAAATTAAAAGCTTGGATCTTACTAACCCATTTTTGTTGTCTTTCATTTAAATTTGTTTGCTCCAGGAAATATTTCAAGCTATTGTGATCAGTTTTGACCACAAATCTTCCACATACCAAATATTGCTGGAATTTAGCTAGGGCATGTATGATGGCCAACATTTCTTTATCATAGATTATCTCCACTCATGCACTTTGATTTCCGACTTTCAAAAGCAATGGGATGCTTATTCTACATTAAAACCGCAGCAACACCTTCTCCCGACGCATCACATTCCAACACGAAGGGTAATGAGAAGTTCGGCATTGCCAAAACCAGGCATGAACTCATCACTTATTTAAGGAGTTCAAATGTTGAATGAGCAAGCTCTCTCCAACTAAAAGATCCCTTTGTTAAATTGGTTAAAGGTGCTGCTAGTTGCAAAAATCCTTTAATGTACCTTCTATAATAGGTGCAAAGACCTATGAACCCTCTCAATTGTGTCATGTTGGTAGGAGGAGGCCAACTTATAATGGCTTGGATCTTCTCTTGATCAACATGGATGCCATCCTTATTTATTATATGCCTTAGATATAGGATTTATGTCATACCAAATTCACATTTTGACATCTTGGCAAAGAGGGACTGTTGTTCTAATATGGCAAGTACCATGTCTAAATGTTGTAGATATTTTTCCCAATTCTTGCTATATATTAGAATATCATCACAAGAAAACCAAGATAAATTTCCTTAGACGCTTACTAAAAATGTGGTTCATGCAAGATTGAAACGTCGCTGGGGCATTCATAAGTCCGAATGCATTACTAGAAATTTAAAATGCCCGTAGTGGCATCGGAATGTCGTTTTCTAAACATCTTCTTCCCTCATTCGTATTTGATGGTACCCTAATCTCAAATCAATTTTTGAGAAGAAGGTGGCTCCATGTAGTTCATCGATTAGTTCGTCGATCCTGGGTATCGGATATTTATTCTTGATGGTCTTTGTATTTAACTTTCGATAATCAATACACATTCTTAATGTCCCATCCGTTTTTTTGACCAACACGACTAAAGAAGCAAATGGACTAGAACTTGGTCAAATATGCCCCATCTCTAAGAGTTCTTTAATGGCGTTTTCGATCTCATCCTTATAAATCTTTGGATGTCGATAGGGTGTAGTTATTACTGATTTCATTCCAGGTTGCAACTCAATGATATGTTGGAAGCCTCTTGTTGCAGGTAGTTCGGGTGATAGGTTCTCAAATACCTTGGCATGCCTTTCGATGATAGGCTGAATATCATTATGATGTATTTCGTGTTCTTTTGTGCGGAGCTAATCAAACATTGTACCGACCATGCTACATGCCCCTTATTAAATTTTTTTCCATTTTTTTTGTCGTTACTATTTGAGGTCTACCATTGGCCATGCCTTTCAAAACTATTTCCCTTCCGTTTGATTGGAACTTAATTTCCATTGTCTGAGAGTTTTGGGTAAACTCTCCCAACGAATGCAACCATTGAACTCCTAAGACCAAATCTATTTCGCTAATATTAATGACATAGAAGTCATAGTTTATTTCATATCCTCCCAAAGCCAAATTTAATTGTGAAATTCTCTTTGTACACAGAAGAGTAAATTCATCAACAACCGTTACCAGAAATCCCTTGAATTCTTCTATTTTCATACCGATTTTCTTAGCCAATTTTTCATCAATAAAATTATGGGTAGCCCCACTATCAACTAAGACTGTAATTCTTTGTCCTCACAATGTTCCTCTTAGTCAAAATGGATGATATCGAGGTGGTCCTGAGAGAGTGGCAAATGTTCCTTCCGTGGTTTCTTCCGCCATTATTTGTAATTGGTTTTCATTGTTTAATTTTATTTCTTCTTTTGTATTACTTTCCCGGCCAACCTCGATGTAGTGAACTTGCCCTTTGCCCAAGCAATGGTGCCCTAAAGTCCATGGATCTTTACAAGTAAAACATAACTTTTTTCTGCTTAATTCGTTACGCGTTTCCAATTCCTTGTTTGACTTTGGTGTCTCACAAGGTTGAGGTCCGCTTGTTTGTATTGGTCTCCTTTGCTCATAGGATTGAATTTTTGGAGGGCTGCTTCCAATTCCCCTAGGGTGGATGGGTGGTATATTTATGCCTTTTACGGATGAAGCTTCCAAATCTAAGGCCTTCTTAATTGCTTCTTGAAGTGTTGATGGAGTAAAAGCATTGAGCAAGCCTTTTAGAGGTTCTATTAATCCTTCCGTGAATAATACTACCGAGACTTTTTTTAAACATGTTAGAAACCATTACTGCTAGTCTTTGAAATTCTGCAATGTATTCATCCACACTATTGTTTTGTTTTAATAGTGCTAATTCTCTAAAATGGACCTTGGGATCTGCCCTATCAAACATTTCGATCAATCGTTTGGCAAAATCGTCATATGAATTGATACGGCTATGTCCTTGGGTGACCCATCCATGGAACCACCATTCATGAGCTATACCTTCCAGATGCAGAGTCGCAAATTTTATGGCTTCTTCCATCATTGGACGTAACGAAAGATACGTGTCCAGCTTTTGTATCCATGCCCTAGCCGTACATTTCTCTGTACCATCCAAAGGTGATAGTGACATTTTGCCTAATGCATGTTGCATATCCCTTTGTCTATTTTGAAGTTTATATTTTGGGCGAGATGCACCTCCATTTTTTCTCATTGCCATATAAGTTTGTAGGGGAATTCCTTTTTGGATTCCCTCCAGAAGTGAGTGATATGCTTCGAAGCAAGTTATAAGATCATCATTAAATGATTTTGGAATTTATTTGTCTGGTTCTTCTCTCAGAATGAATGTTGGTTGGCAATGCCAATATGATGATGTGGTGTTTGTTTTACATTTGAGCTCAGATATGGACAAACTAGTTTCCACCTTTCGTGTATTGATATTCATCATCATTTTCATGGTATGGACCATTTGTGCCACTGTATTTGCCAATTGGTCTTGGCCTTGGATAAGTTTATCTACCCTCTCAATATTTCTAGCATCTTCCATGTCTCTTTTATTTCTCCTTTCGTAATATAGAATATTATTATTGTTATCTTGCATATGATTTTTATTCTACAGGCTCGCAAGATGAAAAGCTCTGATACCACTGTAATATTCCAAATCGGAATACTATGCAAGAATTTAGATTCCTTCGAAATCACTTTTAAAAGAAATATTGATTTTTAAACTTGAAATAAAAATTCATATAATAAAATGAATTTAAATTCGGAATTTCAAATAATAGAGTATTTAATCTTCAAGTGGTTTCATCCTTGGGTTATTTGATAACAAGGGTTTTCATCCTTGAGATCAAGTTACGCAATTACGGGGTTACATCCTTAAGAGCATTTATTGATGCTTGTACAAAGTTGCAGATTTAAATGTATATGATTGGATGCCTTTTCGAAACCAATGGCTGATTATTTATAGCTTCAAGCCTTCCACTAAAAGGATGTGTCTCCTCCAAAAGTAACGACTTTCCAATTAATTAATGATGTTTGGTAATTAATGATGTTTAGTAATTAATGTTGATTATTAACTAATGGCGACCCTCCTTAAATGTGGCGCTCCTCTTTGATTCCAGAAATTTCCTTGAGTATGGTGATTTAATTGCAGCAGCAGTTTCCTTGAGTATGGCGTTTTAATGACAGTGATTTCCTTATTTAATTCCAGCAATCTCCTTATTGGGGATATTACATGAATCATGTCATCCAACACAGGGAACTTCATAACAAGGCCTCCTTATGACATTTGTCATAATCCACAAAGTTTGTAATAGTTCTTGCTTTAGTGTTGAGAATGATTGTCACAATCATGATATTTTGCAACTGTAAAAGTCTTAAGACTTCAAACATTACAGTTATGGCCAATTACTTTCTACGCTTTCAACAAAACTAGGTTTTGTATGTTGGCCATTTTATACACAATGTTTCAATATGAACAGAAAAAATGCAATGCAGGGCTGACCCAAAAATCAATGTAACTACAATTTTTTGACCCAGAAACCAATGCAGCTACAATTTTCTAACCCAAAAAATAGTTCAACAAAAAAAGTACAAATGTTTGACTAACCCAAAAATCAATACAATAGTTTTTGACCTGAAAAGTAATTTAACAAAAAAAAATACATTTTTCTGAATTTTTTGAAAAATACTCCAAAAATACAAATGACTTACCATGGTGTTCGCGTACTAATGTATTGATGTCATATGGCACTATTCCGTTCCCTAGATTATGTTGTTAGCAGAGCCGAGTTCGGCGCATTTCTGCCCTAGACGATTGTATTGTTTGTCCCTATTTCACGACTGAAAACATCACAACCTTTGTTGGTTGTTTCGATCTCTGAAATCTCGTGCCCTCTCATTCTACACAGATCTTGTTCTTTCAAATCATGTCGCATTTTTGAATATTTCCTGCAAACTATTGTTCAAAATACAACTTTCTCTATGTTGTTTTGTTCGAAATACGTTTTGCATTCACGACTTTGTTGTCGTCACACACGTTTTGCAATTTTTGTGTTATTCTTGATGTCGTCGTCTTCCTCACATTTATTTCGTCATCCTTCTGAATGTCTTCTCGCCCATTCTTCTGTGATTCCATTTGCCCTTCGCATTTTGACTATTGTCCCTTTTGTAGCCTATGTTACGCCCTCTACAAACTCTCGTGCCTTCTATGTCTTTTGCTCCAATTGCTCACATTCATCTAGTCTTTCATACACTTATGTTTGATTTTATGCAGCATGCCCTAGCACCTATGCCTTCGAATAGAAACCTCGTTTTCAAAATCGTCATTTGTACCCTACTCCAAGGGCTTCCTCGAAAACTGGCAACTTGTTGTTCATACCCTTCTTCCCAAGGCTTCCTCTAATAGTGGCTCTGATACCAATGTTAACAAACGAATGTTGAGAGAATGAAGAGAAATGGGAGGTATGCGGCACACTTGTGTGTCCATATTTTTATTGATCATAAAATGGTTACATTAGTTGGGAAGGTTCGATAACCACCCATTAGCTAGACATTAACTAATAGCTAATTATAACTTTAACAGTTGTTCCTTACTGAGTATCTGAGGCTCAAGTGGGTTTGTTGCAAGTGTGAGAAAAGTCCTACAATTGCAGAGTTGTATGAGTAGAAATGGCACAAAGGTGTACCCCCTGGAAGAGGAGAGAGAGCACCAAGAGTAGCAGACATAGTAGAGATGGTGAGAGGAATCCATGTGAGATTGAATGCAATGGAGCTTGCACAATGTAGAGGAATTGTTGTTGTTGCAGATGTGAGTGAAGATGGAGGAGGAAGGGGAGCCCCAGAAGTTCAGTTTGAAGATTTGGTAGATGAACCAAAGGAAAGATTGTTGAAAGACATTGCCAATGTGGAAGGCAAGCCAAGGTTGGACACCCCTAGCTATTCAGGGAGTTCCTATCCTAAAAATCTAATTAATTGGATCATGGAGATGGAGAAGTATTTCTATTGTGAGTAAATGGAAGACCCCAAGAGAGTAAAGTTTGCCTTCACAAGAAGGGGCATGCATCCTTATGGTGGGATCATGTGCAGATGGAAAGGAAGAGAAAAGGAGGGAGGACAAAATCAAGACTTGGGGAAGAATGGTTATAGAGTTGAAAGGTAAGTTTTTACTTACTCATTATAGGCTAGGTTCATTCAAGAAGTTACAAACTTTAAGGCAAAGAGATATGAGTGTCATAGAGTACAAGGTGGAATTATACAAGCTTACAATTAAAGCAGCTCATGTTGAAGATGATTAGGAGAAGATAACAATGTATGTAAATGGCTTGCGGTTGAGCATACAAAACGAGATAGGGATGGTTAATTTGCAGTCCATAGAGGAATCCTATCAATGTGCATTGAAGGCACAAGCGAGGTTGACAAGAAGGCAACTAAAACAACAAAGGAGTGGAGTAACATGATGGAGGATGGAGATATGCAAGGAGAGGACAGCTCTTCTCCATATCAAGAAAATAAAGAGGAAAACGAGGAGTTTGAAACCTCATGGTAAAGTGAATTTATTGAAGTTCAAGAGGATGAATGGACATTTCATGGAGATTGTTATGAATGTGGAGTGTATGGGAATGGGGCATTTGACAGTCCTTAGAGAAGGGATAAAACAAGTAATTCGCATGGAGGCCAAGGGATAGCAGGGTTGTCATGTTACCAATCAACAATGAATGAGTGGAAAGAAGATTGGTGGGAAGAAGATGAATAAGGAACTTCAAAAGGTTCAATTGCAGCCAAGAACCAAGAAGTGAATTTAATGGTGACAAGAAAGAGCTTGAAGAAGCCAAGGAAGCAAGGGAAACTATGGCAAAGAAGTCATATTTTCAGAACTATTTGCAAAACAAGAGATAAGTGAATTAATGTTATAATTTAGAGTGGGAATACAGATAATCTAGTATCGCTTGAAGTCATAGAAAGTGTGCACCACACCCCAAGCCATATAGGGGGTCTTGGTTGTTGGAAGGGCATGAAATTACAATGTGGGAACAATGTGAAGTGGATGTGAAAATAGGTAGATATCGTGATAAAGTTTTGTGTGATGTTTTTCTTATGGATACATGCAATATTGAGTTGGAGAGACCATGGCAATTTGACAAGGCTAAGTATAATGGAAGGAATGATGTAGTTTCAGTTGAGAAAGAATGGAGAGAGATGGAACCTACTTCCCTTTGAAGGAAGAGTGGAGTCAAGAAGCACCAAAGTCATTTGGTCTTGTTGAATACAAGGAAAGAAGCTTTGGCAAAGGTGGAGATAGAATGGGAAATTTCAGGTCATGATGTGGCTAAGTTTGTGAATAAAGAGACAAGAGAGATTGAAGACATGTTTCTAAAAGCATTAGAGACACATGAATAAAGAGAGATGATAGAAGACAAATTTCAGAAATTGTTGATAGAGGTTGATCCAAAGAGCATTTGGACAAGGGAAGAATAGAGGAGAAGAATGAGATGGCGCAGCTGATGCTGTTATCAGCCCAAGAATTTGTAGAGGAGGATGAGATTGCAGCAAGTGATGAAGAAGATGAAGTGAGGATAGAAGAATTTGCTGGGACAACATTCTACAAGGAGATGGATGATCTTTCTGAAGACATTTTGAACACAGAAATAGGCAAGGAAGATGATGTTGCAGAAGAGGTAGTCATGTTGATTGACATTGCAATAAGGGCAGCAAGAGAAGAGGAGCTGAAGACTATTTTAGAGATAGCACTGGAGGCTAGTGGTGATCATTTTGATGCCCAAAGGTGTGTTGGGTTCTTTAGCAAGAAAGCTATGAAAGAAGTAGAAGATGAGTTGTGCTCTTGGAAAGAAGTACATGACAATAGTGTTGAAGACACTTGGTCGAGGTTTATGAATAGTGGTAGGTCAAATCCCACAAGAGGATGGCTAAAGAGAAAGAGATCCAATTGGAGGAGGTGGATGGTCTATGCCCAAGCAATGGACAAGGGAAAGAGAAGGGTGATTAGAGCTAGGCAAAGGAGGTCAATTTATGGTATAGCAGGTGGCTGGAAGAAGAGGAAGAAACAGAATGACAAACTTCAAAGGTATCTAACAAGGTGGAAGGGGACCCCATGGTCAAATCAATTAGCCAAAAGAATGGTTCTACCATTCATCCTACCTTTGTGCTCGAGTATCTAATGCAGGAGCATCCAAAGGATACAAAAAATCTTGCATCAACCAAAAAATAGTAGGGGTATGTTTGTGTAGACTAGTTGGTGTGTTTGTCATTTTGGTACGATAGAAGTTGATCCAAGGGAAGCATCAACACTCCAACACTTCAAGGGCATCAAGTACATCAGAGAGAGTCAGTTTTAGGCAGCAACATGGTTACAAGTTAGTTTGTTGAGATTCTCAACCATCAGTAGAATCTAAGAAGTGGTTATGCCCGTTGAAGGCCAAAAAGTGATAGGTTTTGGGGCAGAGGAAAAAGGGGCTTGAGGAACATCTCTAAGCCAAAATGTGATTGCATATTTGGATTCTCCTCGAAAATTTATGCAATTTCAAAAAAACATCTCATTTAAAGTTTATATGCAAAAGATATGGCCTCCAAAAAATGTAGGGTTTTTCAATATGACAAAACTGTTGGGGCAGTTTTGCAAGGGTTAGGTAGCAGCTTTGTGACTGCCGAGTGGTTTTGTAACCACTGGTCTGCATTAAGGGGCAGTTTCATTCCCAGTCTGCATTAAGCGGCAGTCTCGCCCGCAAGAAATGCAAAAAGAGAGTAATGCCCTGAAATGATGAATTGTCAGTTGTCGAGGGTTCTCAAGATACTGGGAAAGGTGAAGAGGCATTCTCGCAGTCAAAGAATCTCAAAAGATATTCGAATCAATAAGGACAAGAGCTAAGGAGAGTGAATTATCAAGAGTTGTTGGCTCCAGTTTGAGAGGAGAAGAGTTTTGGGAATTTAGCTCTCCAAGGAGAGAGAAGTGACAATCAAAGAAGAGTTTTGAGAATTTAGCTCTCCAAGGGGAGAGCAGTGACAATGTATCAAGTCCAAAATGGACTGTGTGTGGGTGGAAATTCTTCACGTAATGTTTTCATAACCCTGTAAGGCAAGTGACAGAGAGAGTGTGAGTGCGTAATCAAATCTCTATAACCATATGTTGAATTCAATAAACTGTGTGTTTGAGTTCCAAGTCAGAGTATGGTGTCTAAGTAAGTGTGTCTATTGGTGAGTGTAATTCTAGGCTGCACGGTCTAAGGTTGTCCTTCATTGGAGCCCTAACCCATTACTACATCATGTTCAATTAAGTCATTTTCAGGTTAGCTTTTGTGTCACCCTTGAATTAGGATTATGTTTTTGCTTTCCTATAAAGTGACGGTCTTTCATCAATTTATCCAAGAAGTATTTCTCTTTCAAGTTCTCTCGTGTGCTTGCTTGGTTTCATTGTGTATACGGTTTTTGTAATACCATGGAGGACACTGGAAATTGATGTTTTTACCTTGTTGTTATACATTCAGTTATTTTGTAAGAATTTGAAACTTGGAAGATGCATACCTTGATGGCTACGGTATCGTTTGAATATATTTGCTTTCTAAAACAGAAAATTTGTATCTTGATGAGCTTAATGTTAATTGGATTAACTGTACTTCATTTCTTGTGTGGACTTAAGTGCTTTGCTGCTTAATGTGTGAACTTGGGGCTTTTAGATAGGTGCACATAAATAATATGTAGTGCCTGAAATTTACTCAACTTTATAACTGAAACAGTATTGAAGATTGTAGAAACCTTAGTTGACTGTGTTGTTTGTAAACAATGAAAGTTTTCAGTTAAACTTGAATGGTTAAATCCAGGGTGGCAGCAATCAATTTCTACTTGAGATAAGCAATTATGAATACTGTTATCTTTTGGGACTTATTCCCCTTATCTCTTGGAAGCTACAACTTCTTATGGCTTTGCCCATCCTCCCCCTCTCCCCTCGTGTAAACCTGTTATGATCTGCATAAATCCCATGGTTTTGAGACTGTATTGATGACTATCTTACACAGCCGCATGTATCTATAATGATCTACGGATTCTTATTTGTCATTTGGCCAGGTTATCATCATTGTTATGCCTAGTTGATTGGTGGTGTTGGCAATGCCACGCTCTCTTATTTTCTTTTCATATTAAGTAATGATGACTGAAAAGTTTTGTCAGGGGGTTTGTAACCCAACATCATGTAGTGTCCCCTCTTTCCTAAGAGATATCGCAGAGTTTTGGGTTAGTCTATTCCAATATTTCCATAAGCTAACAATGGAGTTTAAGAGAATGATTTGCTAGGCAATTATGATTTGTACCATGGAGGAGTTTTATTTTCGACAAGGTGACTTAATGACTTTTTACAAAGTTATTTTATAAAGTCAACTTTTATAAAATTACTTTATGAGAAAAATAGAAAAAATCATAAAAGTGACTTTATAAAGTGGAATTATAAAAAAATAAATAAAGGAAAATCATAAAGTGGGTTTATAAAGTGGAATTATAAAGTTAAATGAGAAAATATTAAAAAGAAAATATTTTATTATTTCCCACAAGTGGATGTGAAATAACTTTATATTATTTCTTAATGAAGTGTTGGGTTCCAAAAGTGAATGGAGAATTATAAAAGAACCCTAGTTCTTTCATTTTCTCATTATGTGATTTTGGAAAACTTGAACTTCTTCATACTTGAGCTGGTATTTTCATGCCTAGCTAATTTTGAGGATGAAAACTCTTAGAATTCAATGGATTGGACGAAACCCCAATTCCACCATTGAGAGAGGAATCCATCCTGGGTTTCTTATTGAGCTACATTGCAGATTTGTGTTGATAGCAGCCAAGGGTTTGCAGATTCTATCATTTTTCTTGGGCAGCTAGGGTTTGAAGTTTTATTTACAGATTGAGGACAAAAAAAATCAGATCTAAAGGTTATATTGGCATAATTTCATCTACAAATGCATTGTTAGGGTTTGGGAGTAAAGTGCTTGTTTTGGATGAAATTTTTTGTCATTGGCAACATTTATTAATATGCAGATTTGTGTTTCAGATTTCTACAGTTTGATATCAGATCGCAGATCCAAGGGTTTAGTAGTCAAATTTGGTATTGTATTGGCATCACATCAATCTAGGGTTTCATTGCTCCAATCCTAGACCTGGCCGCCTTTATTTGGGGGAGTTTAGGGTTGTTTTGGCAGCCATTTACATCATTATGATCAGCAAATACATCAGACATTAACAGCAGGGTTTGAGAGCATCTACATCAACAATTTCTTGCCATATATGTGATCATATTGAACCTAAATGAAGTAACAAGCAAACGGGTATGTGGTGAATCCAATACTAGGGTTTGTTTGTATATTGTAGACACATTTTAGAAGTATTTTCAGTCTGATATCATCTGTATCAGCCCTGATAATCATTGTATTCAAATCTGATATATTGTCAATAAGTGGAAATTGTATGTGAAATTCTTGCTATTGGTTTATGCAAACATTGTCTATCAGTTATATGTTTTATGTGATCATTTTGGCATTGAAATCCATCAAAAATCAAACAAACAAAACCCCATAACTCAGAAAAATCAGAGCGCATGCCAAGTGTTTGACAAAATGTCAAACAACCAAAATTGAAAAATCAGAGTAGAACTAGACAAGGTTCTTACACATCAAACGCTACAGAGAGCATCACCCATTTAAGAAACTTTCTGCAATCCATGCCATACATTCAAAATTCGCTAGACAAGGTTCTTACACATCAAACGCTACAGAGAGCATCACCCATTTAAGAAACTTTCTGCAATCCATGCCATACATTCAAAATTCGCCAAAAACCAGCGATTAATTGCGATAAATCGTGATTCGACTGTGAAATGGTATATCCTCTGTAAAACTGCAAGAAGAGAAATGGGGATTAATCGTCGATTATTGCCAAGTAATATCAGCAATTACTTGGAAAAAATCAATGATTGGTCACCACTAAAGGGATAAAGGCCCATGACCCAAAAAAGAATTGATTTTACTCTTATTTCTTCATTTTTTCTCTGAGAAATTGCAAATCGCCAAATACAGTGCAAGCTTACAAGGAATACATTATATTTGAGTTTATATTATGAATTTATATGTTTTTTAAAGTAGTGATAACGCTGTCGAATAATGCTGAGTAATTGCCAAGAAACTCCCTAGTCCCAAGTACAAGTCAAAATTTTGGACTACCCCGAGTACGAGTGTTTAAACTATAGTCCATGCTCAGAGATAACCCCCACATCCCCTTTTGATTTTTTCACTGAAAAGTGAATTTTGACTGTACTTTTCTCTTTGGGCCAAGCAGTGACATTCATTGGTTCATGGAACCTTTCTCATGACTTCTTATGATGATGAGACTTAAGTATCTCCACCTTGATTGATATTTATGAGGTGCTTGTCTTTTATGTATTTGCCATTCATGATGTGATAGATGGTAAAATATGGACTGGTTCACTACTTGAGCTGGTTGTGTACTAGTTAAACATTGCTTCCTTGTAGTCATGATCTATATGTAATGGAGGAATTACTTTGAAATGTTACACAATCTATATAGGTAATGAATATATTCATGCTAAGGATTGATTATTATGAAATCATGCTATCTTTGCAAGTTAAACATTGCTTCCTTGTCATGATCTATATGTAATCAATGTATTACTTTGAAATGTTACACAAGATATATATGTAAAGAATATATTCATGCTAAGGATTGATTACTATGAAATCATGCTATCTTTGCAAGTAAAGACGTTGAGTACAGACTCAGTCTAGAGTTGGTTCCGGATAAGCCCGAGGTACTAGAGTAGAATTCAAATTGGTAAATAATGCCTATTTGGATTGGCATGAAAGTAATTATAAGCCAGAAAAGAATTTGTATTGAGAATTTCTGTAATGAAAGATAAGATATGAAAGTGAACTTGCGGAAAATGCTTAGAGTTGAATCATTTGGAACAATTGTATTGAATCGTTTTAAGAAAGTTAAAAAAAGCATTATTTAAATCCTCAAAATAAAGGTAGGTTTTTCCTTGCTTAACCCAAATCAAGGTGTTATCTATGTACGAGTTTATATACTCTACCTGCCCATGTAATGCGTTAAATTATGCACATATATTTGGTTTAGAATCTCTTTAATAATTTGATACTGGAATTATGAATTGTTTGTATACCTTCTAAGTTGGCAGTATTCCGAATTGACATTGTAATTATTGACAGATGTATGTACATTTAGTTTATGCGGGTGTTGTATAATGTGTATGTACTTGAGAACAAGAGAAGTGGTACTATGTATTGTCCCTTTTGCAATGAATGTGCTTTTACTATTGGTTCATGTTATATACATTTCCTTAATGAGGAAGTATTTGTGAGATTTGAAAACGGTTTGTACAACCCTCATATTTGGATGTACTGCCAACTAACTCAGTTTGATTAATAAGCTTTCAATTATACAATCTAAAATGAATTAATGTTAAATCATTTAGATTAGAGGGTGAGGAGTTGACGATTGCAATTTGTTAGGAAGATGGAGACGGCCGAAAAAAACTTCTGGCACATTTTTCGCTCCTCGGCAAAGGCATTGTTACAAAGATAGCTCAATATATTCTCAAGTTTTTAGATAGGGCGACAACTCAAAGATATCTTCAAATTCAAGACAGGTCAACAACTGACAGATATCAGAATTCAGTGATAAGTTCAAATCTTCAGTTCTGATACTTTGTTAGATCGTCCTTCACTTGCCAAAGCAAATCCAATCTCGGTGGGATCGTCTCTTAACACAACAGTTCGTTTTTGGTGATATTTTTTGGGATCATCCTTCACTTGAGGGAGCAAATCCAATATTGGTGAGATCATCTATTAACACAACAATTCATTTTGTGGTGATAATTTATGGGTTCATCTTCACTTGCCAAAGCAAATCCATGGGGCACTGCACATTCTCGAGAATGGAGATATCTTGTGGCCTTCCTCCAAGTCAGGATTCAAGAGGGATGTTGATGCAAAAGTCACATCTTAAGTAACCCTAACTTAAAGGTTACTGTTTAATTCATGACTAAATTGTTCCCATGTGGTACCTTGCTTGTGGGGGCTCATGGAAGACATATATGTACAAAATTGTGGGTGCATATCATGTCGGCTGATAGGGGCCTATTATCAGGTCCTACCCTATGGGAGGCCTATAAGTAGAAGGGTCATGTTGTGGCTTCTACTTTTCTATCACACAAGCAGCAAACCAATATCTCTTACTACCACCAATCCATTCATTTGTGCCCTCTATCTCTCTCTATTATGATGATACTATACAATATGGAGTAGAGTAGCATATGTGCTTGTTTTCTTCAATAATCTTGGTTAAGGCTAACTAGATCCACATATTTTGTTCCAACATGAAGTGTTTCCTTGTTCTAGAAAGTATGCAAGAAAGCTATTAGAAAAATATGAAATAGTTGATTATCAGCTAGTTGTAACACTGACGGAGTCTGGATTGAATCTATTTGTGAATGACGAGTCTACGGGATTGATGAGAAGCTATACAAAAAACCAATTGGTAGCTAGATATATCTCACATTTACTAAACCCGATCCAAGTTTTGAGATGAGTCTACTTTCCATATTCATGAATTTACCCCAAGTGATTCACGGGAAGGAAGCTAGAAGGGTGCTCAAATACATTCAATGTACTCTAGATGTGTGGAGCAGCAAGTTTAGTTTGACTGCACTTACATTCTCAGATTGAACAATATCAGTTGACAAGAGAAGATCTACTTCAAGAAGTCTCCAATCTTGGATTAAGGGCATTATCATGGATCAGTACGAAGCAACCAGTGACTGCTTTGTCATCCACTAAGGCAATTTACAAAGAAGTGACACATGCATGAAGCTTTTTGGATTTCAGGGTCCGAAAGAGGGGTACAATCAAGATGTCTGAAACCTATTTACTGTGATAAACAGAGGATTCTAAAACAGGTCAAAAATCCAACCTTTGATACTACAACCAAGCACATTGAGGTCAACCATCATTGCATCAAGTAGTAGGTTCAAAATAGAGACAGAGTTGCTCTATTGTTCAACTAAACAACTTGCAAATATCTCACCAAAAGCCCCTCTAAAGGGCAAAATTTGATAGATTTAGAGATTTGATGAATGCCAATGCAAATGCACACACAAAATTAACATTATGGGTGGTTGAGTGAAAATACTAATTTTTTGAAAATGCAATAATAATATAATATATATGTGGGAGTTAGGTTAGGTAGTTATAAGTAATGGTTGCTTTACCTGCCGAACTATATAGGTGTAGACACCTAAAACTGGCCCTTGTGCATTTATAAATTATAAAATTGAATTGTTTTAGGGTACATGAGTGTTTGTCTATTATTGGTCAAGATTAGACTCTATTGACGCACTTTTCTGTGTTTTTTGGTTGTTGCCTGTCATGTTCCCCCTCTTTTTCTCTCTCTTGTCTCCTCTCTCCTCCCTCCCTATTTCCTTAAATTTCTAGTGTTTTTCCCAAAATCGTACATTGTATGGGAGTGACCCTTCTCACCCAGTTTTGGGGTTCCTTGGGGGTTGTGGGTCTCGCCTTGTCAGTTTACCCACCCATTGGGTGTCAACGTGCATGCCAATAGGGTCCTAATTTGAATTCAAAAGGTCTATAAATACATGTGCATTAGTGCATTTAGGACATACAATGAATGAGCACATACAATCAATACAAGTATTTAGAGAAGGCAATTAAGATTCTAAAGAAATATGAAGAGCATTTACTATTGCATTCTAAAAGAAATCAAGCATTCATTGTAGCCTTGAAAGTCACAGTCAATAGAAACTACATCACAATGGACTATGTGGCAGAAAAACATTTTACTTGGCATGATGTTTTTAATATTGTGTACTACTGAGGGGCCTGATAAGTAGTTGACACTTAAAAACCCTTCTGACCCTGAGAACAGGGCCAAAAAACAAATATTTTACTTATCTTGTGTAGGTTTAGTTGCCCTATTAGCATGTTGAAGAAGATCAATTTCCCAGAGATCGGCACAAAAATTCAAAATGGCAAGCGAGGATTCTGACACCCCAGACCTAACGAACAAAGTCATCAAATCAATTTATACCTATTTGTTGTTTTCCAAAAATGTGCAATGAACAGTTCTAGTTACCAAAAATGTAGTGTACAATTCTAGGGAGGTTCTCAGGTTGCTGCAAGTTTTTTGGGTTTTCACTATTTTTCCATAAATGTCAAACTGTGACGATTGTTCCTAGATTGCGCAAAAATCAAGATACTTCTCTAAACCCTCTCTTTGTCAATTATTACACTCGATTTGGATTAGAAATTAGGTTTGATTTTACTATTTTAGAACTGATCAAGATAAATTACATATTTATGGAAAGATGTGATGTAATTTTGATGTATATACCATTTTCCCATATTACGAATGCTCCTTTTCCTTCTAGGGTTAGACTTCAGCTTTGCTTGTGATAGATCTGAATTTGCTTAGGGTTGTTTGCTGTATTTCCTCCCCTAAGATTAGATTTTGTTACACATAGCATTACATTTGAATCGATCTCATTGTTCGAGGGATTATTGTATTGCTTGCTTCTTCTTAGGGTTTTGCTTAGAGTCATATTTATTTAGCCCTAGCCATCGATTGTAAAAATAATTTTAAATTTTGTGTTTTTATGTGTAGCTTAGATTTTGTTATGGATAGGAATATTCCTAGCATGTGTGTATTGTTATGTATCATGTTGTTTTTACAGTATAACTTGTGAGCATTCATGCTTAAATTTATGTTTTTAATGGTAACTCATAGTATGTTAAAATATGTTCCAAGACATGTTGGGCTTTCATGCAATTGTGATAGTGCTTCATGATTATGTCTTGCAACCCTTGCATTATGTCTTGCAACCCTTGCTAACGATAGAAAAGCTTTGGTACTGTATATAGACATGTCTTCCAATTTAGATGTTTCCCAATGTGTGATAATGCATTATGGGGTCAACCACACTAACATTATGGGTTCAACCACCATATGCAAAGAAGAGTTAAGGAAGAGAATGTAATACCCCTCCTAATCTCACTCAATCTCAAGGTGGAACAACCCAAATATCCCTCCTAATCTTTTTCAAGCACCCAAGCATAGGTTGCATGTTGCAAAACATTATGATATCATAGATCAACGGAAAAAAACTCATGCCAGAATATTCATCCTTGAATTACTTACCGAATCCAATGTGTATAAGTATATTCTTTACAAAGCATGAGAGGACACAAAATTGCCTATTGATACTCAACCATCTCACTTCGCTCCTAATGTTAAGTCCTTGAAAGATATTGAGAATATTATTACTTTCGAGAATGATGGGATGCCTTCAAAAGATATTATTGATCACCAGTGACCCTTGCACATTCAAGTTACAATCAACAACATAGGGATACAAAGAGTACTTGTTGATAGTGGTTCAAGGTTAAAGATTTATAGTGAGACCTTTCTCTTGCAACTAGACATTGGAAGACAAGCCCTCACTAACTTAGATATGATCCTTAAGGGTTTTGACAACATATTTAATGGACCAAAACTTGTAGCTACAAAATGTCAAGTTAAAACCACTGATGTGAACTATAATATTTTACTTGGGAGACCTTGGATCCATGGCATGGGAGTCATCCCATCCACTCTACATAGATGTTTGAAGTTCATACATGGGGAAGTTAATTATACATGTCTTGCCGATGATGACATTCAGATTTTGAAAGAAGATTGAACCTCAGGTTGCTATTGTGCCTTACTTGAAAAAGAGTCAACCAACTATAGTGGGACTTCAACAAATTATTCCAAAGGACCAAGTGGCAACGTTTGAATTTGGTGAATGTAGTAATGCTAAGGAAGATAATAAGGGAAATGATTACCAAGTTGATACCATAGACGAAAAGTTGTCCAAATTGTGTATATAGACATGATATGAGTGTGTTTGATATTGGAGCCCTCTATATCACCCCTCAATACTATGTAAGACCAATTCAAACATCACTAGCAATTGAAGAACAAGCAATTGATGTTAGGGGTAAAGGACCTATGGTAGATTATTGTTGTAAAATAAATAAGCACAGTAAATCCCCTGATCTTGTTCAAACTACCTTATACAAATATGGATTTGGACTCAAGTGTGCACAAAAGACAGTTATAATGGTCAAGGCTTAGGGAAAAGTCAACAAGGTATAATAGAGCCTATTTTTCCAACCGCTCATAAAGATAAACAAGGAATTGGATACACACCAAGAAGATCTTATTCAAACAATACCCTTTGATGTGGATAATGGATATTTAGGTGCTCATAATCATGAAAATGTTATCAAAGAATCGCCAAAGCCTCTTCATGATCAATTCAAGAAATCCATATAGAATTGCTCTCAAGAGATGGAAAATATTATGAATATTTTTTAATCGAGTGTTTAGAACATCTCATAGAAGTTACAAAAAAGAGGAATTGAAAGTCATATACCCTCAATTAATTGATCATACAACATCACATGAGACACCATCTCTTGATACCTTTTCTAATGATGAAGCTATACAAAAAATATTCAAGGACTAATATGGATCTACCTAAATATTATGACAAGAATAGATTCACTTAACATTAAGTGAGCATGCTTACCTTCGAGAAGGTGAGCCCTTACATAGTGATGAGGAGATTCCCTGAGATGGTTTGGACACTTTACCTACTACACTCTATATGGAGGATCGATCAACCTTATTGAATGAAAATACAATTGATATTAACATCAGCACTAGTGACACGCCTAAGAGTCTAAGACCTTAAAGTTGGTTGCCTCCTTGACTCCTGAAGATTAAAATGCATATGCGCAATTATTAATAGAATATCAAAATATATTTGCATGGTCTTATGTTGATATGTCTGGTGTGTCTACATCTATCGTGGTGCATAACCTTGTTGGGAATCTTGATGCCAAAACAATAAAGCAAAAAATTAAACAAATGTATCCTAAAGTGGCTTTATTGGTTAAGGAAGAAATCCAAAAACTACTTGATGTCAGTTTTAATAGACCTGTTAATTACTTTGATTGGATTTCTAACATCGTCTCAATTGGTAAACCAATTGGGGACATTAGAATATGCATGGACTTTCAGAATATAAACAAGGCATGTCCTAAGGATGACTTCCCATTGCTCAATATTGATATGATTGTTGATTCTATTGTTGGACATGAAATGGTTTCTTTTATGGATGGGTATTCTAGATACAATCAGATAAATATTAACCCTAATGACTAGTACAAAACTGCATTTACAACTCCTTGTGGTACATTTTTCTATGTGGTCATGCCTTTCGAACTTAAAAACGCAGGAGCCTATTATCAAAGAACTTTGACACATCTTTCATGATTATATGCATGACATTCTAGAAAATTATGTAAATGATATCCTAAGAAAATCTAAGAGAGAAAATAGTACGATTAAAACAATATTTAGAAGATTAAAACAATATCTAGTACGATTAAACCCCAAAAAGTGTGTCTTTGGTGTCACCTCGGCTAATTTATTGGATTTCATTATTTCTAGGCGAGGCATAGCAGTGTATCCAAAGAAAGTTCAAGCTATTATTGAGACGCCTACCCCTAAGAATCTTAATCTACTAGGGAGTCTACAATGAAAAATTCAGGCTATTAGAAAAAAATTTGCCCAACTCCCTAATAGAACCCAACCGTTGCTAGATTAATAATAAAGGATGCCAAGTTTGAATGGGATGAAATGAGAATTCATGCTATAGAGCACCTATGAGTTTATAAAAATCACCATAGAAAGCTTATAACAAGAAAATTAGATTAAAAGAATTCAATGTAGGAGATTAAGTATTGAAAGAAACTCGGGAAAATACCAATGCAGATAAAGAATGGAATGGAAAGTTTATACCTAATTGGTGAGGACCCTTTGTAATAATATTAAAATTGAAATCGGGGGCAACTAACTTGCTACATTAGAAGGAAAGCATTTGAAGAACCCAATCAATATTACGCCTTTGCGGCAATTCTATGTTTGAGCCTTGTCTCATGTTTGTTTTATCTTTATCTTTGTCCTCTTTTATGATTGACCAATCATTTCTTTGCTTCAATTTCTTTCAGTTGCTTGCGCATTTTATCTTTCCCATTTGGCTCTGGTTGTTACTTTTTTATTCGCAATCTTTTCTTTATCTTTTGTTCACAAGAATTTATTATTTTTGTCTCACTGCTTTTTTTCTAGTTTTTACTTTTGTGTTGTTGCGTTTTTCTTTTTCACTTAATTTGATCTTTATTTGGTCCTATGTTGACAAATGTCTCAGAGTTCGTCTATTTTCCATGATCCATATCATGCAAATGTTTTCATGTTTTTGCCTACATTGCCATGATCTATATCATGCATCTGTTTGAGGCAAGAACCCAGACTTGTGCTTGACATTGATATATTTGTTGCTACATTGCTTTCATCTTACCTCCCTATGGGTCACTCTACCTTCGTGCACTATTGCTTACATTTTTTCCATGAGGAGCATATTACTCTTGTAATTATATTGCTCACAATTTTCACATTGACTACATCACATGCCAGTGTGGGGGACATTACCAATAACATACATGCTTCGAAGATGATATCTTTCTATGTTAGACATCGGTGATTTTATTTTCTTAGCATGATAGCGTAATCTTTTTTCATATTAAAGCTGCAAAGGTTCATCCCACATCTCAAAAGGGGGGCATACATTCCACCCATCTTACCCATATTCAAGACTCCAAGGCTCTAGACATTCCGTAACATTTTTGCTCATCAAGATGAAGGCAATTTATATGTTGACTCCTAGACATCTCCAACACATTGCACATGTTCCCACCGTGGGCTACATTCAGGGTATTTCTTTACCTTACTCCTTTTGAGTACTCAGATCATTGCTTTAGCCTCGATTTTTGGTCACTAAAAACTGTACTCAAAAATGCATGTAGGGTTTAGCACAAGTTCAGAGCCATGAGATTATACAGGGGCATCCGCATATCTTCGACACAAATTTGGAGGTGCACGGAACTCATATAAGGGTGCTCAACTAGACAAGGGAAATTACATGTTGATTCCTAGACATCTCCAACAATTGCCACATGTTCCCATAGCGGGATACATTTAGGGCATTTGTTTACCTCAAGCCTTTTTTTAGTACTCAAATTAATTCTTTAGCCTTGATTTTTGGTCACTAAAAATTGTACTTAGAAATGTATGCAAGGCGTAGAACACGTTCAGAGCCATGATATTTTACAGTGGCACCTACATATCTGTGACACAAATTCGGAGGTGCATGGAACTCATACATGGGCACCCTCACATTTCCAACAAAACAAGCTGTATTATTTTTAATTTTTCCTTCATAGATTTCAGCATATCATTCTAACAGCCACTTATCCACATGTAAATGTCTTTGCAAGTTTTATAGGAGCACAGGAGTTGCCACGGGAGCTTCAGGAGCGCATAATTTTTTATTCACCCTTGCATGTTTTACTTTGATATATATGAACACAAACACATCAAAGTGAGGCATTATGTAGACACCTAAAAATGGTCCTTGGGCATTAATTAGTTGTAGAATGCATTGTTCTTGGGTACTTGTATGTTTGTCAATTATTAGTCCAGATTAGACCATTGGTGCACTTTTCAATGATTTCTAGTTGTTTCTTATCATGTTCCCCCCTTTTCTCTCTTGTTTGCTCCCTTATCCCTCCCTTTAACCCTGAGTCTCTGCGTACGTTTTTGGGAATGGGCCCTTCTCACCTAGTTTTGGGGTGCTCTAAGGGTTGTGGGTCTCGCCTTTTAATTTTCCTACCAGTTGTATGTCTGCCTACACGCCAATAGGATCTTAATTTGAATTCAAGAGGTCTATACATCATAGTTCACATACTCGTACTCAACAAGTACTCTCCTAGGCCCAGGAAAATTTAATCGGTGATTAATCGAAAGCCACTTGCCATTAATCGGCAATACTCAACAAATTAAAAAAATACTTAAATTTATTAAAAAAACATAAATTTTATAGAAATTACAATTGCAAAATGTATCAATTGAATCTATAGAACGTTGGGGAAGTCTTTTCTATTAGATTTGAATACAAATAATGTACAAAATTGCATAATCATGATTCATGCGAACACAATTGTGACATTGTCAAGTGTCAACAACAAACTCATACAGTGATACTTATACAAGAATCTACAAGTACAAATTACAAAATTCAAAGTATGCTTTTATAGGACAAAATTCAGTGTTTTTTCCACATATTACCAACGTCCTAGATGTGTTTGCAGGGTCTAGGCGCGTACAGGGCATTAACCATGCCCGGCGAGTACTAGCACAATACTCGCCAAGTACTCACGACTGTGCCAATACTCGTCAAGAACCCCAAAAAACCATGATTTCGGGCAGCAATTACTGGGTTTGCTACATGGTCAGCGATTAATCAAGTAACTGGCGAGTAACTGATGAGTATGCCATCTATGCTAGTATACATACATACGTGCATTAGTGCATTTAGGACATATAGGGAAGCACAAGCAACTAATGCAAACATTTAGAGAAGACATTCGAAAATCTAAGGAAATTTTAAGAGCATCTAATGTTTACTACTGCATTCTAGAGGAAATCAAGCATTCATTGTAATTCTTAAAGTCATAGTAGATAGACAATGCATCACACTAGATTTCTTGGTTGAATTACATTTTACTTGGCATGCTATCTTCGACATTGTATATTGTTCAAGGGCCTAATAAGGACTTGGTGCTTAAAAACAATGTTTAACCTAAGCACAGGCCCCAAAACAAATCATTTCCTTATCCTCTGCGGGTTCAACTACCCTAATAGGATTTGAAGAATATCAATTTCTCAAAGATCGGTGCGAAAAATCAAAAAGGCAAGCCAGGTTCTCAGAGCCCCAGAACTAACAAATAGAGTCAACAAAACAGCTTTTGCACTTCTATAGTCTGCCAAAAACGTGTAGTGTACAGTTCTAGTTACCAGAAACAAGTGTACAGTTCTTGGGAGGTGCCCATGTTGCTTCAAGTTTTCTAGATTCTCACTATTCTGCCACAAAAAACCTGATTATGTTGTCAAATTGTGATAACTATTTCTAGATTGGGCAAAAAATAAAGATACATCTCTAAACCCTCCACTTGTCAATTATTACACTAGAAATTAAATAATAATTAAGTTTGGTTTTACCTTTTTGCTTCTTATTAGGCTTAATTGCAATGTTGTATGAGTAAATGTGATGCAATTTGACTTAGATTCATTTATTCATATTACAAGAGTTATCCAAACCACATAAACAAGAGACCAATATAAATCTTAATCACAGCAATGAATTAGAAAGTTTGTTCGGTGCTCTCACATCTCTCTCTCTACTTAGTGATACCAAACATTTATCGACCCGAATTGATGGTGAAAAAATGTGACGAATGAAAAAATGCAAGCCATGATTGCTAAGTAAAGCACAATGGAATATGAAATAAATAACCACTTTTCTCAAGGGTAAAAAGTTCAGTAAGACAATGGGACCACAAAAACATTGAAATCCAAGAAAGGAGATAATTAACAGAATCCCCAAAATAAAATGAAATGGCAGGTTATGCACTTACTTTGGCATGCAATAAAAGAACCAACATCATCAAAATATGGCTAACGTCATAGTTTAAAAACTCATTCTCAAAAATTACTTGGACGCCCAAAATTTTAACTCATACTCAGGACTCAGGAATTTCTCAGCGAGTATTCAGCATTACTCGACAACTGCATCGCTACTTAAAAAACATATAAATTCATAAAATAAAATTAAATATAATGTATTCCTTGCAAGCTTGCGCTGTATTCGGCAATTTGCAATTTCTCAAAGAAAAAATGCAGAAATAAGAGTAAAATTGCTTTTTTTTTTGTTATGGGCCTTTCATCCCTTCACTAGCGATTAATTGCCAATTTTTTCCATGTAACCGTTGATATTTTTCGGCAAAAATCAGCAATTAATTGTCATTTCTCTTCTCGTGATTTTATAGAAGATATATTGTTTCACAGTTGAATCACAATTCATCAAGATTAATCGCCAATTTTTGGCGATTTTTTGAATCTATGGTTAAGGTTAATCCAAGCAATCTCAGTTTTTGAAAAACTAAAAAAAATTGAAAGAGCATAAAATGAAATAAATTTTATGTTTGATGGCAGAATTTTGATTAATCATAAAAGTTTATTTCAGAAATAAGTAAAAGGTAGTTTGCTATAATTTTTGAAGGAAGATACAAAATAAACAAGAGCATAAACGATTTTATTGAATTGACTCGAAAGGCTGAAGGAAATTATTAAGCATACCATAATCTGCAACGGTGACCGGAGAATTGTCCATCTTGGATTGAGTATCTGTTTGTAAAAGGCTCTTCTGCACTGTCTGAAGATTCATAATACGTCAATTGAAGTAGTACATTTAGTCAATATGCAATTGTTGACATGGATCATAGTCAAAAAGAATAAAGTACAAATGTTAGTTTTTTTTTTTTCTTTTTCTTTTTCTTTTTTTAAAAATCAAATTAATACATGTGATCAGTAACTTCTCCAAATACATGTCCTTCATAGTTCTTAGAATTACTTCTCAAATCAAGGTGAAAAAAAAGTTTCCGATTGCAACAATACTAGTCAGATTTTGGAATTATTCATATCAATGGATGATTTGGAAATATTGTCTAAAATAAATCCACTGATTAATATAATACAGGATAAGAAAATTCTCTCATTAGTTACATACCTTATATTCAAGGGTAATGCAATAGCAGCAATAAAACAAGATAGAGTCCTTCAAGGCGTGCACATCCATGTGTATGTCCATGTCCTACTTAAAACATACAACGTATGTCTCCCTCCCCATCTAATCTTATATATATATATAGAATCTACAAAAATTATTTTATTAAGGCTTATTTCTATAATAAAATATATTACCATGTGGAATTGCCCTCAAATTTCAGTAGTCGTGCACAACTAATTCTAGTTCACATAGATGGACTCAACTGAAGTAAAGATGCTATACTTGAGTATATATTCACTAAGTTACTCTTTTGAATTGAGAAAAAATGCTAAGTATAATTTAAGCATTAAATTGTATGATAGCGAATTAAAGACTTACAGTAAAATACAATATACACTTGCTTGTTACATGCAAGAAATAGATACTTGATAAGGGGTCAAAAGATAAGAAGTCAATGCGAAAACAGGGAAAGTGGATGTTAGCAAAAATGAATGCTGAAAGAAAGAAGAGAAAACTGGAAGGCACACATTGAAGTGCATGTGCATCCTTATTTTATTGAGTAAAAGGAAGTTACAGCAGTTGGGGTAGTTTATAACAAACCATTAGTTACAATGGTGATGTGGTGATGTGATTATTCTAGTGGTGTATGTAGATGATATCATCATCACAGGAAGTGAGGTCAGAGCTATTGAAAAGGTAAAATCAAACTTATGTTCCACTTTTGACAATACAAATCTAGGCCTCCTACATTACTGCTTACATGTAGATGTTTGGCAAACTGATAAACAATTTTTTCTTCTTAAACAAAATCTGCAACAAGTTTGTCAGGCAAGTTCAGAATTATAGATTGTAAAATCTCATCTACACCTATGGAGACACCAATGAAGCTTTCAGCCAAGACTGATTCAAAAGCAATAAATGAATTAGTCTACAGGGAATAAGTGGGCAGCTTGATCCATCTTACAGCCACTAGCCCTGACTTGTGCTATGCAATCAGCTATATCTCTAGATTTATGATAACTCCAAAAACATAATATTGAATAGCAGTAAAGAGGGTGCTATGATATGTGAATGGCACTATATGGTAAGAGCAAGGATCTTCAATTGTGTGGCTATTCAAACTCGGATTGGACAGGATCCATGGATGACAAGTTGTGTTCAGTCTAGGAATATGAGCAGTTTCTTGAATCAGCAAGAAACAACATGCAGTTTCACTTTCCTCTATAGAAGCAGAATATAAAGCAGCAGTAAAAGGGGCATGTGAAGCAGTTTGGCTTTAAAAAGTACATGCATATTTGCAAGTTAATCAGACTGAGCCTACAGTACAATTTTGTGATAACCAGGTAGTTCTTAAGCTCGCAAAAAATCTCGTCTTTCATGAGCACACAAAACATGTCAACGTACATTGTTATTTGATATTTCATTCAACAGCTTGAAGTAGGTGAGCTGCAATATTGTCCAACTCACCAAGTCTCTTGACCTAAATAAATTTTAGAGATAAACTTGGTGTAATTTCCAAAATGACAATTAAGGGAAGATGTTAGACTTAGGCTTAATATAGTCAAGTTAATCACTTAGTTTACTTTTGTTATAGTGTAACAAAGACTTAGTAGTCACTTCATTTTGGTGTTACGGTTTATGTCATTGATAAATTAGGGTTTATGTTGTTTTCTTCCTAGAAAGAGCGATTGATCTCTCATTCTAATATTGAAGAAGTATCTCTCTTTCTAGAACTATCTCTCTTTCTAGTTCTTTCTAGAGTTATTGTTTAGTTTTTTTTGTGTTTGGATTTCACGATACATTGCAAGACCGAGATAAAAAAATCTATAACCAACCACTCAAAATGAGGCATGTTAAAATAAAGGATGAAGAAATGCCCAAGATGGTGACTATAGGTGGCTACGGAGTGAGTAAGAGGTATTCAAAATATGTAGCTTTTGAGAGATTTTTTACCTACTAAAATTAGTGATATTAAAGATGTAGACTCTTCTTTGGGCTCTAGAAAATAGAGTTGTAGGAGCTAGACCTTATAGGCTTAATGGAGAGTTTGATAGAATGTTGGAAACTAGGATGATCTATCTAGTGGATAAATCCAATCGGATAAGTCCAATGGTGGTTCAACCCAAGAAAACTAGGGAGATTTGAGTCTGTGAAGACTTTCAGGCCTTAAATTGGGCTTGGGTCGATGATCCAATCCCAACACCCTTTATTGATGAAATCGTGGAGGTTATTGCAGGTCATGAAGTCTATTCGTTTATGAATGGATTCAGTAGGTACAATCAAGTTCCTATTGTAGAGGAAGATCCCTTGAAGACTACAATTGCAATTGAATGGAGATTATCTTCCTATAAAGTTAAGCCTTTTGAACCTAAAAATGCTCTAGTAGTACTTTCATACATGGAGGCAATAGTATTCAAGTAAATCATTCATGACTTCCTTGAAGCATAGTTCAAAATCTCGTTCTCGGTGATTTCTTGGGAGGGCAAAATTTGAACCGAATCTCCGATCTCGGGAATTTCTCAAGAATTTCTCAGCAGCTTTATCATTACTTTAAAAAGCATATAAATCCATAAATAAACTTGAATTAAATGTAAAACATTGTTAAATGACATGAGAAATGAATGTAGAAATAAAATAACATTCACAATTAAAATAACTTCCAAATCTCAATCGGTTGTCCAAAGTGCGAACTACAAACTGCAATTAGGGTTAAAAGTAAAACTTAAAACTTGAAGGCACATTTTCACTTAACAATCTATGGCTCTCCATGTTAAAGGCATGTGCTCAAACTCAGAAAACTGCATATTAACTATTAACTTAGAATGAGAAAACCTGATAAAAAATTCCACTTGTTTTAACTTTCAATGCATTGACGAGCTTTTTTTTTAGCAAGGCGGCAAGAAATGGGGATTTCTCGACAATTTTCGCCAAGCAATCACCGCTATTACTCGGCAAAAATCACAGAGAAAATTGGGTTTCGTGTCTCATGAGAAATAGAACGATATCTCGATTGGCCCTTATACTACGAGAAATGGCGAAAAACGACGAGAAATCACTGAGATTTGAAACTATGCCTTGAAGTATACCTCGATGATTGGGTTGTGTTTTCTCACTAGGCAATAAAGCAAGAGTTATCAATAAAAATTAAGGTCCTCCACCTTCTATCTCCATTCGTGGAATTTTACCACCTCGTTTACATAGCTCTTGATTCAACATCTAATGACACCTCGGATATATTAAAGTCCACCTTCTATCTCCATTAGAGATTGTATGTGTAGATTCCTCTTATGGGTCCATTCCAACCTCCTTTGCACATGACCCTTGTCTATAGCCCCAAACTACTTTGTGGACTAGCATCTTGTGTGTGTTGGAATTAGAATAATATTCTATCTTTTTCCTATTTGGAGGATCCTTATATTAGGACCTATTTTTAGGCCTAGTACATTTTTGTGAACACCATATGAACCTTACCCCACCTCTGGTTGGATCATTTTCAGGTTTTTCTTCTCTATGTAGACACTTAAATCTGATCACAAGTACTTAACAATATAAATTCTTGACACATCCTAAGCCATATGACTTGCGTCCAAATACATAACTCTTATTTGTCATTCCTCTAAGCCATTTATCTATATGTGGGATCAACCCTTTGTTTTCCGGCACTACTACATAGAACTTTCAAAGTCAAATGTTCAAACTGCGTAACATTGCCCTCAGACTATCTCCTACTCAGGGCAATTATCCCTGATCTTTTGGGATAGGGCCACCCTAGGCAGATAGGAGCGTTGTCGCGCTCTTGTCCACCTACAATGGCCATATCTCGTGCCAAATAACAACTAGTTTCCAAATTTTGAAACATGCTTTTGGGTTTTGGGTCTTCTCGCACATTTCATAAGGTCAACTAAAGAAAATTATCAAAAGATTCTATCTTTACACATCAAAGGTCATTCATTATTCGTAGCTTGGCATTATCTATTGAGCACTTTCACATTATTGCACATTGAGCAACTTTGCCCTGCTCTTTCCAAATTCAAGATCAGTCACAAGGAGTAATCATGATCCAAGTCTAAAGGATCTCAAAGCAAGTTAAGAGCTATCATTGTCAAGTATCAAAGTCATAGTTATGGCTGCATACACGTAGTCAAGAAGCACAACTGCACAATCATTATAGGTGAGAGAACTAGCTGGGCTTGATTTCCCTCCTTAGAGTATTGGGTATGTAGGCAATCGTAAATCATCAAGGGGGTGATTGAAGTCAGCTTAGCCCATTACACTCGTTTTTTTACATTTTTTTAAGATTTCAAGGTGATCTTAGGGTTTCAAAGACGAAAAGCAAAACAACGAATTATGCATAGAATAATCCAAAGTGCGATATCTCAACTTGCTCAGCAGACACATGGACAACAGTTTGAATTACACCACAGTCAACGGGGACAAGTCTACAGTTAACAAACTTGAGTGACCTATGTTGATGTCCACTTACAGCGGTCATGTCTATAAATATCCTCTAATCCTATTTTTGCTATGTCATTATCAAAATCTTGTTTTTTGTCTTTCTTTGTTAGTCCCTAGTCACAATCAACTAGGACAAGTCCATGGTCAAAGGACTCGAGTGGCCTATGCTTCTATCTATCTACAACAATCCTGTCCAAATTCAGTTTCACATTATGTTCCTAATCCCAAACATGCACAGTCACATCTTTTGTTGATATCCACTCCTTGATATCCAGAATAGTCAATAGAAATTTGTGTTTGAGCGAGGTATAATTCTTCTTAGTGTTTTCCAAAAATAGCAATTTTACATATTCGTCAAATTGTCAAAATTAGAATTGTTGATTAATGTACATCTTTAGCATTCTATTATCTATCAAGTTTTACACCTATTAGCATCATTGCATTTTATTTATTTTATCAAAAATAAGGTAAAACATATTGGTGAACCCGTACAGTTGTTTCAAACAATGTTTTTCCTTTTTTATTTTTGTTCTAGGGTTTCAACGGAATTTTTAATTTCTAGACACTAAATAAAATTTCTCTTTGACCTCGAAGCTTCAAAATTCATGTTTTCTTTGCACAAAAATCTTTGCTTGTTATTAGTAATTAATTTATTTTTCCTCTTGCTTTCCTAGAAACTGTGTTCCTATAGTTTTAAAACTCATAGGACTTGTCATTCTAGGCAACACAGTCTTCAGTTTTACTTGAGTCGTGGTGTGAGGGGTACTACTCTAATACTCAAGCCATTAGACAATACTATATATAGATTTTAGTTTCCACGTACCTCAAAGTATATCGAAAATGCTTACGATTTTTTTTCAATCATAAAAAGCCGTTGAATAGAAGTGTGAGCTAATTACTAGCACATAAGGGTTAATTCCAACTTTGAAACATAGTACAGTGTCGATTCAGTCGATAGTGTAGGCAAAGAATACAAAACAGGGTCAACAATGTCGCCTCTGTACTGCGAAAGCAAGGGTCTTAGAATGAACGATGTCAACAAAGTCAACTTAGCTTTCTAAAAAAACACAGAATACAGAACTACGTTGACAAGGTCACCCTAGTTGACTGTACCGGAGCAATTTTTTAAAGATTGCTAACTGTGAAAAACAGAACCATAAAAAATGCTAGAAGTAACAAAGAAAGATAGAAAGGAACCTTGGTGGGTTGGAGGATGCAAAGAAAGATGAAATTGTTGTTGAAAAACCTTGATTTGTACTTGCAAATTCTACTGTCGACTGGGTCGACCTAGCTTTGCAGATCCCTGTTTGCTGAAACCCTAAAAATGTACAAGGTCGACTGGGTCGACATAGTATGCTGAATTCGATGCCTGAAAATATATAGGGTCAACTGGGTCGACTTAGTACCCTAAACTTGGTAAAAAGCCTACACAAACAAAACAAAGTCGTATTGATGCGGCTGAAAATGTATAGGGTCAACTGGGTCGACTTAGTACCCTGAACTTGGTAAAAAGCCTACACAAACAAAACAAAGTCGTATTGATGCGGCTATAAGTTACACCTGCGAACAAAAATTAGAACTGTGTCAATACAGTCGACCAAGTATCGCAAATATATGATAATAAAAATGATAAAATAATGAAAAATATAAAGTAAAATCTGCAAGAGTTAGATTCACATCGGGTACACCAGAATGTATGCAATCAGACATGCATCATGTCTATAAATCAATCCTAACTCAGAAAAGATAGATCATACCATACACTTCCAACTGGGGACACATTTGTTAAGCAAAAACATGACCAATATGGAGATCCGCTAGACCCGATTAGGGGATCTCTTATCGCAATACACTATGCTAGGGAGGGTTCCAAAGCCTCCAGTCAAGCATAATCACGCAATATCCCTAAGGGAGTCATGTGTTTTGATATCTCACTAAATTAATAACAAGTAAATTTAATCTAGTGCTCACCAAAGCTTGTGGCACAAAATAGGGGTTAGAAACAATAAAAGTAAACATGCATAGAAGACATATACTCACGCCAATGTATACGGAATCCTACTGCATAGAAGAGAAGTACAAATGCATATCTATCTACTCTTACAGAGGAGGAACAAAGTTAGGAATACTTATATTTGAAGACGAACCCGTCGAGCCTCAATCTCTCCCTTAACCAAAGTGCTTTGCAAGAGGCTGTTGTGGTATGTAAGGATAACAAAGACAAATCAGCTCTAGGCTATACAACCTATCAATGCATCCAAAAGACTTCTCCACAAAACAAAATCTGTATCCCCAGAGAAAGTATGGAACCTTAAGCTTGCTCCTCAAGTAGAATGGTCAATAAGCAGATGCGCAATAGCTCTTCTTCTCTTCTCTAAATAATGGCGCAATGAACTTGTATATATAGGCAGATTTGACCCTAAACCCTTCTAAAAATCCCGACCGACAAAGTCGACCCAGTCGACCTAGCACAATTTCGGACAATTATTCACTAGGTCATGAGCTAGGTTGGCTAAGAGCCAAACTAGTTCCTAAGTGAAAATCACCCAAAACTGTATAGGGTCGACCTAGTACAACCGACTGACAAAAGGGGATTAAGGTGAGAAAAAAGAGGATAAAATGTGAGAAATGACTAGAGAGGGTACAATAGAGAAGAACAAGCTTAGGGATAAGGTTTTTTAGAGACAAGTGTGGAAATAACAAGTGGCAAAAGGGACAACAATCCTGCGAAGCACCAATGGTTTGCCCACCCCTTTCCCGATGCACCCCTTATGACGTGCAATCAGAGAGATTGAGACTCAACGGGTTCCTACAAGATACAAAATGTCAATAATCAATAAAATTTTGAAAATATTGTGTATACACTTGGCACTTATCTACTACACATCTATGCACTTTTCGTTTAGTTTTGCTAGCCACCCTACATTCCTACTATATCAATTAGGTCGATATAGTCTATTTCATACTTGTCACTACCTATATTGCATTGGCCTGACTAACACAATTATGAGTCATGTCTTTGTCAATTGTAGTTCAATATAGTTCTATGTCAACGGACATCTTTCCAACGATATCGACCTGGCCGATACCATCGACTTAGAGTTCAAGGTTAGTTTTGAATATTGAAGACATATATATAGGGGTCATATTTCATTTCCAAACCAGATAACACACTCATCTACTCTACTTGTGCTTGCATTTCAACTCTTAAGTAGTAAAAGGAGGAGTTGAAAGTTAAAATCTTATCTTGGAGGTCTAGTCTTGCGTATGGTCTTTGAAGCTCAATAGGAGCAGTCGAATCGAGAAGGTGTCCCAGTCTTTGGAGTCCCCAACTAAAGATAAATAGGTCCTCTGCTTGCCATTTGAGGTCTTCTACCTACATCTCTTGCAAAGTTCCACTTGAACTAAAGGGGAAGATTAAAACACCAATGAATCCACCCAAAGGTAAGTATATCTATCCCTACTCTTTTTCCTTTATTTATTAGATTAGATATTGCTTTGTTCATTGCTATTGTAGAGGTGTTGTTTATCCTTTGCTTATGCTCCTTATACCAAAAAAGCTAGTACAGCTATAGGGTTGCTTAGAGTTGTCATTTATCATTTTAGGTTGCATACACCACCCATTAGTTGACTATTACACGACTTATCTTCCTATTAGTTTAGTACTTGCAAAACTATCTTGTGTATAAACCTAATTATTTTCACTTTATCACTTTACTGACGCTTTCTCTTGCAAGAGCTTGTCAACGCATCTACCACACTATCACTACTATTAGTCTAACCTCATTTGAGTCACTATCAATTTGACCTCCTCTGAGTCTCTTTCCATCTTACCTCTTCGACTACTTTTCGTCAAGATTTTCTAGCTTCCCTATATCCTAATGTATCAGCATGGCCGATACAATCTGTTTTGTACTTTATCTTCCTTGTATTGTATCGGCCTAGCTGATATTGTACTATGCCAACAAGCATCTTCCAACTACATCAATTTGGCCAATACCATTTACTTCGAGTTCAAGGTTACTTTTGAGTATTGAAGCCATATATATAGGATCATATTTCATTCTTAAAACATATATCACATTCATACACTTTGTTTGCACTCGCATTTCTACCCTTAAGTAATATTTGGAGAGTTAAGAGGGTTTAGAACCTTATTTTGGAGGTCTTGTCTTGTGATGTCATTGAAACTCAATTAAAGAGGTCTTTGTAGTTCCCAACTAGAGATATTTAGGTCTTCATCTTACCATTTGAGGTCTTCAACCTATATCTCTTGCAAAGGGCCACTTGAGCCAAAGGAAGAGATTGAAATGTCGACAAGGCTACCCAAATGTAAGTATTTCTATCCCTATACTTTTTCCTTTATTTACTTAGTAAATTAAATTTGCTTGGTTTATTGCTTTGTGAATATATGTGTGTATCCTTGCTTATGCTCTTCCTTATACCGAATAAGTTGGTATATATATAGGGTTGCTTAGGTTTGTCATTTATCACCTTACGTTGCATACACCCCCATTTGGTTGGCCATTGCGTCTTACCTTCTTCACAATCACTTATCCATAATTTACTTTACTTGTAGCTCTTACAATCATTTATCTACAGTGAGCCCTAGTGAGAGCTATAACCTATGTCATAGGCTTCGGATTCAAAACCCTTTCCTCTTGACATTTGAGTGTGGATCACCCTTTGCTAGGTCTATGGATATTCTAAGTCCTTACCCGCTTGTCCAAGTATACGCAAGCTCTATTGATTGACCTTATTCGAGTCCTAGTCTATAGAGAAAGAGGATAATTGTAAGTCATCCTAGCCCGTGCATATATTTTAGTGAACCCAACATGAATCTTATCCCACCTCTGGTTAGATCATTTTTATGTTTGTCCTTTTAACTTCCTAGCGACATCTTCAAAACCATCACATATCTTTCAGCCCCACTGTATCGACCAACACGATGCACTTTTCTTAGTCTTATCAACTGTATCGACCAACCTAATCTAGTTCCATGTTTGTCTGCCAACTATATCCGCCAGCTCGAAACAATTTTGATTTATCAATTTCGCTTCCGACTATATTGGCCAACGCAATATCGTTCTCGAGTGTTTCTTTCTTTCATTGCAAGTTGTATCTTTCACTGTAAAACTAAATCATCTATATCATTTTCTTTTGTCTTCTTAGAACTGTGTTCCGGCAATTATAAAACTCATGTAAGTTAATCTGGGCAAAGCAGTCATCAGTTTTCCCTGAGCCGTGGTGAGGGGTATTGCCCCAATACTCAAGCCATTAGACAACACTATATGCGGACTTTAGCTTCCACATATCTTATGATATACCGGAAGCGCTTAGGGTTTTTATTTTTCAACCAATAGAAGCCTTTTAGCCATTTGATTTTGTAGCGCACCGGTAAACACTTAGCTCCAAGAAGTTACTCTCAACGTACCTCAGAGATGGGATAGTGTGGCTACAGGACGGTGAGATCCTCTATAGTCAATGCCCTTCAAGCCTTGTTCACTATTTACACCTAGGATCAAATTGAGAGCCTACAAATCAAACACATCTAACTTAGTAACACTTTCATGTTTTATTCATTTACTACTATTTGTCTGCTTGCTTTCCAAATTGTATCGGCCAACCCAATATCATTGTTTATTCCCAACTACATCTGCCAACGCAGTATAGTTTGGAGTGTTCTTTCGACTACATCAGCCAGCTTAACCCAGCTTATCTCCTACTGTATTGGCCAACCTGATACAATTCTTTTCTTCATCCACCACTGGTGCCGCCTTTTTAACAAATTGTATGGGTCAACCTAGAACAATTTGTTTTTTCAAATTCAATAACTAATTGTATCAATCAACCTGATACAGTGTATTTTTTAGATCTGGTAACTAACTGTATTAGCCTACCTAATACCATTTGTTTCCTTTGATCAGCCTTCTTCCACATCAGATTTTCAGTCTTCATCATGATGTCCCCTCTCAAAATCTTCCTTGCGAACCTCAACCCATTTAGATTTTATATGGGTTGCTCTTTCATTCTCACTTTGTCCACCGTTGATGACAATTCATCATGGTGCAATTCCTCTCAACTGCATCCTAGATCCATTGAATGTAACATGGTTCAACTTAACCTAACTTCAAATCTAGGAGACCCTGACTAGCTTATTAAGAATAACACTATTTATACTCCAAACAAAAACGGAAGCCTTAGCAAGCTTCCCCCATCCACTACAACAGTTGGGGCAACCAACACCAATGTTGGGAATCCTCCAACTAACTCCAATCAAAATCCTAATCACACTTCCACCCCTCCTCTAGATTCCTCACAAATCCTTGAATAAATGATTCAAGAAATAACTCCTATGCAAGATTCTAGTCACAATCAAATCCTCCAAATGGAAAACCAAATCTTACAAGTTGTTCATCAAACTCCCCAAATCATCATGGATCAACCAAATTTGCATTACATCACCTTCCTCTCAGAGATGCCAATGGAAACCTTATTCCTCGACCATCAATTCACAACAAGATGCTTCAAAATATTCAAAACGAACCTTTAGCTCCTTCCATTGTGTCTATGGATATTGGAAGCATTTCTCCAACCATCACATATGAGGGAACTACTGATCTTGCCTAACATCTTAAAACTTTAGGCAATCTTTATAAAGAATATATTAAAACCAATACTTACACTACTACCAAGCTTCTAACTAAAACCTTTGTTAGAATGGGCTAGAATGGTACAATCAACTTCCTAGACATTCCATTATACAACTCGAAGACTTAGTCAATGCTCTAGTTAAGGAATTCCAACATAATGAATTTCCTGAAAATAGCCTTAGTAAATTAATTAATGCTAAGCAACTTCCTAACGAATCTACCCATGACTTCATCAAGTGATGGAAATCATTAGTGCATAAAATGTACCATAACATGAATGACGACAATCTCTTCAAACTCTTCGTTACCGCTCTTAAAGCCTCTCTTTAGTACAAGGTTGGGATCTTCTCTCCTCAAACTTCAGAAGAGGCCTTCGACCACACAAAAAGACAAGATTTTCTTATGACTCAATTTTAAGCATCTCAAAACACCAAAAAGGAAACTTTTCAAACCTCAACTAATGCAATCAATACTAATTCATTTCAAAATAAATCTCCCCAATCCAAAGTGGGAGCATCTCATACAAATAATCAACTTCTCTTTTGCCCTCCCTTCAGTATGGAGGAAATTAAGTAGTTATTATCTCCATCTAAACCATACATTTATTCTTCTACCCCCCCACCATGGTATGATCCCAACAAGTTTTGTTGTTTCCACACCAACTTGGTCACTCCCATGAGACATGTCGTACACTCCACAAAACTTGCAGTAAAGACTATCTTGGTGGAGAACTTTAATCATGAACCCATCACCAAAGAATGTCACAAGGAATACATAAACGCCTCCAAAAACCAATTTTATCACCTCAAATCTACAAATTAAAAATCTCAAAAATCATCTCTACAGTTTGATCTCAAAACACAACATTCAAACGAATTTGCTTGTGCTATTGATGCGACTATGATCATTATTACACTAACTCCCACTTTGTGAATGCAACAAAGGTTAACTATCATCATAAGCCCGCTCAAAGATCCTATAACTAAGCCTAAGAAGGCTTCTCCCAAGCAACAACTTCTTACGAATACTACTTCCACAACTACATCTTATTCCGATTTTCCACCTAGTGATGACCCTGCTCCACCATCAGAGCCTTAACCTAGCGCATCTAATCCTTCTACTACCTTACCTCCTAAAGTCACTGTTACTAATCAAACTAAATATCATTATGGTTCTAATCCAAAATCACAATGAAATCCCCTATATAAGCTTATTTCCATGTCTTGCAAGATCCCTTTAATGGAACTCATGAGAACATCACCATATCATTGGAAATTTCTCATGCAACAATTGCAAGATATAGAAGAATCCCCGTCTAGCAAAACTAAACCTCCTCTCCAATCTTCTGAAGGTCCCACACCTACGGAAGTCCATGTTATTGAAACAATTTCTCAAACTTCTTCTAAGAAACTTTCCCATAGGGTTTCTCGAAGAAGACATGATTAATAACAAAATCCTTTTTAGAGTTGATGACCCACCTCTCTTTATTAAGATTGTGATAAACAATACTCTAATAACAAAAGTTTTGGTGGACGAAGGCTAAGGAATTACCATTACTTCCCTTTGGCTAATCCAAAAACTTGGGTATTCCAAAGATGATCTCAAGTAAACTAGACTCACATGTCATCGATTTGACAAAACCAACCAAAAGCCTCTCGATTGCATTTGGCTGCCCCTCACTATTGGGTCCAAAACAGTAGACACCAAGCTTATGGTTTTAGATCTTCCACTATTATATAATCTTATTTTAGGCCATTGATCTATGCTACGAGGGCCCAGGGCCAAGCACGCAGAGGACAATTGTGCGTTAAGGCTAATGTGTATGTTTGTGCATAGTAAATGCATGCAGAGTACTCAAAAAAAGAACAAACATACATTCAATGAAGCAGAAGTCTTATGCTTGCAAGAAATGCAACTTCTGCTCAATATGAAAGAATAGGGAGAAAGGTACAATATTTTACAGTGCGTGTGTTACATAGTAGATACACGGAGCATGTTATCTGTGTTATGACTATGCATTGCATCGACCCCTTGGTGGATGCATATGTTACATCTTTGTACAAGAAGAATACATGAGCAATCACAACTGTGTCCATTAAAAAAAAGACAGTTACAAGTCATTTCGTCTTCCTGGATGGACAACGGTTGAGCATTCATGTTGGTGGTGACTAACGGTCCAACTGACAGATTCTCGACTAGAAACTGCTACCTGACAAGCCACGCAGTCAAAGTAGGCGGATACGTGGATTTACTAGAGTGAAGACAAAAGTAGGCACGCGAGTCTACGAATAGGTGCCAATGAAGTGTGCAGGACTGCAAGCTTAGGAGTGAACAATGGAGTGCGTAGGCTGCAATCGTGGGCAATCTGGGCACAGAAGTCTGCGAGCAAGCATGAGACTTATGCACAGAAGTGTGAGCAAGCTTTGTGCAAACGAGTGCGCAGGAGGTGCGAGCTATGTGCAGGAAAACAAGTGAGAAGCATATTCTACTACGCATGGATCAATCATCCTTGGACTCATCGCACCAGAGCGATCGCATCTTCAAGTAGCCAATGCATTAATGTTCAATCACAATGGCAAACGTTACAAGCATGAAGCCAATCCCAACCAATGGGCTCTCAAGTTACCTAATCCCAAAACACAATATCGCATACCGACCATTCCTCATATCAACAGAGTCCTCCCCTACCTAAGTTCGTCAATATGCATACTGATTTGCAATTCACCCTTGTCGATTCTAATGATGACGAACCTAATGAGTTACAAACTATTTGCAATACTCATATTACCTCCTTATACAGCGGAATGGCTTCCTCCATCTCTCCTACCAAAAGATAGGACAATTCCCCTGGCAGATGATGATACTGAAAATCCCCCCCTATGCAAAGCTCATGAAGCTTCTTATACAGATGACGATTCTGTCTGCAATGATCTTGGGGTGGCTAAACTATTTCAAGGCCCTTTATCATTATCCCCTCGAACATTTAGTAACATTGGTGTATCTACCAAATATGCTTCCAATAAGAATTCTCAACAAATTACACATGCTTGTAATATCTCTCCATCATATGATGATGATTACATAGTGGCCCAAGCCCAATCACAGAACTTGGATGTAATTCATTATCAAAAAACCCTTGTTGAAATGCATGCCCTTAATCAAGATGTTCATTTAGTTCATATTTCTTCCGATTCTAATGATGATGAAAATGAACTAGAACCTCAAGGCTATGTGCCTCTTGTCAATCCACCATTGAAAAACACTCCTTGGGTGGTCCAACAGCTATTTGACTTTCTCGGCAACCCTGACTACATCGGCTAACCCAATACAGTTCAGAAATTTTCTAACACTACCAATTGTATTGGCTAGCCCGAGACAATTCAGCATGTTCCCCAATCTTACAGCTATATCGGCCAGCCCGATACAGGTCAATCTTCAATGCACAATTGCACTGGCCAATCATTACAGAGTGCCAATACAATTCCAATAGCATCCCCATATTCTTCAAACTATATTAGCCAACCCAATATGGTCCATATCACTCCTACCACAGGGAACTATACCAACCATTCTAATACAATTCAGCCTTGTTCTTTTGTACCAAACTGTATCAGCGAGGCCAATACCGTACAACAAAATTCAGCCACTTCTCCATATCCCGAAATTACCTTGGATGCTAAAGCCATTGTTGTAAGACAAATCCACTCGAAATTTGACAGCAAAGGTTGTAAGATTATCGATCTTGAGGTAGATGTTGAATATTATGGCCCATTACCTACGCTTCCTAGTGACGAAGCCATTTTAAAATTACTCCATGCAAGAGAGCCTCAACTTTCATGCTAACATCACAAGCTTGGCCACTTTGAAAAAATTGCTCCCCGCATTAGTAATTTCGTTGCTAGTGTTGAACCTAAGCCTAACCTATTTCCAAGCTTCCTTCTCCTCCATACCATTTCCAAGACAGCAATGCAATGCTTATCGAAGAAACTCAAGCAGTCAACTTTGGTACAACAGCAAATCCCAAGTCCATCCTTATCTCTAAGGAGATTCACTCTGAAGAGAAGGATAATTGCAGCCTATTTTAAGACAAATATCATTGTCTTTGCATGGTCATACGAGGATATGACAAGCATAGACCCTAGCATAGTTGTTCATGGCATAGTAACCTATCTAGATGCGAAACTCGTGCGCCAAAAGCAATGGAAGTTCCCGCCTGAGGCATCTATTTTATGTTACAAAGAAGTCATTAAGCTCCTAGATGCTAAGTTTATCCAACCTGTAGATTACTCCAAATGAGTGTCCAACATAGTACTCATTTATAAGAAAGTCACTATGGTCATTCGTATTTGTATTGACTTTCGTAATCTTAACTTAGCATGCCCTAAAAACAACTTTCCTCTACCTTCAATTGATGAATTTGTTGATTACACAGCCAACTATGAGATGCTTTCCCTCATGGATAGTTTTTTGAGGTATAATCAGATTAACCTTGCCCCAAAGGAACAATATAATACTACTTTTACTACCCAACGGGGCACATATTGCTACGTTAAGATGATTTTCGATCTTGAAAACACCAGAACAACTTACCAATGTGCAATGACCCACATTTTTCATGATCTCATCCACTAAATAGTCGAAACCTATGTGAATGACCTTAATCTAAATCCAAGCATCGTGAAAACTATCTTCATGACCTGTATTGACTTTCGTAATCTTAACTTAGCATGCCCTAAAAACAACTTTCCTCTACCTTCAATTGATGAATTTGTTGATTACACAGCCAACTATGAGATGCTTTCCCTCATGGATAGTTTTTTGAGGTATAATCAGATTAACCTTGCCCCAAAGGAACAATATAATACTACTTTTACTACCCAACGGGGCACATATTGCTACGTTAAGATGATTTTCGGTCTTGAAAACGCCAGAACAACTTACCAATGTGCAATGACCCACATTTTTCATGATCTCATCTACTAAATAGTCGAAACCTATGTGAATGACCTTAATCTAAATCCAAGCATCGTGAAAACTATCTTCATGACCTGTCTATCATCTTCGAACCCCTTATTAAATACAAATTTAAGCTTAATCCTCGTAAGTGTGTTTTCGGTGTTACCTCCAAAAAACTTCTATCATTCTTGGTCTCACTACAAGGGATTGACGTGGATCCCTCCAAGATCAATGTTATTCTTAACATGCCTATACCTCGATCCATTCCTAACATCCGCACTTATCGTGGAAAACTTGGGGCAATCCGCATATTTGTTCTTACTGCACATGTTCAGTAAACTTTCTTCTCAAGGAAGGTGTTGTGCTTGAATGGATGATGTCTATCAACAAGCCTTTATAACATGAAGAAATCTCTACTTCCTCCTACTTTACAACCACCTTCAAACGATTGTCCGCTCATCTTGTACACATCATCTACCCCCATCTTAGTTGGGGCAATGCTTGCACAACAAGATGAGTCCATTAAAGACTGTTATTTACTACATTAGTCATACTTTGATATATTATAAGACCCACTACACAAAATTGGAGTGTCTACCTCACAATCTACTTTGACGCCAAAAAGCTTTAGCACAATATGCTTTATCAGACTACCTATGTTATAGTCCATTCCGATTCCCTTCACCACTTCTTCTCTAAAGCCTTCTTGCCTAAAGATCGAATTGGCAAATGGATGGTACTCTTGATAAAATTTGACCTTAGGATAATTACTAAAAAATCAGTCAAAGGCCAAGTGATCATCAATCAACTTGTTGTCGCACCTATACCAGTGCAGCGACACCTTAAAGATACTCTTCCCAACAAGGATGTCCTCTTTATCGAAGGCATTAATCAAACAGTTTCCCGTAAAGACTACTTCCACAACTTCACAGACAATCTCAAGGCTCAGGCCCTCAAAGAACTTGAAATGGCAGTCTTTATGTCTAAACCATCTACAAAAGCTATCTTAGAAAAACAACCCGAAGTTACCATCAATTTGTACAAGGATAATTGGACACTCCATTTCAACGAAACCATGTGCCTTCGAGGGGCCAAGGCAAGATGTATTCTAGCCGATTCTTACGGCAAAATCATTCCTCTAGCTTTTCAATTGACTTTCGATGTAACTAACAACAAGGCTGAATACGAAGCTCTCATCCCTGGGATGCAAGCAGCCATAAATTTAGACATTTCCTACCTACATGCTTTAGGTGATTCATAGCATATATGTCACCAAATCACTGGCACTTATAACTACAAAAGTGAAAATCTTATAACAATCATCACCTCGCTTCTACTCTCGCTAAAGAGTTTTTGTATTTCACCATTGAAGCAATTCCACAAGAGCAAAACACTATAGCCAACTCTCTTGTTTCTTTAGCTTCTCTCTTTCATCCTCATTAGGCACAACATGACTCACAGTTCCTCGTCCATGAGGAAATCTCCATCTACCTTAGCACCAAAGGATGATTCCCTTATTTGCCACATCGAAGCCGTCACCACTCAATAAAGCTCATGGTATAAAGACATCATCCAATTTATCGAACATCATACTTATCCTCCCAAGGCTAATTCCCGTGAAAAAACTAGACTTCGAAAGCAAGCATGTAAATTCAATCTTACACATAATATCCTTTATTATCGTAACATCAAAGGTACCCTACTCTATTGTGTCACTCAAGAAGAATTTCCTCATCTTCTTGAGCAAGCACATGGGGGCATTTGTGGTGGCCATTATAGTGGACATGTTACAACATGCAAATGCCTACATATGGAATACTATTGACCTAATCTTAAAAAGACACCATCATATTCGCAAAGAAGTGTAATCCTTGCCAGTTCTATGATGATCTTATTCATTCTCCTCTGGCTAAGCTTCAGACACTTGAATCTCCCTAGCCATTCTCTATGTGGGGATTAGATCTCAACAACAAGTTACATCAATTGCAAAGAAGTGTAATCCTTGCCAACCCTATGATGATCTTATTCATTCTCCTTTGGCTAAGTTTCAAACACTTGAATCTCCTTATCCATCCTCTATGTGGGGATTATATCTCATCAACAAGTTACATCAATTGCAAGATGGTCACATCTTCATTATTACCGCCACCAAGTACTTTAAGAAGTGGGTAGAAGCTATGCCCCTTGTTAATGTTATTGGCGTCACTATCTCCAAATTTATCCTTAATCAAATCATGTCATTCTGGGATTCTTCACACCATCATATCTAATAATGGTGGGAATTTCAAAAACAAAGACATGAAGCAACTTTGTGCGAAATTCAAAATTACGCACAAAATTTCCACACCCTATCACCCTCAAAGAAATGGCCAAGCAAAAGCCACCAACAAAATCCTTCACGAGATTTTTCAAAAGACTATTAGGGATTTTCATTCAACCTTGCATCTCAAGCTATATCCTACACTTTGGGCTTATCGTACTAGTATATGTACTACCATAGGGACAATTGCATTCTCTTTAGTTTACGAATTCGAAGTCGTCTTACCACTAGAAGTAGAGTTATCCTCTTTGTGCATTTTTCTTCATGGCATCATTCCCGATGAAGAGCTTCGTGAAGCCTGTCTTCACGCTTTAGATCTACTTGATGAATGACGAATGAGTGCTTTATAGCATAACCATCAATACAAAAGTCGAATTGTTAAACAACATAACAAGAAAGTCAAAGTTCGTACTTTCAATGTCAAAGACCTAGTGTTGAAACTGTATTTACACCCACGACAAAGAGGGCAAGTGCACCCAAAAGTGGTGGGGTTCTTACCTAATTAAAGATATCCTTGGATCTAGCACCTATAGATTGCAGATGAATGAAGGACATATCTTCAGGGAACTGACCAGTGTTCAATTCTTGAAGAAGTATCTTGTTTGACCTTTGTGCTTTCTAGTTTCCTATTATTTATGCTTTTCCATTTCCTATGCATATTACTTGCATGCTTATAGTTAGTTTATATATTATGTTGAGCTAATATTTCTTGCGGGTTCTACTTTGACTCTCTTATACTATAGCATTTATCTAAACACCTCCAAGTTTCCTTCACATTAACCTTAGAACCTGTACTTGGTCCTTAGGTCTTTTGTCATTTTTACACCTCTTCGTTTTTCAGTTTGTGAGTTGCATTGTAACACCTTGGGGAATACAACCAGGTCTTCCTCACAAATGCCAATCCTCTTTATCTTTCTTTCTAAAATCATTTGATTTCTTTCATCAACCATTGTTTCCTTTGAAATTCTTTGGTTTATTTTATCATTATGTACACCTTTTGGGTCTTTTGCTATCATTTTTATGCTTCATAGCTTTAACTTACACCCTTTGGCTTTTCAGTTTGTGAGTTGCATGGTAAAACATGGGGAATCAACCAAGCCCTCCTCACAAACACCCATCATTATTCATTTTGCTACATAGATTGCTTTCGTTCCCAACTTTAGCTAGGTGTCTTCTTAGAAAAATAAGCTAATGGTCAAGAGTAGTGTTTTCCATCACTTAGAGTCAGTCATATTCTCTAGTGGTAAAACTACAACACTCTATCTTCACGTCTTTCATCCACATTTTACCTTCTCATATGATGATGCCTCATACCTACCTATCATTGTACCATCTTTCCTTACACATTTTTTGCAAATGGGGCAACACAATCATTCTATGTTCATTGCCATGATTTCGCTATTAATCACTTTCCTTTGGGCTCACCAAGGTCGGTTTCAAGATTACACTCTTTTCTTAAGTGCAAGTCTAGGAGTCTTTAGGCACTATCATCTTTAGGTTCTCTCCTCTAGCGACTAAGTGTAAGCTCTCTTGTGATAGTCATCTTTAGCACCTATGTTTGGTTTTTTCCAATCCGTATGGAGGAAAATAGAAAAAAACAAAGAAGTTAGAAGCCGTATTATAAGAAAAGCCAATGTTAAAAGGCAAATCAAATCTTAAAATGTCAACACCAAAAGACATGATCTTTTTGGCACATCTCTTATTCTAGTCGAAGCTCAAACTCCACAATTGACCTGAGCCGAGGTCCCTTGGAATGTGGTAGGCTAGTAGACTAAGGTAGGTCTCATTACATCATTATCTATCTATATCTTCTTACATTCCAGTGCCACCGACTTTCTCACACAAGTACCCAATCTTCACAGTAGACCAACGGCTCTGAAAGAGGTCTGAGCGAGGAACACGTTGTCGGAAGGTAGGATTCTTTTATTTTTCATGCACACATGTTAACCTTCATGGGATGATATTTATACTTCACTAGTTAGCCTAAGCTTATGTTTGTTAGGTAGGGTTCTCTAGGGCCATTGATGTTGAAAACTCTTGGTCTTGCCAACTTGATTTGAGTGTCTTGTTTCCGATAAATACCATGTTTTCCCCTTGCCAACGACCTTTTTTCCCTCCCCCCAGTGTTCCACCTTGACAAGCAAGTTTGTTTATAAAGCTTCCCCATCTTCTTTATCACCTATTCTCTATCTCTTTCAGACATAGTAGCATCATGGTAGTTCTAACTTTTCCATCTTTAGAATAGAAGTTGCATCTTTGAGTTGTTGCAAAATGCCCTCCAGTTGTTGCAAAATGCCCTCCTAGTCATTGCCTTATCTTCTTAAGAATTCTCTTAGTTATGTTTGGGACCTTGAGTTTTCTATTTGCTTTTTCCGGGCCATCTAGTCTAGTTTTTACCTTTTATGCTTTCATGTTTCACCTTTTTGCAGGTTGTGTGGTCCCATTTGTCTTTTTCACATCTTTATTTGAGTTTGGTTCGTTACTTCTTTTGCATAAATGTTTTTACTATCATGCAACAGTTCTTTGTGTCCTCTTTTTGATTTGGATTGTTATTTATCTTACTTTAAATGCATTTTTTAGTTTTTCGGTCATAAGTAGCCTTGGCATTTCGACTTACCAATTTTATTTTATTTTTACCTGCTTCATTAGATCTTTTAGTTCTAACCTAGCCTTATCGATCTGGGCTTGCCAATTTTTTAAGTGATTTAATCATTTATGAGATTTTTTTCTTTTGCATCCATTTATTGACCATCTTACGTATGCACGCATACGTAAGATCTAACCTTGTATCTTTAGGGTTTCTCAAATACAGTTACTACGTCTTCCACGATCAAGACTATAGCACTTGCATGCAATCATTCAACGGGGAGATAAGTCAAGGTATGTATATGGTACTTTCAGTCACTCATTTTATCAGTATTTATTTTCAGTTATGCTATTTTGCGTTGCTATGTTTTTATCCCAAAGCACCATCCTACATTACACTATTGTGACATGTGATGAGCTTCAAGTAGGGAATATGTATACACCTAATAATTTTTACTTTATCACATTACTAACGATTTCTCTTGCAAGGGCTTGTCAGTGTATCAATCTCCCCAAGTGCACACCTTAAAGGGTGCACCAGGAATGAAGTGGAATCAACTTGTGGTACTTTGCAAGAGATGTTTGCATACTATTCTGTCACACCCTCACTACTATCAGTCTGACCTCTGAACCACTATCAATTTGACCTCCTCTGAGTCTCTTTCCATCTTACCTCCCTAACTACTTTCCATCCAGATTTGTTAGCTTTCCTATATCCTACTATATCGGCCTAGTCAATATAATATGTTTCGTACTTTGCCTATTGTGTACTGTATCCGCCAACCCGATACAGTTATGCATCTATCTTCAGTCATTTGTATTTTATCGGCCTGGCCACAACTGTGCTATGCCAACCGACATCTTCCAACTATATAGGTTTGGCCAATATCGTCGGCTTAGAGTTCAAGGTTAGTTTTGAGTATTGGAGCTGTATATATAAGGGTCATATTTCATTCCTAAAACATATATCAAATTCATACACTCTGCTAGCGCTCACATTTATGCCTCTATGTAATATTTGGGAGAGTTAAGAGGGTTCAAAACCTTATCTTGGTGGTCTGGTCTTGTGGTGTCATTAAAACTCAAGAGGAGAGATCTTTGGAGTTCCCAACTAAGGCTATTTAAGTCTTCATCTTACCATTTGAGGTCTTCAATCTTAAACATCTCTTGCAAAGGGCCACTTGAGTCAAAGGAGGAGATTGAAGCGTCGACAGGTCCACCCAAAGGTAAGTATTTATGCCTATACTCTTTCCTTTATTTACTTAGTAGATTAACTATTGCTTGATTTATTTGCTTTATGGATGTATGTGTGTATCCTTATGTTATTCCTTATACCGAATAAGTTGGTATAGATATAGGGTTGCTTAGGCTTGTCATTTATCACCTTAGGTTGCATACACTCCCATTTGATTGACCATTGTGCCTTACCTTCTTTACAATCAATTACGCATCATTTAGTTTACTTGTACCTTTCACAATCATTGTTACAACCATTTATCTACATTGAGCCCTAGTGAGAGCCATACCCTATGTCATAGGCTTCGGCTTTGGAGCCCCCTTTCCTCTTGACATTTGAGTGTGGATTACCCTCTGTTGAGTCTACGGATATTCTAGATCCTTACCTACTCGTCCAAGTATACACAAGCTTTATTGATAACTTTATTCGAGTCCTAGTCTATAGAGAGAGAGGATAGTTATAGGTCATCCTAGACCGTGCATACATCTTGGATCTATGTTACCCTTGTTTGTCAATTCTTTGCATGTGGTATCCTTATTATATCCTCGATACACCCCTTTGTTATCATTATTACAATCACTTATCTATATTGAGCCCTAATGAGAGTTATACCCCATATCCTAGGGTTAGGATTTGGAACCATTTCCTCTTGATATTTGAGTGTAGATTACCCTCTGTTAGGTCTATGGTTATTCTAAGTCCTTCCCCGCTCTTCTAAGTATGCGCAGGTTCTATTGCTATGACCTTGCTTGTATCCTAGTCTATTGAGAGAGAGAATTGTTACAAGTCAACTTAGCCCATGCATACATTTTGGTGAACCCAACATGAATCCTATCCCACTCTTGGTTGGATTGTTTTCACATTTCCATTTCTTTTCATTGCTTATCTTCACTTTGGCTTCACCATCATAATACATTCCCACCTCCGAGTGGATCATTTCCACATTTTTCCTTTTTACTTCTTAGCGTTATCTTCAAATCATCATGCATTTTAGTGACACTTGTAACCCTATTGTATCGACCATCTCGATATTGTTTTTCCTATTTCTACAACTATATCGGCCAACCCGATACAATTATTCAATTTTTTCTAACTATATCAACCAGCCCAATCCAATTTTGTGTCTTCACCAATTGTATTGGCCAACCCGATATAGTTCAATTTTCCAATCATATTGTATCGGCCAACCCAACACAATTTTTTGTTTCTCAACCCAAATACTACAATATCAGCCAACCCAATACAGTTTACTATTACCTTTGCACATTTTTTGCAAATGGGGCAACACAATCATTCTATGTTCATTTCCATGATTTCGCTATTAATCACTTTCCTTTGGGCTCCCCAAGGTCGGTTTCAAGATTACACTCTTTTCTAAAGTGCAAGTCTAGGAGTTTTTAGGCACCATCATCTTTAGGTTCTCTCCTCTAACGACTAAGTGTAAGCTCTCTTGTGATAGTCATCTTTAGCAACTATGTTTGGTTTTTTCGAATCTGTATGGAGGAGAAAAATAGAAGAAAACAAAAAAGTTAGAAGTCGTATTATAAGAAAAGCCAATGTTAAAAGGCAAATCAAATATTATAAAGTCAACACCAAAAGACATGATCTTTTTGGCACATCTTTTATTCTAGTCGAAGCTCAAACTCCACAGTTGACTTGAGTCGAGGTCCCTTGGGATGCGGTGGACCAATAGACTAGGTAGGAGGTCTCATTACATCATTATCTGTCTATATCTTCTTACATTCTAGTGCCACCGACTTTCTCACACAAGTACTCAATCTTCACAGTAGACCGACGACTCTGAAAGAGGTCTGATGAGCGGGGAACACATTGTCGGAAGGTAGGATTCTTTTATTTTTCATGCACACATGCTAACCTTCATGGAATGATATTTATACTTCACTAGTTAGCCTAAGCTTATGTTTTTTAGGTAGGGTTCTCTAGGGCCATTGATGTTGAAAACTCTTAGTCTTGCCAACTTGATTTGAGCGTCTTGCTTCCGATAAAGACCATGTTTTTGCCTTGGCAACGACCTCTTTTCCCTCCCTCCAGTGTTCCCCCTTGACAAGCAAGTTTGTTTATAAAGCTCACCCATCTTCTTTATAACCTATTCTCTCTCTTTCAAACATGGTAGCATCATGGTAGTTCTAACTTTTTCATCTTTAGAATAGAAGTTGCATCTTTGAGTTGTTGCGAAATGCCCTCCTAGTCATTGCCTTATCTTCTTAGGAATTCCCTTAGTTATGTTTGAGACCTTGGGTTTTCTATTTGCTTTTTGCGAGCCATCTAGTCTAGTTTTTACCTTTTATGCTTTCATGTTTCACCTTTTTGCAGGTCATGTGGTCCCATTTCTATATTTTTCACATCTTTGTTTGAGTTTGGTTACTTTTTTTACATAGATGTTTTTACTATCATGTAACAGTTCTTTGTGTCCTTTGTTTGATTTGGATTGTTATTTATCTTATTTTGGATGCATTTTTCAGTCATAAGTAGCCTTGGCATTTTGACTTACCAATTTTCTTTTATATTTACCTGCTTCATTAGATCTTTTAGTTCTAACCTAGCCTTATCGATCTGGGCTTGCCAATTTTTTAAGTTATTTTATCATTTATGAATTTTTTTTCCTTTTACATCCATTTATTGACCATCTTACATACGCACACATTGCTTTGATACGTTTTTAACCTTGTATCCTTAGGGTTTCTCAAATACAGTTACTACGCCCTCCACAATCGAGACTACGATACTTGCATGCAGTCATTCAACGGGGAGATAAGTCAAGGTATGTATATGGTACTTTCAGTTATTCATTTATCTGTGTTTATTTTCAGTTATGCTCTTTTGTGTTGCTATGTTTCTATCCCAAAGCACCACCCTGCATTACACTATTGTGACATGTGATGAGCTTCAGGTGGAGCATATGTATACACAAAACAATTTACTTTATCACATTACTAACGATTTCTCTTGCAAGGGCTTGTCAGTGCATCAATCTCCCTGAGTGCACACCTTAAAGGGTGCACCAGGAATGAAGTGGAATCGGCTTGTGGTACTTTGCGAAAGATGTTTGCATACTATTCTATCACACCCTCACTACTATCAGTCTAACCTCTGAGTCACTATCAATCTAACCTCCTATAAGTCTCTTTCAATCTTACCTCCCTATCTACTTTCCATCCAGATTTGCTAGCTTTCTTATATCCTACTATATCGGCCTAGTCGATACAATATGTTTCGTACTTTGCCTACCATGTACTGTATCGGCCAACCCGATACAGTTCTGCATCCGTCTTATGTCATTTGTATTGTATCCGCCTGGCCGATACTGTACTATGCCAGCCGACGTCTTCCAACTATATAGGTTTGGCCAATACCATCAACTTAGAGTTCAGGGTTAGTTTTGAGTATTGGAGCTGTATATATAGGGGTCATATTTCATTCCTAAAACATATATCAAATTCATACACTCTGCTAGTACTCACAATTACGCCCCTATGTAATATTTGGGAGAGTTAGAGGGTTTAAAACCTTATCTTGGAGGTCGTCTTGTGGTGTCATTGAAACTCAAGAGGACAGGTCTTTGGAGTTCCCAACTAGGGATATTTAGGTCTCCATCGTAGCATTTGAGGTCTTCAATCTACAACATCTCTTACAAAGGGCCACTTGAGCCAAAGGGGGAGATTGAAGCGTCGACAGGTCCACCAACAATAAGTATTTATATCCCTATACTCTTTTCTTTATTTACTTAGTAGATTAGATATTGCTTGATTTATTTGTTTTATGGATGTATGTGTGTATCCTTACTTATGTTCTTCCTTATGCTGAATAAGTTGGTATAGATATACGGTTGCTTAGGCTTGTCATTTATCACTTTAGGTTGCATACACTCCCATTTGATTGACCATTGTGCCTTACCTTCTTTACAATAACTTACCCATTATTTACTTTACTTGTACCTTTCACAATCATTGTTACAATCATTTATCTACATTGAGCCCTAGTGAGAGCATTTAGGCTTTGGAGCCCCCTTTCCTCTTGACATTTGAGTGTGGATTACCCTCTCTTGAGTCTATGGATATTCTAGATCCTTACCTACTCATCCAAGTATACGCAGGCTCTATTGATAATCTTATTCGAGTCATAGTCTATAGAGAGAAAGAGGATAGTTAAAGGTCATCCTAGCCCGTGCATACATCTTGGATCTATGTTACCCTTGTTTGTCAATTCTTTCCATGCGGTATCCTTATTATATCCTCGATACACCATTTTGTTATCATTATTACAATCGTTTATCTATATTGAGCCCTAGTGAGAGCTATACCCCATATCCTAGGGTTAGGATTTGGAACCCTTTCCTCTTGATGTTTAAGTGTAGATTACCCTCTATTATGTCTATGGTTATTCTAAGTCCTTACCTGCTCTTCTAAGTATGCGCAGGTTCTATTGCTATGACCTTGCTTGTATCCTAGTCTATTGAGATAAAGAGGATTGTTACAGGTCAACCTAGTTCGTGCATAAATTTTGGTGAACCCAACATGAATCCTATCCTACTCTTGGTTGGATTGTCTTCACATTTCCATTTGTTTTCATTGTTTATCTTCACTTTGGCTTCACCATCATAATACATTCCAGTTAACCCGACATAAACCTTATCCCACCTCTGATTGGATCATTTGCACATTTTTCCTTTTTACTTCTTAGCATTATCTTCAAATCATCATACATTTTAGTGACACTTTTAACCCTATTGTATCAACCATCTCGATATTGTTTTTCCTATTTCTACAACTATATCGTCCAACTCGATACAATTTTTCAGTTTTTCCTATTTCTACAACTATATCGGCCAACCCAATACAATTTACTATTACATCCCTGCGCTTCTAACTACATCGGCTAGGTCGATACCATCTAACTGATTTTTATCCCTTCTTTTTTGCACCTTGTTGTTTCAAATATTCATCACGATGTCTCCTCTTAGGATCTTTCTAACGAGCCTCAATCCGTCTAGATTCTAAATGGGTTGCTCTTTCATTCCTCTCTTGTCCACCATTATTGGAAATTCCTCATGATGTAACTTCTCTCAATATCAACCTAGATCTATCGAATGTAACATGGTTCAAATAAGCCAAAATTCAGATCTAAGAGATCCTAATCAGCTTATTAAGAATCTTGAATGATAACACAGTTTGTCCCCCAAACAAGAATGGGAATCTTAGCGAATTTCCCCCCTACTACATCGACTAGGGTAACCAACACCAATGTTGGAAACCTTCCTTGCAACACCAACGTTGAGAATCCTCCACCTAATTTCACCCACGTTGTTCAAGAATGCTACCAACTTTTCCAAGGCTTGTGATGTGTGCTAAAGAGGGGGAAGACCCATCTAAAGGGACGAGATGCCACTCAGTCCTATCTTCAAAATGCAAACCTTTTGAGAAGTGGGGTATATTCTTTGTTAGCCCAATCAATTTATCCACACAAGGGACCAAAGATACATATACTATTACAGCCACTGATTATTTCATGAAGTGGGTTGAGGCAGCGGCCACAACTAATGACACAGCACAAGATACAACTAAATTTCTCTATGTAAACATCATCACCAAATTTGGATGTTTGTTGACATTGGTGAGTGATAGGGGGACACATTTCTTGAATAAGACCATTGAGATCCTTACACATGATCATGCATCACAAAAGCACACCTTACCATCCTCAAACAAACGGGCACGCTAAAGCATTTAATAAAGTATTGGAAAAAGTGCTTACGGGTATTGACAATGTCAATAGGGATTGGGAAGAATGAATTCCAAAAGTGCTTTGGGCATATCAAATGCATTATAGAAAGGCCTCTAAGCAGTTATGCTCATAGAACATCTAGTAGATAACATTAGCAACAAGGATGGGTAAAGGGGAATCAGTGAAGAGGTTAGAGAATTCATTAAACTGGATGAGGTCAAAATGATCTCATGGTGGCAACAAAAGCTCCAAAACCTATAGTAGAGAGCTTGGCATCATCTAAATTTGAGATTGAAATAATTCCAAGTGGATCAACATGTGCTACCATATAAAAGTCAATATGGGGCACATCTAGGGAAGTTGCACATAAGGTGGATAGGACCTTAAATCATATGCACTATCACAGATAAAAGAGCTATCAAGCTTTGGGATTTGTAGGGGAAGTTGTTGGATGGGCATGTGAATGGTGGTAGGCTCAAGCTCTACTACAGCCAGGGAGGTCGAAGGAGAAGTTAGCAAATAAGTGTGAGAAAGATCACACAAGTAGGAGTGGAAGATATAAGTAGTAAGTAGATGTACATAGTAAGGTAATATTGGAGTAAATGTGAAGAAAATTCATTAAAGTTTACATCAATCATTGTGGGGGAGTAGTGTACATCACCAAATTTGTAAGAGGGAGGCGGTGGGTAAATTTGGAGCTTCGCAACATAGTCTAGACCAGTTTGATATTGGTGGTCAATTCATAAAAAGTGTTAAATAAGGAGGAAACAAGAAGAAACAAGAAAAGAGCTTGGAGAAATAAGGAGGGTAAGAGCACAAAAATTGAAAATTGCAAGTTTTTCAAGCAAAATGTTGGAGCTTCACAAAATTTGCAAGTTAGAGCTGCGCAAAAAAGGGAAATGGAACTTCGCAAATAGGCAGAAATCGAAAGCAATGCATAGAATCTTAAGGAAGGTGGGCAAATAAGAAAATAATAAGAGCATCACAAAATGGGACACGCTTCGCAAAACAAATAAAATGGTTTGCAAGTATATCGGGGTCACAAAAGCTCCACAAAGAATAAAGAGCCTCGCAAAGCAGAAAAAGTTCTGCAAGAAGAGAAAGCACTGCAAAGGAGAGAAGCAATGCAAAGAAGAAAGGGTTGCACAAAGCAAAAAGAAACTTCGTAGGAGTACAAAGGTATCGAAACATGGGATAGGCATCAACTCTCATATAAGAAGCTTCACAATGAAATTTTGCTTTGCAATACAATAAAATGACAAAGTAACACAAGGCACAAATAAAAAGGTAAATTGTAATTAATGCATTAGTTGGCTCTACAAGTGATCAGTTTCAGGGAAAGTCGTGGTTAAAAGCTTAATGAAAAGTTTGAAAAGGAATTTTATTTCAAAACTCACAAAGATTGAAAGACATTGCAGAGTTGAGCACGTAAATCCTAGTTTTTCAACGAGTTAATAAGTTTAAAGCTAAATTCAAAGTGCAAAAGCAAAGCTGAATAGCAGAGAAAAATGATGACAATGTCTATGAAAGAGTTGGACACTTGATGAAGAAGAAGCTGAATGTTCTAAGTTTCAAGAAAACACTCGATAAATTGAGAGCTCGTTTTGAGTTAAGGTATGAAGAATGGGTAAAGAAGAGAAGCAAGTGTATTGAATGGAAGGATCTATGATGGCCCTTCAGGGCACAAATTTTGCACCATTCTCTCATAGGGACTTTTGACAGAACAAAATCCTCATGACCACATCAAGTGTGTATTAAAGAACAAATACGAGGCAATAAAAACAACAAATTGGGCAAAGTTCTCAGGTTATTGTTCTTTGGGCTTATGAATTAATTTGTCCAAATGCTATTGACAAGAATGTTAGATGGTAAGATATGGCTTAGCTCAAAATTTGATTATACCAATCAATATTCAAACCCTAGCTAGGGTAATTAATATGTCAAACAAAGGGGAGAATATTGCACACCATCAAGCAAAGAGTATACCTCCCATTATTCGAGAAGTTAAAAGTTATATAATTGACATAAGGAACCGCGAGGAGTTCTCCCAAAGACTATTGCAAATATTATGGTGAGGAAGTCGGTTTAACATATTTGAGTCTGATTTTGGCATACAACCAAGGATGGAAGGATGTCCAAGCAATATAGGGTAATTAATATGTCAAACAAAGGAGAATATTGCACACCATCAAGCAAAGAGTATACCTCCCATTATTCCAGAAGTTAAAAGTTATATAATTGACATAAGGAACCGCGAGTTCTCCCAAAGACTATTGCAAATATTATGGTGAGGAAATCGGTTTAACATATGTGAGTTTGATTTTTTCATACAACCAAGGATGGAAGGATGTCCAAGCAAAATAATCACTATCATATGCCAAATTGTGATTTCTAGCACAAAATTCAACTGGCCTGAGCAACTTGTTGTCGAATTGCTTCAAATTCAAAAGAAAAATTTTCAGATGCAACATTTATACAAAGTTTCTATACACACATTTTTGCTAGTTTTGATTCTATTTATTTACTGGACGACCCCAAAAGGGCCAATAAAGCTTTTTCCCAATTATGAACCTGAGATAGCATTCAAACAATACGCCTTTCTAGAAGAAAAAGGTTATGTGTAATATAGGAAGGTAAAGGATAATTTGGCCCTATGGCTATTGGAATTGAGGCAATTGATAAAGAACAATCCTAGGGTACTGAAAAGCTTCATCAGCAAGCATTCGAAAGATATGTATGTTACACTTACTAGGGGATAAAACATGGGTTGTAGCTACTTGACACAAAAAGGTGAACCATAATATGTTGCCATTTATGGCAACGAAAGAATTTATTCTCAAAGAGTTAACATGGTAACAAGGCACTAACAAAGCGGAAAAAGTAGTTTGTGTCTCGATGGACCCTAGAGTGGAGGGGTCCAAGAAGGCGAAGCAAAAAGCCGACAAAAGTAAGAAGCATTAGACACCCGCAAAAGGGGCATCAGAAGAGAAAATTACAAGGGCCAGAAAGACTATTCCACTCAAAATAGGCAATGAGCCTCTAACTAAAGAAAAGTAAACCCATTTCATTTGGATGGACATATATGAGAATGCTCCAACTCAATGGATGTTAAATATGGTAAGGCTAGAGACCCCAGAGTCATTGAGGATTGCAAGGGGCACCACATCTTCAATTGAAGGAGTGGGCATTGCTCAACCTTAACTAAGGCCTTCCACACAATCCTCTTCTTTACCTCAAGCCCTTCCTGTTTTGAAGTCAATTCATAGAGTGGATCTTGTCATTGCATAAGATGTGAATATACAAGGCAATAAGAAGTTGAGGAGAAGATACACTACTCACATGGACCTATAAATCGCATAAGTAGCACATGTAGCACATGAAGACGTCCCAATGACCAATGTTGTAGAAGGGACTTTTGTAAAAGGTTAGAAAGATTTGGAGGAAGGGGACAATGTCCCATTTAATCAAAGGCAATCAATAATAAGCACAAATGATGAGTTTCCTAAGTTGAACGGCTTGGGAGAAATTGTAGGGGTTGTGGAGAACAAAGAGGATGAGATACATTCTAGTGAGAAAACACCACTACAAGATACCCCAAGTCTTAAAACAAAAACAAAAACTACAAGTTAGCCTCTCAAGTATGTGAGAAGAAGGGCACAACACGATGGTGTGGAGGTAAGAGCTAAAAATGGGGAAGTATAAGGTAGAGAGCCTGAGAAGGTGAAGAAGAAGATAAAAATACTTGGGGTTGAATACAATAACAGATGTGGTGATGAAGGTGCTCAAAAATGGAGAATTTGTCTAGCCTCCGACCATCTATTTCCCACGAAAAGCCCCCACCAGAGGTTAGTATTAATGCCTTGCATCAGTTGCAAGAGTATAGTGAGACATCCAAGGTACTCAAGATGGTCGTTGGTGAGCAAGGAGTGAGCAATTGTCTAGTGAACCCTATTCCCATGCATAATTCGTCCAATTTACACCTTGGGGACCAGACCAACAAGAGGGGAAATGAGCACAAAGATGTACATACTAAGATGAACCCTACCACTCTTCCTAAAGTGGGTCAAGGTTGGGAAGCAACCTAAAGAACTAAGCAAAGAACCACACCAATAGACCACCCCAGAAGCACCATCGCATGTGGAAGGCACCGAATATCCATTCTAAGAAGACTCTCATGCCAAGGTTACACCTACTCAGGGGCCACACAAGGTGGATGGTGATATTACATTGTAAAAGCATAGCAAAGCAACTGCCTAAAACTCAAGACCCATGATGGCGAGGAGAATACATGTTGCACGGTCCAAAAGGGTGGGCAGCAGAGCTCAAATGTAGGTAAGCAGAAGGGAACTGAGGATAAGGACCAAGATGCACAGAAAACTAAAGGGGAAGTTTTGCAAAGTATTAGACCAAAAGGAGGATCTAAAGATCTAGTACCAACCAGTGAGCAAAGGAAAATAAAATAGGTTCAATTGGTGCATACCTTATCCTTGCCCAATGTGACTTTGGCTACAGGAGGAAAACTACGAACACATGCAATTTCACAAGCCCTTACCCTTTTAGATATTTTGCAAATTAACCCACAAACCTTCTCTAGTGTGGACAATTCGCTGGCATTGAGATTTTGTCTACAAAAATCCAACAATAGTTTTCAGATTTTTTGGATACTACAAGCAGTGCATGCTCCAAATATTCGACAAGCGGTTGGAGATATGCAAATCACTGAAATTTGGAGTTGGAATAGCCACTTGGAGGGTGTAATTGAAGAATGGGAGACTACTAAAGGAGACATTTTGTACCCGGTGTTGAAGGCTTCAAAGGCATTGCAACCACCGTCAAAGTCCGAACAATGGGTAATACAGTTGAGGCAATAGTTGCAACAAGCATTGGATATCGCAAAACAATGCATGGTGAATATGACGGCAAAAAGAGGGAAACACCAAACGGTGAGGAAGGTTGTTGTATAATTGGGCCAGTTAGAGCAAGATTCGATCTAAAAGTTGTGGGAAAGCATAAAAGATGCCAATTCGACGCTAAAACGTGACAACAAATTTACCAAAAGTTCTTTTACATCAAATGCATCCAGAGGAGCTTCAACTCCAAACACAAAGAAAATGGTGAAAAGCAAAAGAAATAAGGCGCTAAGACTCGTGATAAAACAACATCAAGAAAGATTGAGCAACATCCTTAGTGATGTTGAGCTTAAGGTAGAACAAGCATGAACATTCCTCCAACAAACTAATGCACTATCAATGGAAGAGGTAAGCACAATCCTCACTGAAATTTAGAGCTTGAATAGTTGCTTGGAGGGTGTAATTGAAGTATGGGAGACTACTAAAGGAGACGTTTTGTACCTGGAGCCGGAGGCTTCGAAAGCAATGTAACCACCGCCAAATGCACCTTCTCCCCCATGATAGGTCCATTTTGTAGGCTTTCTCAATTTTGTTGATATATGGAAGGGCTAGTGAAAAGTCACCCATTTTTTTAGTGATCTTGAGATGAGGTTCAAGGAATATGACTGAAAACCGATAAGAGCACTCAAATGAACTTACTAAGTGATTGAAAACCTGCAAAGGCGATCATTTGATTCCCACTAAGGCAAAAAACAGCAATGGCATCTTAGGTGGAGCAAGAGTGGTGAAAATCCACAAGGACACCACCATCGATAAACCTCTTCTTACTAAGCTTATAGGAACCAAGAAATATAAAGAGGCAAGAAAAGTATTGGGAGTAAAGTTTTAAGTTGTCATTGTCTAGGGGAAAGACAATGGTTTTTATACGGGCGTATTGTTAGGGTGTAATAAAGCGAAGGTTTTTTTAGAGGAAAGGCGGTACAGAAGAGATTTGCAAGCCTTAGACCCCAATGTAATGTAACTTGCAGCTTCATAAAATAAAATAGCTTCTCAAGCTTAGATGGAGCTTCACAACATTGGAATCTTCGCAAAATGGGGAAAGTATTGTAAGCTTATGAAAGCATCACAGGCCTGGAAGAGCAGCACAAGACTAGAAATGCAACACAAGCTTGAAAAAGCATCAGCATTGCAAGCCTACCAAAAGTCCATAAAGTTAGAAAATCTCTAAAGTGATCAAAAACATGTAATTTTATATATATTTCAAAGATGTAAAGAATTAGCACATAAACTTGTTGCAAGTTATGAGTGTGATTTGTCAGCCATTAGGGGGAAGTTGCAGTTATGAAAGAAAGGTAATTAGAAGTAGTTATGGCCGACGGTGATATTAGAATTGTATAAATGATTGCAAATAATGTGTGATTTGGTTCATAGAGTAAGAGGGTAAGTTTCATGGATTATATGAGAGATTTTGTAACATGTTTGCTCTATCAATGGATTTCTTTCAGTTTGTTCCAGTGTCGAATATCGCAATTTATCTTGTTTCTTGTTTCTTCCATAATGAGATATAGATTGTTTCTCTATTTTCAAGTCTTAGTATTTGTTCTGATTTGTATTAAGAAAAATGAAATTAGTTCTAACTTCTATATGGTTCAGTTATATAATATCCTCTTGAAGGGTAGGATGTCATGGTTTGTAAATAATTAGTGAAAGGTTTTGCGATCATAGTAATCAGTGCAAGAAATAAATTCATAATGATTCCAAGTCTGGATACAAGATTTATAGGTGTTTAAACATCGATTACACAACACCTAGACTACAATTCCTGATTAGTCTGACTTTGAAAGAGAGACCAAATTAGAGATAACAACACGTCACTATACTCAACCCTTTCTTAAGCCTAAGTGATCCATGCATTGCTTTGCCCACCGTAAAGTTCCACTCCTGTGTTGCTCACTCAACTTGTCTTTAAGGCCACCCTGGTGTTTTTGGCTCAACCTCTTCAAAGTTTGTCATGCATGCAACCCAGGTTCCCACATATCTTTGTAATATATGGTGGGTATTCTCGCCTATCACGGACAACCTAGGTTCGATCCCCAATAACGATGCTAGAAATGTTTGTTATAAAGCTACACCACCAACTGAATACCATTGCAGAATTAGAAGTACATAAAAGAACATAGCACAACTGAACATGACAGAATTACAACTTTACTCCACAAGGTAATGCTTGATACAATTGCTCAGTACAGGGGGGACTTGTCACGTCAATGCCCTTCCTCGACATTCATCTTTCCAGACAAAAGACCCAAGGGTTGTCAATTAAAACACAACTGTCACCTTCAACCATTCATAGCTAAGAGTCGGTAAAACACTTACCTCAAGCTGACAAATGAACAATAACAACATAACAAAGGCAGTTAGCATGCTTTTATTTAAATCAACAGTCTACAAGCTTCAATTCAAGACTCGGATCCATACTACAATTTGCCACAATTGGATTTAAGGCTGAGTGGTGTAATCAGTCCACTCCAGTTAGCCAGCCATTTTTGTTTTATCCCTCGCAAACTTTTATTGGCTTTAAGAGTAGGCCTGTCATATACTGTTGTGAAGGCTTTTGATCTGTATTTTTTTGTTATAGTGAACACCACTTGTGCTTATCATGGATGGTGTAAATTCCTTAAAGCCTTCCACCATTTAATTCTAAAGTGTTCTTTTTCCAAAGGCTCTTAGACGATAAAAATGTCACTAAAACTTCCTGTAACCTTCCATATTGTCATTGGGGACTGCCGCTCCTGCCAGAAAGTTTGCTTCTTGACAACTATTAATTGTTAAGCAAATGTTATTTAGCAGAGTAGTCCAGTGAATTGTAATTAGGACCCAAACAAATCTTAAAATTGCGTCTTCAAAATTTACATGCTAGGTGCAGTGAGTGACAGTAGACACCTGTTTATAGTTTTTCATCATACTAGAAACATGAGCGTGACGACTCCAACTAGAGCAAAATTTCAGTTGGGCTCACTGTGCGAAACACATGTGAGCAGTATAATTTTTTTTTTGTTAGTTAACCTATCTAGTGGCTGCAAGCAGTTGCTTGCAATACCAACACGCATCAGAGCAAGACAAGGGCGCTACATTTTGAAATCAGACAATTCACATAGGAAAGTAACGCCATTGTCTTGTCATAATAATGCACTTCAACCTCCCCCTTTTATGGTGCTCTTGATATGTAACATTTTAGGGTGAGTAGTGGATCCCTTTGGCTTGTGAATGGTTTTCTTCACGCTAATCTACATGTGGCATACACCCATGGTGAGATTCAATCTACATTAATGCCCCCTCTCTTCTGGAGTTGGGTGTGTGTAATGGTCCCAAATTACTTTGATAACTGTTGTAAGTGGAGGAAGGATTTGAAGGCAATTATGTGAATCTAGAAGCAAGCTATGAGATATAATGCGTCAATAAGAACAAGCACAAAATGTGTATGCACAGGATAATGTGACCAATATTGCCTCACTAGTATGGCGAAAATGCAATGAACCTCCCCTAGGTTCTCGTGGGTGCCCTAATATAAAGGATGGCGTGATGATTGCAATATCAATAGATGGAGTAAAGAGGGGACATAACATGCCTAACCTGACAGAGACGAGCTGCAAGAGAGACAGCTTTGGTTGCAATTGCCAGATCTTGCTCGTAGCCCATATTCACTCTTCTGCGTCTTCGTATGGATCGGAATGCAGGTGGGGAGAGAAGGAATACACCAGTGCTTAAAGTCCTTGAAAGTGAGGAACAGGGAGCATTTGCACAGCTCAGAGAATATATAGATATGGACATGGGCACTGTCGCCCACCGTCGTGTCTTTGGGGCCGGTTCTGCTGGTGGTGATGGTGGTGGTGCGTTAAGGTTTGTTACTCATCCCATCTAAAATATTTGTTCTAATTTCACTCTATTTTGCATTTAAAAAGCTTGGCATCAGAGCATGGTCCCATGCTCTGGGTAGCTAATTGTTTTAAGGGGGCGCTGCTGAGAAATTATAGGAGAGTTTTTCATGATGAGCAGTGCCATGCATTTTTTAAATTTATGCAATATATGATGCTAAGAAAAATTAGGAGTGTCTTATTAAAAAAAAAATTAAAAAAAACAGAAAAATAAATTGACTGGATATTAATATACAATTGGCAACCACAATAATAGGAGTAGCCATGCCAATCTTCAGCCACTTGCTGCTTCCCACCCCTCCAAAACTTCTTCTTAAATTGTAGTTGTTCCTTATTTTAAGGTGTAGATATTTTATAAGCAGTTTTTTTAATTTTCATAATGCATGAGACCTCAATACCCAAAATTATAAAAGTCGTAGCCCCTAGCATGGGAACCCTCTCTTAGAGGGCGATACGTGCTACACTATAAATAGCAATATCAAATGTTAGATTTTATTACATAATTTATTTTTTAAATTATTAAAATTATTTTTAAAAACATTATCAACGAAATTATATCATATATAAATTATTATTTAGTGAAAATAAAAAATTTAAAAATAATAACATTTTTTCTGAACTTCTTATTCTTGTTGCAAGTATTAGCTGAAATTGTTCTTTTTAATTATAAACATTCCTAATTTAAGACAAAAATAATAGTGATTGCCCCCTCCATGAGACTACCCCTTTCCTCCTAGTCTTCGTCCTTTTTTTAATGTGAATGAATGAATGAATACTTTTAATAGTGCCCATGAGACCAAGCAATCTATGGAACCACACAATTTTGTATGATAGGGTTGCAAAGTTACGTTTGGGTTATATCTATTTCTTTTTTGATGTTGAATTTTTTGTTATATATATATATATATCAAAAAATGAATTATTTTTACTAATATCTTATCTTCAAAGAAGGCAATCAAGGAGTCAACTTTCAAGTTATCGGTATGCTTGATTCAAATATCCTTATAAGTTTAACACTTCGTGATATAGTACCACTTCATCTCCACTAACCCCAAAGTACAAACATATTATCTTTGTCCAATCTTCTTTAAGCATTGTCCACTTGCGAACCTCACACCTAGGTCGATGTAAGCTAGTCCTTAGTTGAGATATCAACATTTTCACCTTCAATTTGATTGTTGCCCCTATGTATGCTTTCTACTCATTATCACAGATGGGTTTAAATTCTCTGGCATGGTAGTCTCTCTTTCCCCTGAGATGCTTTGTCTACATGATTTACTTGACTTTATTTATCACATACCTTTTTATTTCATCGTCAGTGTTTGGAAACTCTTGTATGTTAATGTCTCATTTATTCATCCATTTATTATTTTGTTTCATCCACTTATTATATTTCATCCATGTGTTCCGTCTTCCTCTAGACTCTTCCCTTGTTACCATTCTAGGCTAATGGTGAGTTTTCATGCTCTTATTTTTCTTTAGGTAACTTAATACCCAGATCAAAGTCAATGTCTCCAATAGAAAAGGCCCTATTTCAGCTAATAAGATCACATATGACACTGATATTTTAGTTTTGAGACTGCTTGTGATTAGGTGTTATTGAATTCTCTTTATTATCTCTATTTTAATTCTAACATACTTTTGCCTCAAACTTCACACCCATAGAGCATCCTTGGCATGGCAAGTAATCCAAACAAGGCCTTCTTAATTTTTCAATTCCATAATTCTACATTCTTGCATCTATTTTCTAGCAAGGATAAAGCCTTCCACCCCTTGTATTCTTTTTGTCCTACAAGTCTCCCAGCTAAGCTTATTATAAAAATCAAGGTTGAGGTACTTATATTTATCCACCACTTGCAAAGGAATTCCTTCAAATAAGAAGTTTGTTTGCTTATTTTTTCTTTGCAAGGAAAAGATCATGACCTTGGTTTTGTTGGTGTTCACTTGCATCTCTAACTCTTGAAAAAAAAATATAAAACCACCCTTTGGTGTTGTCTCAAGCAATGGTTTTTACCATTAAGATAATGTCATATGCATACAAGAGCACTTTTATATATAACTAGTTAATTAAACAACGCCACCTCTACCTTTATTTATCTACTCCTCTAACTTGTTTATTTATATCCCAAACAAAGTGGGGGATAATGGGCATCCTTATTTGACATGAATGTCACTTTTGAAGCATTTTGGCAACCCTTTACATGTTTTGATTTTGGCTCGAACTTGATCATAAAGCTTGTGGATCGTTGCTCTATATATCTCAGAATCCATGAATCCATGTTGTTCCAAAGTTTTCTTATGGGCACTGTGTCGAATGCTTTTTTAAAATAAAAAAATCAGAAAAAACTTCTTCCCCTTATTTATCTCATACTTTTTCTATCATGGGCCTAAGAGTGATGCAGTGATCGATTGTGGAGTGTTTTGTCTTGAAAGCCACTTGCCCTTTTGCCCTCTTATCTTCCTTTTCTGCCCAACTATTGATTATGTGCTCTACCATGCTTCCAGATATTTTTCCAAAAAGAGGACTAATCATTATAATACGATTGTTTGATAAGTGGTTTGCATCTCCACTTTTAAAGAGATGAATGATGACACTAGTTGTCCAAACTACCAAAAAATCATTATGAATTACCCCATTGGATATGCTTTTGATGTGTAGTGTGAGAGCTTCCAAACCTCGCTATAAATATTTAGCGTGCAACCCATCTATGTTGTGTGTCTTACCCATTATGAGCTTCTTAATTCCTTCCTTAATGTTCCCCATGGACAAGAGTTTAGCCATTGTATTAATTATGGGGGGTGTCTTTATCTTGGATTCACTCATAAAGTAATTTTCCATATTTTTTCCATTGGGAATTTATAATGTTGTTCTCTACATGTTTTGTATTTTTTTGCAATTGTCTCAAAAAGTCTCTAGGATTATGTTTCCCAAGAGAAATCAATTATTTCCTCCTTGTTTGCATATAATCTTTCTTTTTAGACATCACTAAATTTTCATAAGCCTTTTTTAATTTCTTTATCCATTCCCAATTTCTTCAACATTCTCTTCATTGCTTTGCAATCTTCATCATACCATGGGTTTGCCAAAAAATTGTAACAACCTCTTAAAAATCAACCTAGAATTTTTTATTTTACTTTTGAAGGTGATTTTTAAGAGGTTGTTACATTTGGTATCAAAGTTGTAGGTTTAAAACACTAGGGAAATATAATTCTTAGTTTTGTGTTCACCATGAATGGTGAGGACACAAAGCAAAAACGTAGTGTTAGTGTATTTAATTTTTTTATTTGATAGATAAAATAAATTTGGTTTTACAAGGATCCAGCAACCAAAAGTTTATATAAAATAAGACATAAAGTCGGGAAACAAAGCCCCTTAGGCTATCAAATGGAAGACCATCAACAAAAACTAACTTAAAATGACTGATAGGAAAGTATAATAGATAAAACAACAAATAGAAGATACCCTTAAAATAATATTAGACCTCCTTTGATATGGATTTCTCCTTTGAAATGGCTTGTTCGCTATCCTTGTTCTTCTCCAGTAGTAGGTCCTAATTGGTTCTTCTCGGGGTATGTTTCGAAGGGCCCTCTAGAATGGTTTGTCTTACCTTCAGCTGAGGGATTCTAACTATTCCCCTCTTTTTTTTTTCTGAGTGACTTTCTTGTCATTATCCCTATCCATCTCTTATTTGAGTTTGGTTATTTCCACCTTCAAGTTGTTTTAATCTTTTATGAGGGCTAAAATAGCCAACCCAATGCCTTCTAATTTCTCAAGGAAAATACCTAATTTCCTACTCTGATAAGAGTTATTATATACCAAACTATTGAGGTCCCTACTTCTAGGACTAACCACTCCTTTTGATGGAATGGTGATGGTTTTAACTTTCTTACTTGATGAGGCTTGGGAGAACACAGAAGGGCATTTGAAGGGAGTTGACTTGTCCAAGGGGGAAGAGGATTTTAGGAGGGTCTAAGCTGGGGAGCCTTCCTCATTTCTTGGTAGTCCATAATCTTCCTCAAAAGGGTCATCAGCCAGGGTATTCTCGGGAGGGCTGTCTTTCGTAAAAGTGTCTTCTGTCAAGGAATCTTCAGATCGGGGAATGGATTTTTCATGCATTGTTTCACCTTATTGGATTAATAAGAGGATGAGGCCATGGTGAATTATAACATTTTTATCACTGAGTTGGAAAGCAAGGGTTGTGGCTTCAAGGGATTTAAGGAGGTAGTATGGAAAGTTGATTTTATAGTCCCAGAAATGATTAATAAGTAAAAATTGATGAGAAAATATCAAAGTATATTTCACTTTCAAGGTCAAGTATTTTATGACTTATAAACATACCTCTAGTCACCTACAAGGAAGGTTTTACTTGTGAAAACCCTTTTTATCAGTCTTCAACATGACATCTATCCTAAAAATAATTTGCATTGGCTCCAACTTATAACTTTGTCTTTATATGCTTTCACTTCTTCACATGCCATCCTAGTAGCTTTGTTGATACTTTCTTTAGACACAATGATTTTCACTCCCCTCAAACTCATGGTTCATTTATTCCAGGTGATAATGAACTCCTTAGAAAGAACCTCATCATGGCCTTTTATCCTTAGCATAAATTTTGTCAAGCCCCCTTTGATCAACTTCTTCCATACTTTCGTATTCCCCTGCACCTCAATGCACGACACCAGTTTCATACAATCATTGTCACCACCCATTTGAGATTGATACTGCTTCTCCTACTCTGAGTATTATAGTGGATAATTCTAGAAATAAACTTCAATAGTCAAACTTGAAGGTTATAATTAATGTCATGGGTGTAAGATCTGAATATCTTGATACACTAATTAGAAAACTGTGAGGGGGGGAGTTTTGCATGCCCTAAGTTGAAATATCTACATTGAGTTGTTCGTTATGCATTTAAGGCTTGTTTGCATCATCATTGATAATTATTTTTTAAAAGTTGGGCTAGGATTGAGTTGGCATCATCCCACATCGCCATTATTTTGCTTCCAGCCCCATAGTTGGGTAGGAAGTTTACGACCATGTTGTTCTCACAGAACATATGGGTGATAGATGAGTCCTCAAAGGTGTAAATAATGCTTCAAGCATCATCAATTATGGTTTTAATAGTGTGGGAGGGGATGATTTATGGTTTTAGTGTATTCAATTATTATAAACTATTGTATGGTTTTAAGATGCACTTGTATTATTTGTAATTCTTGGGTAGGCACTAATTATTGCATACTTACCCACACTTTTTGGGGGGGATTGATATTGAGGGTTGGGGGGGTCCCTCACTCTAAAATAAAGAGAAGTAACAAAAAAATGGCCATATCAGATGAAAATCCACAATATGCCAAGAGATGAAAAGAGTCCACCTAATACTAAGGGTTAACCATGTCCCTTTCCATAAAGTTAAAAGGATAGAGGAAAGCCTTCAACAAGCATAGAACATCAGGTAAAACCCCTATACCTAATAGAAAAAACTTACAAACAAAAACTTTCTTTAAACCCCAAAGGAAAGAGGAGCTTTAGACCAAGGGCGAAACCCAACTTACATAGAACATATAACCACCAACTGCATCATTTCGGCTTACATTAATATCATAACCACACATGATATAAAACATGACACAGAGAAGAGAACAACTACAAAAAAAACTAATGAGTCTTATAAAATTAGGAGCAGAGCAAACATTGAACCAAATAGGTTTAGTACAACTCCCAAATCAACCAATGAACTAAATAAAACCTAAAAAGAGACCAAAATCACTTACCAAACTGAATCACACTACACCATGCTCATTGAGAAATCATAAACATCGAAGAAACCAAACGCATGAAGAAGTGATATCCACCCCTGGCTTCTCCAGTAAGAAGAATGAATTAAGAATCTCTTGAGAACCAATTTCAATATCTTCCTAAGCCTTATTGATATTTGATTTATGCCCTCTCTTAGCTTTGCTGCCACAAATTGCTTCTTTTAAGAGATGTGGGGATTGATGAAAGTTAAACCTTATGGGAGAAGAAATCCCCAAAATAACATTCAATCGCTTAACCAAATTTCACACAATCCCCAAACCTAGATCTTTGAGAAAATCTGATACAATTCCTTTCTTCAATGAATGGCGAATGATAGATGATATGTTGATTAATTTCTTGGCAAAATATTTTGATTCCCACAACATGGTTCTAGGAATCATTTTATTGAAAGGAGTAGGTGAAGGAGCATGCCCCGAGTAAGGATCCCAACAAAAGTGTTAATAGGGGAAGAAGAAGATATCAAGGCAGAATCCTAAACATGAAGATCTTTCTGACTCAACACTACACTTGAGGAGCCTCCAAATACAAGATGTCATACCTGGTGCTAAACATGGGAAGGTTGATTAGGGCAGTGTGTTCTGAAAATGACTAGGTTAGTAGCACGCGAAGTAATTTGAAGTCCTGGATCCCACCTCAACCTTTTGCATCCAGGTGCTTGTAGGATATTAGAGAATAAGGTACTGAGGGAGGGGATTTGGAAGAGTCTATAGAGATGTAAATTTGTACATAAGAGGTTTTCAACCTAGCCCAATAACTATTATTAATTTGAATCACTTTACCTAGACAATTACTGATTCTCAACAAGACACTCTCCTCCTAGAATTCAAGTGGCAAAGCAAAGAGGAGAATCTATATAGGAGAAGGCTCAATCACAGTGTAAAAGGCATCAAAATTGGAGACCCAAGGTTAAAGGTGGAGGTTATCCAATTGTAGAAGTTTTTTACGATCATTAACAATGGCTTGTCTTCGCTCACCTTATACAAAAGACACCACAAAACCCCCCAGGCAAAATTCATAATGAGAGCTCTAATCCCTAATTTTCAAAGCACCAATTCTCAATATCCTCCAAAGAAGCCCATTTTCTGATGAATTTACCAATAAGAGAAAGCCTGGATAGTTTTTCAACTTCCTTGGATAGCGATGTGAAGTTTAAGTTGAGTGAACATAAATATCCACATCCAAAGGTGACATACAAAAGTCAAAATTAATTTTAATAAGAGCATTAAAATTATCCAAAGAAGGCTTGATAACCCTACCATCGATCATGTTGGCGGATCATAATTCCATATTAGGGATGGAAGGAGGGTTAACAAGGGTAATCCTCTCCTAAAAATAATCACTACACCCATGACAAGGATTGTTCAAGTTAGGGAAATCTTTAAAAACTAGCTAAGTGCCATCCACAAGAGAATCTAATTCATCACAACCAAATAAAAATCCACCAAACCCTTCTTAACATCTAACCAAGTCCTATCCAGGGGATTAAGCATAGAGTTTTCCCTTAGACCAAACCTTGCTTCAAACCCTTTCTTTCCCCAAACATCCATTACTAATTAGACTGCTATACTTACCGGTAACTGCAACATGCCAACTACTCCTCGTCGCTCGCTCTTCATCTTGGCTTGACCTCGCAAGCCATTCACCACTACTCACCATCTTGACTTTGTTTCAAAACACACTTACCCATAAATAATCATTATAAAATATTATCAATCAAGTAAATACTTAATGTACTTTTGCTTATAATAATTTTGTCTTATTCCTTTTGTAACTACTCTCTAGAACCTTAACCTTAAACCCAGCCTCCTCTTTTGTCTATACAAGGGCATAGAGGGCTAATGGGTGGGACATATTTTTTATCATAGTTATTATTATACTATCATAATTAGGTTAGTGTTCTTAATCAAAAGAGGTAGTTACGCTACTTAGATTAATCTATGTTACTTTATTGCTAAGCTTTCATAAATTGGTTATGTAAGTATTGCATGTGTTTGTCTTATGGTATATAACATGATTATAGACTATATCTATTAATTTAATATGGTATCAGAGCTACAAAAAATTCACCTCATTCTTTATACAAGCTCAAAGATTGAATCTACAATTTTTCATTCTTTTTTCTACATATTCAACATTCTTTTTTGTTTTTAATTATGCAATTTATTTTTTTCTGCATTTTAGATTTTAAGCATATATTTAGTGGATTACTACAAATACCTAATATTATGTTCTCACCTTGCCCGTATGGGATCTTGGTTGATCATAGCTTGGTGAACATAGTGGGGTAGTAAGGGTTGAAGCAATTTTATTTTGTAAGAATCCCCTATGTCAAAATTGTGTCCCAACAGTTGTAAAACTCACAAAAGCTATTGTTATAAGTGGTAATTAGTTTTACCTAATCTGTGGTATGAGGGATATGCCCCAATTCTTAAGCCATCATACAACATTTTATATGGATCTTTTTCCCCATATACCTCACAATATATATGAATTTCCTAGTATTGTTTATTTCTTTCAATAGGAAACCTCACAACTGTTTGATTATGTAGTGCACTGATAAGTGATTAGCTAGAGGAAGTTGTTAGGAGTGTGGAGCTAAAAGCTTCACTGATGCAGACATGGAGGAGGTTGCAGAATGAGTTGCTAAGTGTCAGAAGTGTTTGGCGTTGGTCTGGCCAACCGGCGTCGGCAGGGTAAGACAGGAAGGCAACCGACGTCGGTCATATATCGGCCGGCGTTGGCGACCCCAGGCAGACAGGGACCGACGTCGGTCACCTGTGTGGTTCGACTGCGAGCTGATTACGGGCAGTTAGCTAACGAACCAAGTGTTTGCATGATGAGCGCTAATTTTAGACTCATAGCTGCGGATCTAATTATGGTAATTAGATGTCTAATCATTGTTTGGATGAGATCTATATAATAGACTCATGGTTGTATTGAAAAAGTGTGCTAGGGAGTAAGAGAGCATAATTATAAGCTCCTTCTGTGTGTGAGGTAGAGCAATGGTGCGTTCCTCCTAGTGCCTCAGTACCAGGTGTGTTGGTGCTGGATTGGAGAGCCAGCTGGGTTCTTTAAGAGTGTAGGATCTTGGTCACAGTTGCATGGCCTATATAGGAGATCTACATGGTAAGTAAGATCGTTGATCTGCAGGTGTATGTGTGTGCAAGGTCGAGGTTCACAGGTGAATAGAACCATTGTTTGATTTGCAGGTGTGCAAGGTCATATAGACAGCAACACAACAGGGAGCAGTATCAGGCAGGATCTACTTGGAGTACAGGTGTGTACTCGGATAGAGCAAGAGGAAGGCAAGGGAGTTCCTTCCATAAGTATGGTTTGTTGAATTGCAGGTTGTTGCAGGTTCATGGGAGATCTACTTGAAGTACCTTGAGTACTTGTGGAGCACGTGGAGTGCTTGTGGAGTGCGTGGAACACTTGTGGTGTGCGTGGAGCACGGGAGGTGAACACCAACTCTGTATTTGAGTTGGGTGTTGGGACCTGTGAGAGGGAGAGCTTTGGGGAGAAGAATTACTGTTCACTTGAGGCGTGGGAAACCTCTGTAAGGTGGTGGAGAAGAAGTGGCATCTTCTTTATTGTATTCTTTTCTGTATAAAGTGTTAATACAAGTTGTGTATTGTCTCTCATATCATGTGTTATTCTGAATTCTAGTTACTTGGTGAATCTGGTTAATTTCTGCATATTAAGTTGCTTGGTTTGGTAATCAAATTGTGTGCTTCCGGTTTATATCCTCCCAACAGAAGTTACTCTCTACTTACCTCAGAGACAAGATAATGTAGCTACAGGATAGTAAAATCTTGTGTAGTCAATGCCCTTTTGGCATGTTCACTATTTAGGACTATAGATTTTTATGTTAGAGAACCTACAAAGCAAACATGCCTCAAACTAGTATTTTTAAAAATAATTTTGGTTACATGGTATATCTGCATTGTTGCAATATTCACTATTTAACTTCAGTTGTAGTATTTCTTGTATATATCGAGTTTTAGTTTCCTTGTTTGGGGTTATATATTTTTTTTAAAAGAACATTGGAAATGCAAAGTAGAGGGATTTTTTTGGTAGAAAGGGTTTCTATGAAGGAAAAAAATGGATGTGTGTGGGAAGGCCACAAACCCATTCCATGTGAATATTAAAACTGAGTACAATTTTTTTATGTGTCATATGGAGACTACACCATTGTGATTTTTCTCTTTGAGATGTTAATTTTCACTGGTATTTTAATTTTTTGAAAAAATTTGCATACGATTTTGTTTCCTATAATTCCCAAAACACTTTTTTCCAAGAAATTTATTTTTGGCCCATAGGTCGATTGCATCGTTTTGATTTTTTCATTGAAACAATCATTTTAACATATATTTTCATAGACACTTTTTTGTATATTTTATATACAATTTTTTCAGGGTTATTTTCATTCAAGTTTTTGTGCTAGCGATGGCAGAGAAAAAGATAACCCTCTCAAGTTCCAACTACTTCGGCTGGAAAAGAAACATTATTAACATGCTCCTTAGTAAGGAACTTTACCACATTTTAATGAATGAAGAATTTTCACCCTTAGATCTTATCAAATGCCAAACATAGAAAAACCATTCTGACAAAGTTGGAGACATCCTTGGTCAGTCATTATCCCCTGAATTGAAGTTTCATTTTTAGGGCATCACAGAACCTTATAAAGTTTGGACTACCTTGGAGAATATTTTTGGAAAACATAATAAGTTAAGGGCATGCCAACTAGAAAACCAACTCACTGCTCTTAGTCCAAAAAACTATCCTCACATTGAGGACTTCATCACTCAAGTTAAACACTCAAGGTTTCTACTCATTGAGACGTGTGAAACTAATACTGATGAAAAACTCATTGTGACTATTTTATCTAAATAAGGTCTTCCGTACTCATTTTTTGCTTCAAACTACTACACACCTCAAGATTCTTTGGGTTTTCCATATATGGCACGACATTTGACAAGTTATGTGAGCAACTTTAGAGAGAATAGGAAAAACTATTTTTTATTGGGGAAATCCAACATGAAGGTACTAAGTAACAAACATTAATGGTCAATGATAATAATGCAATGTCACAACCTAACTTTGGTAAAGGAAAGGGCCCTACTTAAAAAAAAGTGAAATTAAAGCTCAAGTTTAAGGGAAACACATTGGCTCAAAAAAATCCTCCCCCACGTCAAAATAAAGGCAAAGGGAAATTAAATGCCAATGTCGACCAAGAGTGTTGTAATTAGTGTAAGAAACTAGGCCATGTCAAACATCAATGTTTCAATAAAATGGCATACTTAAAAGTGAAGATTAAAAAAATGCAACTTTCCCCTCCTAATATAAGACAAACACTTTCACAACAAGAGGATCACCTGTGTCTATATGGATTTTAGATTCAAGAGTTTCTCACCATATGGCACACAATGGCTCATTGTTTGAAAATATTGACCAAATCCACACCACAATTTTTTTTTTGGGCAACTTTAGTCCTACAGTTGTTGAGGACAAAGGGATAATTAAGATGGAGAATGGTGTATTCAATAAAGTCATCCACAGTCTAGACTTTTCTATGAATCTCCTCTCTATAGATCATATCACGCATTATGGTGAAGGAAAAACCATTGAGTTTACGCCTACCAACGTTGTAATCAAAAATATCAAACACTAGTCTGCTATTGTATCCACTGACAAGGTTGATCATCTAACATGATTGTACAAATTTCATAACATTTTTTCACTCGACCTTCATAAGTCATGATTGCACATGCTAATGACTTGTGTAAACTTTGGCATGAGCATTTTGGTCACCTCAACTACTTTTCATTGCAAGACCTCAATAAGCATCACATGGTTATTGGTTTTCCACAAGTTTCTTTCAAAGATGGCATTTGTATAGGTTGTGCACTTGGAAAATAACACAAGGATCCATTTTCCAAAGGCAAATCCATGAAGGCAAGTGATAGATTACAATTAGTTCATTGTGATCTTATGTATGTTCCTAATGTTTCTTTTTAGTAGTGTAAATACATGCTTACATTCATTGGGGATTTCTCTCGTAGAGCTTGGGTCTTCATTGGTGATTTCTCCCATTGATTTTGATCCTCTATGTTGATGACTTAATCATCACAGGGAGTTCCACCAAGCAGATTCATGATTTGAAAGCTCAAATAATGAATTATTTTGAGATGATTGTAGCATTTTTTTCTTTGTCTTCATGTTTCACCATTTGAGGAAGGATTATTTTTAATCAACCCAAGTATGCTCAAGTGATGTAAGAGCATCCCAAGCAAACTTAAATCCTATAAGTTTTTTAATGTGTGGGTGAAGGAGACTAGGTGTTAAAGGACAATGTTGAGGAATTAAATGAAGCACATAGGGGGAAGAAAAGTTGATAAATGTGTGAGACATAAACAATAGGCAAGGTGCACATTGATCATGTGCAAAACAAGGAGAAATACTGCACAAAATTTTGAAGAGTTGGATAAAATAAACAACGTGCAAGGGAACTTATTGAAGAACATGTAGGAGATGAATAATGAGACACACACATGCAAAAATAGTTTCAAATAACAAGACAAGGGAACACATAAGTATAAAGATCCACATGAAAAGAGTGTGCAAGAGGAAACACCTACTTTAGGGAAGAAGGGTGCAAGCACAAGGTGATAGACATAGAGTCTGAGGATAGAAGAGGATAAACAATCAATCAATGACAACTAAAAATCATGGATTGAAATATTAATGAGACAATAAGATATGAATTGATTGTTGTTAGAACCATAAGGCTTAAGGTTTGACTCAGCTACACTATCCTAGTGCCAAGCCTAATGGCCCAACAACTATCAATATTCTAATGGGGCATGTCAGTAATTAACCTCAAACAACTATAAATAGGAGTATTTAGCCCATGGGAGAGGTCCTTGTTGTTGTTGGAAGGTTTTTCTTGAGTTATTTCTTGTTGGTGAGGTAATTGAGAGCTGACAGAGAGGGGAACAAGGCTACAAGGATAAACCCTGCCATAATGAGAAAATAGTGAGTGATGGAGACAATATAATCATGATATCTAGGAATAGAGTCGATGAGACCCTCAAGTAAAGGTAAAAAGCTAAAAATAATGTACCCCTAATGCAAAATAATAATAAATCAGCCTGTGGAATCCATTGTGTTAGTAGTTAGTTACATGGTGAGGCATCCCTTCACTGGGAACCACTACTATGACTACATCAATTTGGTATTAGAGCAAGGTTGAGAGCCTTAGGAAACATAGGAGGAGAAGATCCTATAGGAAATGGAGAGATAAAGTGACACACCAATAAGGATGGTTATCATATTCTCTGATTTAAGCAGTTGGTCGAGGAGGAAAAGTGTTAAAAAGAGGTGTAGATTGGTAGACCACTAAGATGAGGCAACTAGTGACGTGTGATGAGGGAAGGTGAATACTAGTAGATTTTGATTAGTAAATTATTGAATGGGAGACAACCAGTAGGGTGCATAATGTTATCCACCATAAATAGGTGGGTAGTGATTAGATGAGTGTGAGAAGGACACTCGAGGAATGAGATATGTAGGATTGTAATAAATTTATGACAGTGATTCAAAGGTCTTAGAGTGCCTATGTAGGATTGTGCCTAAGGAGTACAATAATGGATAGCCGATAGATTGAGCATTAATCGACCACTGATCATGAGGTAGGTAAACATCAAGAAAATAAAATATAAGGGCATGATAAAATCATCGATTAGAGGTAGCCAATGTGAAAGGAAACATGAGAATCAGACGTTGACAAAATGTTGGTCATGAGGCAGTCAAAGAAAAGAACAAAAAGAGGTGTGGAGGAAGAGAGAATGGTGGGCATAATCATCGATAAGAGGTAACCCAAGATAAGAGGTGAAGAGGTAAGACACATAATAAAATCATCAATTTGAGGTAGTCAAGTGAAAGAGCATCTTATAATCTAAGTATTGGGTAGAATATGTATAAAGGAGATTTCTATCAAGTGCATATGGATAGAAAGAGATGAGCACAACAGGTGAGTTGGTAGAGATTTGAGGTTCTCCATCAAACATGGGTGGGTAGAGAACATACAACATAAATAAAAATGGAGGAACTATAGAGCAGAATAATGCAAGAGGGAGAATACCTAGGAAATAAGAGGAAGTGGGTCAAGAATGACAACTACATTTTTACATTAAAAAGTGTAGAGGACTCTATAGAGGTGAAAAATATGTGGATAAAGATGTGGGGTGGTACACCAAGGAAATAGAGAGACTTCGAGGAGAAGAAGAGATGGTGAGCAAGGTGATGAAACATGCAATTTTTATGATATTATACCAAGTAGTGTACATATAGACCAATGTCGATATCAGAGGAAGACTCTAGGGCACCTATCCAAAAGAGAGGGATAGGGATCCAAGAGAAGATGACACAGATCCAACCCTAAAAAGATGCCTTTGGGCATTAAGGAGGTTGATGCCGAAGAAGAAAGGTGTCTAAGTGAAGGTTGCATGAGGAAGGCCCACAAACAAGAGTGAAGGAAGAGACTCAATTGTAATGGAGTGAAACGCGTGAAAGCAAGGTGGATATCATCCTACCAAGGCAATAAAAGTATACAAGAACATGCAAGGTGCATAAGTACTTTATGTAGAGGGAAAAAATCCCTAAGGAGGAAAGTGAAGGTAACACAAATATGGTTCTGTGTAGTGTAGAGGATGAGTCGAAGAAGATTTGTTGAGAGCACAATTAGTAGTAGCAAGCAGTGGGGTGAAATGCGGACACCCTAGAATTGAGAGCTCGTACCACATGGTCTATTGGTAAACAATATGTTAATCAAGTGATGAAATGTGAGTTTGAATCACCCAAGGATGAGAATGTAAAGAGGTTAACTAGAAGTTAAACCTGAAGCACATAAGGAAGTGGTATTCATGGAGGGAAGATTTGACAAGGAACTAGAGGGCATCTACAAAGGGATGAAGAAGAGTTGATGAGGAGAGATCGACTAAAATGGACAAGTGCCTAGGTGAATGGGTGAGTGGAAGAGAGGCCCGTAGTTTGTGAACCAAAAGCTAGAAGAGAGAAAGATAAGGAATAATGCACAAGCCTATTTTAATTTATGTGAAATAATGATAGAGACACACCTAGGAAAGGATAAAGCACAAAACAAATGAAATAGACAAAGATGATGCAAGAGAAAAGATGCAAAATCACCAGATTATGATTAGAAGTTGGTATATCATTGAACTACTGAGGCAACCAATATAAGAGGTGAGAGAATACATAGTTGTTATGAGTGCAACAATGTTATTAGATATTTAAATCCTGAGGCAACCAACATAATGACACAATAATTAGGATATGCACAAGGAGAATTAAGTGCAGTTAAAGACTAGTAGATAATCTAACATTGAGGTAGTTAGCAAAAGTATAAGTCAGAAGATGTGCCAAATGGGAAAAGAAAAGGGTGAAACTCAAACTAAATGATACTAAAGGTTGGTAGACTATTGAATCATTAATGCAACTAACAAAGGAACCATGGATTAAATTTACATTATAAGCAATTAGAGACTAGAAAAGTGTCAAACTTTGAGGTAGCTAGTGGGATATGTAGATGGTCAAGGCACGCTAGGGAAATAAAACATGGAAAAGAAGAGTTGTGTGATGAATAACTGTAAACTAGAATATTAGTATATGTTAAGGTAACTATTACAAATCTTTAGATTTTAAGTGAAGATAAACATGAGAAAGAGGGAAGGCTAGAAGAAACACCAATTAAAGTAGGATGCCGCATAGAAATATGGATCGAGTGACAGACAAGTAAGAAAAAAATGTCAAGCAAAAGTCATGAAGGAGAAGAAAGAAGCAGGCACATGAATGGAAGTGCATTGGGCATAAGGAAAACCTCATAAATAATAGGATGAGGCATTGAATAATGAACAAAGAGGGGGTGCAACTATATTGTACACAAGAAGCTAAGGGGGGGAAATAAGAGGATTAACTTAAGGATGGTAGGAGTGGATGAAATGATACTAGCCTAAGTATGGATTAATGTTGAAGAGGTAAAAGGAGAAATAAGGTGAAATAGGTGGGCACAGACCCATGAAGAAGAAATTAGGTGAAGAGCAAAAAAGTTGAAAGGAGAAGGGGGAGAAAGAGTGTTTAGAAGAGAATATGAAGTGCACACGAGAAGAAGATAAGTTTGGAAGGATCAAAGAGAAGAGGTGAAGAGGAAGGCAAGATAAGAAGGAGGAGGAGGAATGATGGAGATAAAGTGGATGAAGGTCCAAAATAGCAAAAAGTAAGCCTCTTTAGGTAGGTAACAAGTGAAGGGGAATGGCATGGTCAAAACTGCCAACCAAAAGAGTGGTTTAACCACTTAGAACTAATGTAAGCAGGGGCTTACATTTCAGTTACCTAGGGAGTCTAAATTAGGAGCATCCTAGGTGAACTTAAATCCTACAAGTTTTAGAGTGTGTGGGTGAAGAATAAGGATACCATGCACTAGAGGACAATGTGAAGGAATTGGATGAAGCACATAGGGGGAAGATAAGTTGAGAAACATGTAGACAATAGGAAAGGTGCATGCAAATCACACATAGAATAAGGAGAAATATGGCACAAAAATTTGAAGAGATGGACATAACAAATAACATGCATGGGAACTTATTAAGGAGCATGCAAAAGATGAATAACAAGATGCACATGCAAATAGTTAAAAATATGACAAGGTAGCATAGAAGGCTAAAGAGCCACATGCAAAGAACACATGGTATAAGTAACCTACTGTATGGAATAAAGGTGTGAGTGTGAGGCAACAAACACAAAGTCTAAGGAGAAAAGGAGGAAAGCTATCAATTTGTTAGTTAGTTGTATGGAGAATAGCTCGTAAGTAAGGACTAAAAGGATGGCCATACAAAAAGATATGAATTGATTACTATAAAAAATTCAAGGTTTGAGGTATAACTCAGCTATGCTATCCCAACATAGGTCTTTAAAATTGGGCACTGAGATCAATAGCTTGACAATTGTTAATCTTCCTACCAGGGAAACTAATAACTAACATTAAACAACTATAAATAGGGGTATTTGGCCTATGCGAGAGGTTTTTGTTTCCACTGGAATGTTGTTGTTGAGTTATTATTTACTGGTGAAGTAATTAAGAGCTAAGAAAGAGAAAGAAGGTAAGGGCCTATGAACTGACCCTACCATGATGAGATAAGAGTGAATGATAGAGAATAGAGCTTTGAGGTCTAGGAAGGGAGACAAGGATCCCCTCATGTAAAGTTTAAAATCTAAAAAACATGTAGCCCTACTATAAAACAATAAGAAATTATCTTGTGTAATCTACTATATTAGTAGTTAAATACATGGTGAGGTGTCCCTTCACTTGGAACCCCCTTCACGACTATGTCATCAAGACATACTTGACCACTTCAACATGAAAGACTACAATTTTGCACTAACTCCTTATCAATTTAGAGTCAAGCATTCCACCAAATGTTCTTCTCCTTCGGCTAATGGTACACTCTATAAGAAATTGGTGGGAAGTCTTTTGTACTTGAATCATACTCATCTTGATTTTTTAATTTCTTATGAACTTGGTATCACGTTGCTATCAAGACCCCCATGAAAACCTTTGGCTAATGGCAAAACACATTCTAAGGTATCTTTGAGGTACTAGTAATTATGGGATGGAATACAAGTTAGGTGGAAAAACCTCAATTTTTGGTTACACTTCTTGTGGGAACACAACAATTATTAGTTACAAATATAATGATTGGACAGGTTATCTAGATTATCAGAAGTCAACTATAAGATACATCTATCATTTAGGGGTAGGTCTCATGACTTGGTCTTGTAAATATACTACTATTAATTTGTTTATTATGGATACCGAGTATATTGGAGTTGTTGTTGCTAGTCCTGAATCAGTTTGGATTGGATGCTTGCTTTTGAATTTGGATTTCCATAGACCCAAGCCACTTCACTTTGGTGAAATAATCAATGTGTTATCCACATTTATTGTAACCTAGTGGAGCACCAATGCACAAACATTGAGATCCACATGTATTATATTAAATAATTGATACAAAACAAGGTTGTTGATCTTAACTTCTTTCAAGAAAATGATTAGGTTGCATACATCTTCACGAAACCCTTGTTTGAGGCTCGATTTGTTTTGCTCGTCAACTTTTGGGACTGAAAGAAGGTGTCGTCAAGGGTGGATAGTTCAATGATTCCTCCATCATTCCATTCATTGAAGTCAATATTAAAGGGGGATGTTTGTTTATTTAATTACTCATACACTATTGTATGGTTTTAAGATGCACTTGTATTATTTATAATTCGTGGATAGGCACTAATTGATGCATACTTACCCATAACCTATTATTATGTAATATTATCAATTAAGTAAATACTTAATTATTTAAAAAAAAATAGTTTTGTCTTATTATTTTTATAACTACTCTCCAAAATTCTAACCCTAACCATAGCCTCCTCTCTTATCTATATAAGAATATTGCGGATGAGAGTTACTATTATACTAGTAGAATTAGGCCAATTCACTTAATCAAAAGAGGTATCTCCACTACTTGGATGAATGTGTGTTATTTTATTGCTAAGCTTTCATAGATTTGTTATATAGGTATTGTTATCAATTAGATTTTGGGCATGCTATGTTTTGTATAAGTTGTAGTACATAGAATGTTACATCCTGATTCCTCACCAAGCAAACTTGTTGGATTATCAGTGGATATCCAAGTTGACAAATTCAGATTTGACTATTTTTAACTAAGTTTAGATATATACTATTAAGGGACAGTAGAATATTGCTTAGATTACATGATCACGTTGTTATGAGTTAGATGTAAGTATATGTTTACTTTATGATCATGTTGATTTGTCATTTCAAGCTATATTTTATGATGAATGTATATCATGATTGTTATGGTCTAACTATTCATTTTGTTGTGAGGTTGATGGAGGACAATCCATCCCTCAGAGTGTGATGGAGGAAGAGCATCATTAGAGAGGGTGACGTAGATGGAAATGTCAGAGGTCGATAGAGAGCTGACAAAAACTTTGCACACACCATAATATTAGCACATGTTAGAATACATAATCTGAATGGTTAGCATGGTGTGTTCAATACTATTGCATTTAGTTCTACTTGCTTATGGCTAGTCTAGCTTAATGGTTATTAGGACTCATTTTGTATGGTTGTGTGTTAGTCATATTTATAACCATTAATATTTTGTAATTTGTATAGTTAGAATATAGTTAAATTTATTAATCAAGGAATTTATCAACAAATCACATTAATATTATTAACTAATAAATGAAGTTAAAAAAATGTGTAAACCAAAAATAAATATATAAATAAAATAAAATAAAGCAAAAAGAAAGAGAAAATAAAGAATAAAGAATAATATAGAAATAAAGACAATAAAGAAAGTAAAAATAAATAAAGATTTTGAATTAATAAAAGCTAACAAAAACAAAAGCATTAAAACAAAAATGGGGATACGCCTATTGTTAAAAAGGAGAGAGAAGTTACAAAAAAGAAGAAAAAAAGGGAGTTGCAGCTGGAACAAAAGGAAAGAAAGAGACAGAAGGAATACTAGAGCACATAATCGGGTAGGTCTTGTACTTGAATTCTTGTAATTTAAGTTGAATATTTCTTTGTTTATTGTAGGGACGTCATGTTGGGTTTCCTTTAGTTGGGACAGATGTGAAATGTTAATTACCAACTTTATACCTTGATTTACCCAACTCCTTTCCATTGTTTAATCATAGTATTATGTGAAATACTATGTAGTTAAGGAATTATAGTTTTTTGTTTAATAACTTAATACAAGTTAATATATCATATGAGTAGTATTAATAATACATCCTGATTCCTTGTTGAATATTTCATACTGTAATAAACTACATTTCAATGACTCTATTGGTTCCACATTAGAGTCTTTAATTAAAAAAAACATAATATAACTTACCAATGAAGAGTATATTAGTGCAATGAATCATAATGAGTATAAGTTCTTACATACCCTGTCTTGGCAATGTTTATGTTAACAATAAATAATACAAGTCCTAAACATTGCTAATAGAGATCAAGAGAATTTGATGGTATACTAAGAATAATTATTGTTTTAAACTCATTATCACCATTTCCTTGTGTAATCCTCAGCTAAATAATGTATTTCATTTCATGTAGTCCTTTTAGACAATAGGGAATTGTTTTGTTAAGGTGTCGCTACTCCAAATGCATTGAGTTCATGTTTCCTTCTTCAGTATTTGGGGCACGTGTTCATGATGTAACATTGATGAATGTATCGTAGATTGTATTTAGTGGTTAAGCTATGTCTAATGGGTGAGTACATCGATGAATACATCGTGAACCTCCATGCAAAACCTTTATCATATGATAGCTTTCGTATAGCTTATTAGAGATATAGGTTAAAGTATAAACTAATGAGATGAGGTGATAGATTTAGTATCTTTCATATGATAAATTTCGTTAATTGTGTTGTTAAATGGCAATTGAAACTATATACCATTATCAATGGTAGTAATTAATATCAAAGATGAAGGCAACCCAAATTCTATATCCTATATGGTGATAATATTATAACTACTTTGGTCATATTAGATATTTTAATATAATATGAAAGGTATAATTATCTAATTTTTCCATATGTATTGTATAAGAACTTTATGTCATATGTAATTTGACGTTATAACAAGTTATGTACTTATGAGTATTAACAGAGTTTTTTTTGAAATGGCTGTGCACGTGCCTATTATTATATATTAGTACCTTGGGGGTATGTACTTGAGTTATAAACTATATTAAGAAAATATACATTTTAGAGCTTTACGAGGGTCTGTACATAAGGATCTAAAATTATAGCGATGTGTATTCTATATTTCATATGAATTGAGAGTTGTTTGTTTATACCTAGTTGGTTAACATAAGTCTTAAGGTGCTCGAGGGACTGAAACTATAACCATATTATAATGGTCTTTTAGCAAATAAAATGGGATTTTTAAATGAATGTTATAACGAGATTATGAGTTTTTTATTTCTTTGTAAAGGATTGATTGACTATTAGTTTTCAGTATTGAATACTTTTGTGCGGTGCATATTATGTGAATGTTAGTATGTTTTAGTGTTTGGTCATATCAACATGTAATGGTGCATCATTATGCGTACTTACAAGTTATATTTCTTTGAGTGCTAGTATGTAGTTTAAACTTAGGGTATACCTGGGTGGTAAAACCCCGTACTTGCATGATTGTTAAATGTATGTGTGTCATTTGATTACTGAAAATTGTAAAATTGATTATGTGTTTTTATGTAGTTGGGAACTTATGATAGTATGGGATATCATAGAGTACTACAATATAAATGTATGTTATACCTAGATAGTACATACTATAATGCCAAGACTCATACCTATGTTTGATTGAGTTAATGTAGGCTTGCTGATATTTACTATGGTTAGTGTGTTTATTACAGTTGGTAGAACTGTGTATGTGTGCATACAACCTTGAAGAGTTTAACGAATGTTATGATAGTATATGATTGTGTTACATGGATAATGTGACTTGCTTTGTTTTGTCTAATTGCTTAAATAGAAGCTTATGTTTTCATGTATTTAAGACTACTTGGTAGGAATGATTGTGGAGAACTGGTAGTTATGTCTCAAGATACTAGGTTATGGTAATATGGGTTATCATAGAGTGTAGTAAATTTTAATTGTGATAGTGAAAATCTACAATTAAATGTGTATTACCTAGATGGTATAAACTGTAGTCAATATTTCTAGTATGGGATAGAAAATAATGTAAGATTCATACATATATTTGATGGAGTAAATGTATGCTTTGGTTACTCCTATGATTAGCATATTATATGATGTGTTTGCTATTAGTATGTAAATTATATGATTCTCATGGTTGAATTATATTTGACCAATCTGCATTGCTGATACAGAGTAAGGAGTGAGATGGACTTCACTGGCTTATTGGTATCACAATGATAGATGAAGGCAGTCTGATCAAGTGGTGTGTATGAATTTGATTGATCTAGATCATTATCATTTATAAATATTTGGGCCAAAGCATGTTTAGTGAGACATTATCATTTCATGAGTATGATTTACATGTATATGCAATATCTTGCAATAAATCAAGTTTTTTTGATACACTGCATGTTTAGTTTAGATATAAATCATACAACACACAGGTACTTACTTATCTTCTTGGATTCTAGTGCCATCACTATCTACTCATCCATGAAGGGAGGGTCATTTTTTGATGGGATTAATGTGGGGGATCATTGGTCCATGGTTGGTGTGGAAAAGTGCTCGAATGATGCTCTCCCTCCCCATAATAATACTAGTTATCAAGATGACACTTGAGATTACCATAGATACTTGGAGTTTAGGAGTTATGCTCTAGAGAAGCCATGTATCTTATTTGTACATTGTATTATATTATATGTAATATTAAAGATTGTCATGAAGAGTTTTAATTATTGGTTATTGCACATTGACAATGGTGACTATAAATTTGGATCAATTGTGGTTGAGTTGTTATGATTACCTTTTTTATTCATTTTTATGACATGTACTCTCATGATATTAGAGATCAGTATTATGCCATGTATTATGCTTGTTGCTATTATCACATCTGGTGTATTTATTATGGTCTCTGTAGATTCTCATGGTATAATCTATATTTGGTATATGTGTTTAATTAAAAAAATCACGTATTCTATGTCTAACCCAGTAGGGTTGTTACATGTGATATCAAAGTTGTGGCTCGAACTCTAGGACCTAATGAGTCTATTTGCGTTTTTGTGTGTTTCTGTTCACCAGTGTGAACCTAGTGACATGAAGTATTACTTTTGTATTTTTGGATTTATAGTGCCTCAGTGCATAACCATTTACGCTATGATTGGCATTTTATGACAATCATGTAATGTGTGTGGGAAAAATTGATTATGTACCTTTAGGAGCACTCATACCCTATTGAGTTGTTAGGGTTTGGTTTATCGAGTGTCCCAATGGTGATGGTTTTATATGAGGTTTTAGGTAGGCTAGTACATAGCGTAGTTTTTGAGTTATGAACAAGAGATTTCTACCATAGTTTGATCACTTAGATCAAACACCTCGACCATGATTATCTCCTTCTTAGTAATCAAGTTACGTTCACCATTTGTGTTTTATGTTGTGAGTGTTTAATAAGCATGGGGTGATTCTCTATTAAAGTTATGTACTTTAGTTTGTATCTTATATTCATAAATCCTTGGAGTGAATTTTATAAGACCATTTTTTTAGTTGGTACCACCTAATATGGTGGGAATTATCTTATAAGTTTAGTGTTGCTATTTTGCTTGAGAATTCCTTTGTGTTAGGAGTTCATTTATGAAATTATAGCCTTAAGTTATGTGGTATAAGAAGAAGTGACATCTCTTATAGTTAGCTTAGTGGTAAGTTGATATTATCTCATTCTCCTTCGACATCATTATAATCTACCAAGAGTATTCATATTTTCTTGATGTTGAAACTTGTTTCTGAAATGTTGTTTGACCATATTCCCTTGAATTTTGTGGGGAAATGCCTTATACTTCTTGTTGAGAGAGAAGTTGTAGGATTTGATGAATTGATACATCTTTGTGGATAGTATTTTACTTTTCTCAGTTGTGGAAATGGTTTGAGATACCGTACTTACAAATTTGGTAAGTAGGAAGTGTTTTTGGCAACATTGAGTTGTGGTTTTTCACTTTATCCAGTGAAGGCATTTATGAGTTTTCTTTTGAGACGATAGTTCTCTACTTTTCACTTATGACTCTTTATAGTCATTACTTTATCTAACTTGTGATTTTAAGACCATGTGGGGTGGAAAACCTTGAATTATATATTAAATTTTATATTAGGAATTGTTATGTTATTATTCACCCTTGATTAGATTGATGTTGTTCTCTTTAACTAAATAATGTTGATTTTAAGTGTCATTTTTGTATCTTTTGCCTTAAGCGAGTAGGGTATAGGATGTGCAAAACATCTTGTCACCCTAGGGGTTGAGATAAAACTTTTAATTGGTTTCATTCTAACTGAGCAAGTAAGGAGATATTGTCTCGCTTGTTCCCTTATAAGGTATTATGGATGAGGTGATCCTTGACCTTAGTATTTTATGATAATTTTAACATTATTTTATCTTAACCATGAATATAACACTATAGGTTAAGTTGTGAATAGGATGCTAGTTATGTTTAGCTAAGTGGCAACTTAATACAATTACAAATTGATTGTATGATTTCACTATCATGTATGTTGATAAATATGGAATCATTTAGCTCATATTATTATTTTGTATGATCTATTAGCATAGAATTGGAATTTATTGAACATTGTGCACTTTTTTTTGGAGATTGCTAAGTCATAAAGACCTAAGAGAAGAGTGGTGAATTAGTAAAATGAGTTCTAAGTGATAGGATGGTATCCTACCTAGCCTCACATTGACTTGGTTGATTAGTGAGTTGGATCCAATAGACGAACTTGTTGAATTCAGGATTTGACAGATGGACTTGTCAATTTTATTCATATGGCCATATGTATGTATACTGTGGATAGGTATTCCATGATTTTGTATACATTGGAAATGTAATATTTCTAGTTCGTATTCATCATCATATGTGTCAGGGGATCCGTGGAGTAGTGACAATATTGACATGTTATACTTATTAGAAACTATGCAGAGTAGTGATAGTATTAATTTATACACATTAGTCTTGCTAGGTTCCCTAATTACTTTTCCCCAAAATGAGAAAAACACTCTCTAGGATAGAGAGATGTGTTGAGGGTCGGAAGATTTTGTGAAACTCTCCCTGGTAATTTGTTTTGGCTTATATGAAGATCTTATGTGATTTTAGAAAGTGAAACTTTCACTGAGATATGTGGGACCCTTCAAGGTAACAAAAGTGGTCAGACCTATAGTGTATAGGCTTGTCTTGATGATTTTGAACCATGGGGTGGTCATGATAGAATCAAACAGAGTGAGTAATACTTGAAAACCATGTATGCAAAATTGAGAGATGACATAGAGCAGGGTCTTGTCGGACCAATACTCAGGGAATAGTACAACTTGAAGGAACTACGATAATTCCTATTTATTTAATTTATTTGATATTATATACCATGTTATTGCCTTGTTAAATAATGTTTTTAATTCAAAAATTATGTTTGAATAAAAAATCATCGAAGATGATGACTAGATTTAGGGGGAATGATGTTACATCTTGATTCCTCACCAGACAAACTTGTTGGGTTATCTGTGGATATCCATAACTGACTAATTTAGATTTGGCTATTTTTAACTAAGTTTAGATATATATTGTTAAAGGGTAGTAGAATATTGCTTAAGTTACATGATCATGATGCTATGAGTTAGATGTAAGTATATGTTTACTTTATGATCATGTTGTTCTATCATTTAAGCTATATTTTATGATGAATGTATATAATAACTTTTATGGTCTAACTACCTATTTTGTTGTGAGGTTGACGCAAGACAATCCATCCCTCAGAGTGTGATGGAGGGAAAGCATCATCAGAGAGGGTGATGTAGATGGATATGTCAGAGGTCGACATAGAGCTAGAAAAAACCTTGCACACACCACATTATTAACACATGTTAGAATACATAATCTGAATGCTTCGCATGGTGTGTTTAATACTGTTACATTTAGTTTTACTTGCTCATGGATAGTCTAGCTTAATGGTTATTAATACTCATTTTGTATGGTTGTGTGTTAGTCATATTTATAACCATTGATATTTTGTAATTTGTATAGTTAGAATATAGTTGAATTTATTGATTGATGGATTTATCAATAAATCACATTAATGTTATTAACTAATAAATGAAGTTAAAAAATTGTGTGTAAAGTAAAAACAAACCAAAAAACAGATAAATAAATAAATAAAATAAGGCAAAAATAAAGAGAAAATAAAAATAAATAATAATATAGAAAGAAAGACAATAAAGAAAGTAAAAAGAAATAAATATTTTGAATTAATAAAGGCTGACAAAAATAAAAGGATTAAAACAAAAAAGGGGTTATGCCTATTATTAAAAAGGAGAGAGAAATTAGAAAAAGAAGAAGAAAAAGAAGTCACACCTGGAACAAAAGGAAAGAAAGAGACAAAAGGATTACCATAGCACATAATCGGGTAGGTCTTGTACTTGAATTCTGGTTATTTAAATTGAATATTTCTCTATTTATTATAGGGATGTCATTTTGGGTTTCCTTTAGTTGGGATAGATGTGAAATTTTAATTACGAGCTTTATACCTTGATTTACCCAACTCCTTTCCATAGTTTAATCATAGTATTGCATGAAATACTATTCAGTTAAGGAATTATAGTTTTCTATTTAATAGCTTAATACAAGTTAATATATCATATGAATAGTATTAATAATACATCTTGATTCCCCATTGAATGTTTCATACTATAATATACTACATTCCAATGAGTCTGTTGGTTCCACATTAGAGTCTGTAATTAAAAAAAACATAGTATAACTTACCAATGAAGAGTATATTAGTGCGGGGAATCGTAATGACTATAAGTTCTTACATACCTTGTCTTGGCAATCTTTATGTTAATAATAAATAATACAAGTCCTAAACATTGCTAATAGAGATCAAGAGAATTTGATGGTATACTAAGAATAATTATTGTTTTAAACTAATTATCACCATTTCCCTGTGTAATCCTCAGCGAAATAATGTATTTCGTTTCATGTAGTCCTTTTAGACAATAGGGAATTGTTTTGTTAAGGCATTGTTACTCCAAATGAATTGAGTTCATGTATCCTTCTTCAATGTTTAGGGAATGTATTCATGCTACAATGTTGATGAATGCATCACTAATTGTGTTTAGTTGTTAAGCTATGTCTGATGGGTGAGTACATCAATGAATACATGCATTATTTGGATGTTGTTTGCTAGGCTTACGAAAAATAATCTAAATTCAAATCTGCTCGATACAAATTGTCTCTCACTTCACAACCATTGTATTAGTTTAAAGCTTAAAATATTTTATATGGTGTATGTTACAATATCGGTTAAATATGTGTAGTTAAAATATTTGAGTATTCATTACAATATTAATTTTTAGTAATGTTGTACAAAGTGCAACGAACTATTTTTAATTGAATTCAATGATTTGTACTAGCTTATAACAATTGCATACTAACAAAAATGACTTATGTAAATGAATTATAAATGCCAAAAATTAATTGGCTCTCTATATTCCCAAATCTCCATGCTCGAATAGAAGTAAGATGCCTGGAGGAGTGGTAATCTGTTGTCTTAATTGTTTGGCCTATGAAAATTAATATGCAATGATCTGTATTTTATCTATAGTGATCTACATCAGTAAGTATGTAATGCCTCCTCCTTTAAAAGCATACTTTTATTTAATAAGCAATAAATGGTCTAAAAATGACCCAGTCTAGTGAGATAAGCATCGATTTAAATAAGAAAATGAGGTACTGCAGGAAAACAACTAGCATCGGGAAGTGTTTTAGAAAACCCATAGGAAAACTACTGGTAACATAATGCATTGATTAATAAAATATCAATACAAAATGGGGACAAGTAAAAGTACCTATTAAATTAAATACATCAAGGCAATCTATATTCTGAAGCTATGACAAGTCAAAAAGCAGAATTTAGATGCCCTGACCCCTCAAATGGGATTTTAGCATGATTCAAATACATTCTTAAGCATCCAAAAGAGGTGTAGAGTGTTGTTATTAATTTAATTAAGGATATTTCATGTCATTTTCCTACATTTTTGTATCTCATATTTGATGGAATAAATGGGGGCATGGGGGAACATGGAGTTAATACCTCCATTGTGTTACACCACAACTTTAACTTTTCTAGTAGGAAGTTTTAGAATTTAATTTGTTCTTTAAAACTTGTTTTTGTATAAAAGAGGATTCTAGTTCAAGTGTGTATATATAGGGTAGTGTGCATTCAAAAATCAAGGACTCTCTATTGGGTAAAAGTTTGCTAAAAGTAGACATTCTCACTCAAACAAGTAACCAATGTCTTCAACGTTGTTTATTTTTTTCTTTGGATAAAATGGGTAATTTGAATGAGAAGTTTCTTTTTTATTTGTTATTTCATGTTGTTGGTATGTATTTTGGAATTAATGTTTGATATGTGACATTGGGTTGTGTGAATAATGTTGTTTGCATTTTTAACTTTTTTGGGTTTATCATTTTTATTTAACCCCTTATTGGTTAGGTTAACACTAAGTGTTTGTGGATGGAATGTTACTCATTAACACTTGGACTGAGTTTAAATTGAGTGTTTCATGTTGGTTTACTTGTTGGGTTGTTGTGTTTCAGAAACTCATAAATATTAGCCATGACCCTATGAGCTGAACTCCTCCACTAGGATGATGGTTGAGGGGTGGTTAGGGCCACGTATGAAGGGTTCATTAGACTGGTTGAATGCATTTTGGACTTCTCTATGAGTTGGATGTTCACCTAAGTGTGTGTTTATAAATGTTATCAAGATTTAAAATAATGGTGTAGTGACTCTTTATATTCTAGCTTATGAATATGGTCATGTCTATTTAATTTAGTTTGCATTCACTAGTATTCTTTGTATTATTGTATTACTTTGCAAAGGTTCTAAATATATACATGATCAAATATCTATCTATAAAATTATTTTTTAATGATATTCTTGTGATGAAATATCATTCGAATTAAAGTTTATTAAGTTCATGTTTCATAATACATGTATTCACATAGAATTCTAAATTATAATGGCAATATTTTGTTTCTTTTTTTCTCTTGCTCAACTTTATGAGCTTAACATGTGTAAAAGAATTGTAATCACCTAAAAGTGGTAATTGTATTATAAGAGTGTCTCTTGATTTACCCTATCCCTAGGCTACCCATAGACATATTCTAGATCCTTAGACTTATATTTCCAGTCATTCAATAAACCATATTCACCTACAACCAATCTTAACATAGTCTGAGAATTGTCCTCTGATATCCCAACCCAACTTGATTAGTAGTTTTCCAAGTGGACATTAATGCCACATTTGAGACACTATAACCAAATAACATTAGTATCCCCAACTAGGTGCTATTGTCCTTAGCCCTAGATCTTCCCAATGGATAGTTTTTTAAATGTGTGCCCCTATTAAAGTTACCCTGAGCTTATTTTCTTATTTGCACAAGCAATAAAACCCTATAAATACAAGTCTAATCCACCTCTATTGATTATATGGAAAAGAGATACAAAAGATATTCAAACCAAAGATAAAGTTGTGCAAAATCAAGGTATTATATCCCTATTCTACCCTACTTTCTGTATACTACCATCTACAACAGTCCTGAGCCTAATTTTAAAACATTTCAAAGATTGAGTATATTCAATGCATCTAAAACCACTCTCATTCTAGAATTTAATTCCACATACATTAAGCACTAGGTGGGATAAATACATTGGACTTGATCCCTTTTTGGATTATTGATAAATAGGCAACTCTCTACATAGTAAGGTGTTAAGGATGTCCAGTCCATCCTACTAACACACACTAAATTCTTTCTCATAGCATAATTGTAAAGAGAACTAGGGTTTTCACGTAAAATCAAGATTTTTAGGTACAATACACATCTACAAATTTTGGTCATAGAGGAATAAAGCATACATGCATAGATGCAAATGCTCCCCAAAAATAGGAAGTCCTATAAAGGGGACATTAGCACCATATTTGGGACACTACACAAATATGCCACTAATATCTAAAGTAAGTGTTATTGTCTAGTGAAGGGATTAATCTCATAATCTTATTTGCAACATAGACTATTGATCAGATCTCAAATTTCCAAATCTAGATCATTTGTGATAGACATTTTTTAGCTAAGTCTCTATTTATCCCTATTTGTTACTATTTCTAGAAAATCAAATAAGGTCAAAATCATAACAAATCATTAGATTAATTAATGAAATCTATTTAACTGATTTAGACATCTCATCCCTTTAACCAAGCATAGGAATTACACATAGTTAAACCCTAAAGTTTAAATCATTTGGTGAACCCGTCTTACTTTGAACATTACATAAAACCCTAGCTTATAATAATTCCTATTTTTGTGCAATAAATTTAGGGCTACATAATTCATATTTTCTAATTTTATTTAATCAACTTAGCTAAATAAAATCAATTTATACATTAGGGTTTTGATTTATTTTACATCTAATTTAATTTTTTATAAAGAAACTCTATATTCCAAAATCCCTAACCCTAGATGCTCTTAGGGTTTGTATCCTTTTTCCTTATATTTTCGTTAGCTACTATTAATTATTTAGAATTTATATATTTTCTTATAGTAACTCTATTTCAATTTATATGCTATATGTCATCTAAAAAATCTCTCTCTTCCCTTAAGAAGAAGTGATAGACTAGGTGGTAATCTTATAGATCATATTCAGATTCTAGCTATCTAACCCTACAATAAGGAAAAGTAAGATATTACAACTCCATATATGAATCCTTCACACCTTGATTACGTGGAATTTAATGACAATGTATCCTAGGATGAACAATATAACCAAAAACAAGATCAGGTCCATATTGAGGATTAAGACACACTACCTCCACTTAATGATAATGATATAATTGTGAACAAGCATGAGGTATTATAGGGATTCAGAGGTATAATTAAAGAATAGACCCATGATCATGCATAGATTTTATAGGCCATATTAGAAATAAAGAACAATAATGGTCAATCTTCAACCACTCTAGTTAATGATGTTGTTACACCTTCACTAGGGCTCACTCAACCAACTTAGATAACACAACCCAAGCATTTTATTTGACCATCAGTGACAACTACTCCACTTGTGGCTAGTTATCTTCCTCCAAATGTATAATCCCTTATGTATTAGATTTTTTATACAATCTAAGGTGTTACATTTAGATCAGGGAGTAGCTAAGCCTTCACATGCCTTGGATTACAACATTAAATTACATACACCATTGGCACATCACATTATGATAATTCCTCTACTATCTAGTTTCATAGCACCCAAGCTCACATTATATGATGGAAAGGGTGATCCAAATCATCACCTCATATCTTTTCATGCATCATACTTTGACTATGTGTCCAATGACTGGCTTCTTACAAAGCTCTTTTCACACAACCTTAAGGATTATGCCCTAAAATGGTTCTATGATTTACCTAACCAATCTATCATGACATTTAATTATTTAGTATATATGATCATAACACACTTCTCTATCAACATCAGTGACAAGATATCATATGAACAAGTGGCATAGCTTGAAAAAAGGTCAAATGAGCCCATAGATGATTATGTCTTATGGTACATAACAGTCTTATCAAAATTGACTAGCCCCATGGTAGATAGAAAGCTTCAAGATATATTCAAATAGAGTCTATTACTATCACTTCATGAAGCAATCTTATTCAAGTAGTTTCCCACATTTACACATATGTGCCACAAGTTAAATAATGAGAGGTTAAGCTCTTATAAATGGGCAAACTCAAATACACAAATGGATGAGATTTAACTATCAAGAGTAAAAACAAACCTCCATGTAAGGTCAGGGCAATAAATAATAAAATAGATAAAAAGAAAACAATCAACATAGCTTCAAATCCTTCTCCCAGATTGGTTTTTTAGCTCTTCAACATAGGGTTTTCACTAATCTTCTCGAGTCACCAGCAAGAGTTCTAAACTAACTATTGGAATATAATGACATATCTCTCCCTCCCATTAAACAGGTTGGTATGACACAACCTCTTATAAATATTTATGATTCAAATGTATTTTGTGAGTATCATAGGACACCAAGCCACATGACAAATAGATGAATTAGCCTAAAGCACAAGATACCAAATCTCATTGAGGCTAACTTTATTGACGTGGGTACACCCACAAAGGAAAAAAACATAAAATAGAGGTAAAGGCACCTAAGATAGTTTTGGATCCTTTTCCTAAGCATACATATAACAAGGTTGGGGGTAGATCAGGTGTTCATTGTACATATTGGGCTCATCCACCACTAGCTTCCTATCACATAGTTACAGAGGAGACACATTCCTTGCATAATATTATTGGCATGTATCACACTATAGTGCCACCTAGACCACTTATCACATTTTTAGATTAGGAGATTATGGACGATGACACAGATTTACATGCACTCTTCATATGAGCATATATAGACCACCATCCTATTCATATTATCATGGTTGACATCAGGTCAAGCATAAACATGTGCTCCATGACACTTTTATAGCACTTGGGCTACATAGAGTGGGATATATTACCTACAAATATAATCATTAGTGGTTTCATTATCCACATTCAAATATCCATCAGGGATATTTTGCTTCTATTACAGGTTGGACCAACACACATAGCCACTCAATTTCTAGTTATACCTAGTGTGGGTGTATTCGACATATTATTAGGTAGACTACGGTTATATCAGCTCCAATCCATCCTATATATAGTAAATTGATGCCTCAAGTATATACATGATAACCATGTGGTTAAGATTGAGGGTGTTCCATTTAAGTATCCTATTCCCATCCCATAGGTAGTTCTAACATAGATTCTAGTCATGCTTTCGACACTGATACCCATTATAATTCTAGTACCACTACCAGATATTGAATTTCTATCTATTACAACATAGACTACAAATCTTATGCATAAATTATAGTTTTCATTAGTATCCTCAGAGGATGCCAGGTCTAATTTTATAGTGTTTACATGCATGAATACTCTCCCTCAAAGACCAGTACTAGAGAGACCATTACATCAACGATACATCACAAATTCTAGAGGACCTTCCTCTACACAGTTTACATTGTTATTAGTTATATTGGGGTTTACGGATTCTTAACATAGGGAACCTACATCACCTACAATTTCTACATCTACTAGATTTTTCCCTAAGACCCATATAATTCACAAGGCATCACAGTCAGTACCACAACATCCTAGAATCACTACTTAGGTAGTTTTAAGTTTATATTATATAACACACCAGATCATGGGTTCATAGTTTCACTTTCACACTACACACATGATCATAGTTCCACTCTTCAACATAGGTCATGGTGATGGTGATTCTCCCATGAGACTCATAGGTTAGTGTGATTCCTACCGTTGTACATACTTCTTTCTCTTGCTCACTCCTTGTACATAGTTTATTTTCATATGCTTGTACATAGATTATACTCAAAAAACATAAACATAATATAATATGTCAAAATAAAAAAGCATTCAAATATTTAAAAAATATAATTTTTTCATAAATTATATGCATTGATATGTTTACATTTCTACTACTTGCCAGATATTGCATATTACTAACTATCCTAGTGTAGTTGGTTTTATCATACACATATGCATCACTTGTTCTTATCAAATACTTATAGATTCTAGATAGGAATTTGGTCCCTTACACTAATCTAGACTAGTTATCATCTACCCATTGGGGGCAATTACACTAATCTAGGTTTATACATTGTTACATCTGTCCACTTGGAGGCATCTCCTACATAGTTTCTGTAACCAAGTTTTATCTTTACATATTATACATTCTAGTTATGCATTGATTTATCCTAATATTGATCATTGATCCATTGCTCAATTTTTTTTCTAACTATTACTAGTTTGATTTAGTATATATGCACCTTGGCATCCCCATAGATCTATATTACACAATTAAACATGCTTTCATTTCTAGTTCCTAGATTAGACTTGATTGTGATTACTCTATTTATTACATATTTGAGGGCATTTGAATATGCCATTATTCCTTAGCTTCTATGCATCTTATCTATTTGTATGCCTTGGACATGTGACCATGTCCCTTGTGTGTGATTTTTAATGATTCTATATGCAGACATTTAAACATGTCCTTATCTGTGGCTCTACACCATGTTGTTTATTTCTTGCATATATGGACATTTGAACATGTCCTTGTATGTATTCATTATCATATTTAGTAACATGTGATGATGTACCTTATATTGTGTCCCCTTGACCTACCCTTTGTATTCCTCATGTGTTTGTATATTTGATTCTTTGTATGCTTCTACACCATGACACTTGTATTTGCTTGTTACACTCTCACACACTAGTTTTTGATGTCATGTGATTTAACAAATTTTGGAATATTGGTGTATTATTCATAATTTAATTAAAGGGTATGAATAGTAAAATTAGTAAATAAATATGCACTAATTAAGCTACTAATTTATGTAAACTAGATTGCAATGTTGACCTTTCTAAAAATAGTAATAAGAGATGGAAAAGAAGACTTAGTTGGAAATTGACTGATATGGTTAAGATAGTGTCTGATATTCACTATGGAGGATTGGGACACTATCACAAATTAAGATCTGACCTTCATTTTATTATTGGATAGGAGCACCAAAAGTGGATAGGAGTGGCACTAATATTGTAGTCCACCTCTACCACTATTATCCTAAGGATCTGAGCTTTATGGGTTTTATTCGCTAGGTTTGTGTGACTCTGTTTATGAAGTTTCAATAGCTATAAGTCTGTATATCTCTTTGTAGAGCATATTTTATCTTCAAACCCTATAATCCATTATGCTTTAACCAATTTTGAGAAAGAGAGGGGGTTAGTGTGTGTAAGATTCATTGAACATGTATCCACCCCCTTGTGTGGGCATGCTGCCTACATACCAATACTACGAAGAGGGATCAAGCCATGTGTAGTTCTCCTACTTGATGTTATTTATGTAATTGAGTGTATAAATATGCAAAAATGCTAAACTATATGTACTTGAGGTGGTGACTGGTGTAAGGATTTGAATAAGCTTGTAAGTATATTGGATAGTTGTATGCAAAGAATAGGGAAGATTGCTTGAGTAGTCTTGCTTGCTTAGTGATATTTTCCAACCATGTCCAAATGATCTCTTTGAATGGGATTTTATCATGATCTTTGGTCATGGGTTGAATGTGCTCGCATTAGGCTGACAAGTATAAGGATGGGGAACTATAAGGAATTGACCATTAGGGCCAAAATTGTACTTGGATAGGAGCATCGAAAGTGGATAGGAGTGGCATCAATGCTATAGTCCAAGTGTGGTGCTATTGTCTTGAGATAATAGGACCTAGGAGGATGGACTAGTCATGGAAAAAGGGGTTTGGCTCAGTTAGGATCAAGTTTGGAAGGATATAAATGACTGAGAATTAGTGAAAAGATGCCTATGAGGGTCATGAGAGCAAGCAAGAGAGACCTAAGGGTTGGGTGTCATTATCCATGCTCAAGTTACCAATTTTTACATTTTATATGACTACATTTGTCCCCTCTTTATTCTAGTGATGTAGCAAAGTGAAATACTAGTGTAAAGGAAAAATAGAAAGCGTACCTAAACTTACTTGTAAGGGTGAAGCTTAGGAAGCTATGTGATGTTGGGTGTGCATAGAGAGAGCATGCTATGAAGTGTACATCTATAATATAAAACAAAGAGTAGATCGATTCTTACTAAATACACTATATCTAAAATAAGAACATATAAAGTTAGGTAAGAGAGAGAGAGAGGAAGAGAAAGGAATGAATACACCTCATCAAGTACACATCCTAATACAAAACCTATTGTGATGTTGAGTGATGCTAGATGATGCTGAGTAAAGCTACATGATGTTGTACCAAGAGTAATATCATGAATGGAGTTGAGTGCTCAATTCCCTAAGAGTGGCTCAAGATGCAAAGGCTGGCCCTTTGGTTCCATAATTTCCCACTAAGTGAAGCTAGGTGATCATGCATGTGATAATCAATGTTTGGACTATGTGTTTGATCCCTCTGAGTAGGTGGCTCAAGAATATAAAGGCTAGATAGTCCTTTGGTTTCATCATTGACTCATGAAGTGAAGCTATAAAATGATACTAGTATGAAATGTGTGTCATATGAGATGGCTCCTAAATCCCATGAATGCACTGTAATCTAATAATGTTGGCATGGATGCTAAATGTATGTTGGAAACTAGGCCACTTTTGGCCACTCTAAAAGATGGAGATTAGGCTTGTATGAAAGCCACTCTAAAAATAGTACACTAGGCTTGTATGAAAACCACTCTGAAATGATGTCAACCACCTGAAGATGGAATAAGGCATGTGACTATTGAGAATGCCTAGGTAATGCTAAATTAAGAAATAAAAGAAAACAAATGTGTCATCCATATTGACCCCAATCACCGGTGTCTGAAACATTGATTCTGATCTAGAAGTTATACCAACTTTTGTATCTAAAACTAGAAGTGAGAGGTATCATGCCACACATAATGCCTCCTATATCTATATTCTCTAAGTAAAAGTGTACTAAAAACTACTGATTCTAAGCTAGTTTGGCTATGCAAAATTGTAGGTAAACCTACTTTTTTGCTTGCTTTTAGAAAGTCTAGTTTTTCTATTATTTTGATAGGGGCACTAAAAATGGATTGTAGTGGCACCAAAACTATAGTCTAAACTTGGCACTATTGTCCTGAGCTAAATTTGGTAATTGTTCTGACATTTTTGTTGTCTTCCAAGTCTATTTTGACTATTTTGATGATTGTTTGCTATTCTTAGTGTTCTAAATGCTAGATTTTTGACTGTTAGGAGCTCTAATTTTTGTGATAATTCCCCTTTTTATTGCCCCCTCTTTTGAGGGTAGGGATGAAGATGTTGAAATGATTGCTCTCAGAAGAAAGAGCCCTATAAGTGTGTTATGGTACAAAGATACATGATATAACAATGATAATCGATAAGATATCTCAAGATAAAACATGGTTTGTAATGAGAGATTGTTAGATCAATAGGGGTATGCCTAGATATATATAACAATTTGTTATCATGTGTAATGTATTGAACTAGAACTAGAAGTCTGGCTAGTTGTTAGTTGTCATAGAGGGATGGAACATGATGTCCATCATGGCATCCAAGAAAACAATAAAAATGCATGATGTGGATCATGGCATTGAAAAAAATGAGAAGCAAACAAGTAATAAGCACATAAGGAAAAAATCAAGAAGTATACAAGGTTGCCAAGGGGCCAAATAAATAAGGGACATGGGCATATGTCACTCATACTAGAAGGCAAGCATACAAGGCATGTTCAAATTCCACATACACATACAATTGAAACAAACAAGGTTAGTGTGGAAGCCAAAATCACATATAAGAGTATAGGCAAAGGACACTGGCAAATGTCCTAAGGCACACACAAGACATAGAAGCAAAGGACATTAACAAATGTCCTAAGGCACATATAGGAAACAATCAAGAATTGAGATATGCAATCATATCTAGATATGTAAAGCAAGAAAGGAAAACATGTAAATAATGGAAATATAATCACACCTAACTAATCAAAGCAAGAAGTGAAAGTATGTAAGACATGCTGGTAAAAAACTAGGTATATGCTAAGAAATACATAAGTGTTATTTACTAGTGAGTGTCGATAGAGTAATTTGTGTAAGCTAGTAAGTATTGTACATTAACATGATAACTAGAGTGTGTGGTGTAGGAATGACATAAGCTGGATGGTGTAATCTTGTAAAATATGCCCCCAATGAGTATGTATATCGATGTATATCTCGATGTAAAAGTAGGATTCCCCCTTAATGAGTAGAGTGAAGCAATCAAAGAGTTGGATGTGACTGCACACACTCAAAAGAGATGAAGTGAAGCATGGTAGTGTAGATAAATCAAAAAACAATAGCATAGAATAATAGATGTAAGTCTAGCATGATAGTAGAAATGTAAAGCATGGATGATGCATACAATCAAAATATTTTTGGTGTTTTTGAAATATTTTAATGTTTTTGTGTTTTTGATATGTTATAGTATTTTTGGATTTTTTTGAGATTTTATATTGTTTTTGGATTTTGAGTTATTTGAAGCTATACACAATCAATCATAAGGAGACTATGTACAAGAAATTGAAAAGGACTATGTAAAAGTAAGCTGGGAAGAGATGATACTAATCAATGAGTCTCATGGGAGACTCCTTATCATGGTGTCCTATATCAAGGAGAAGAATCGTGCATGATCATGAAGCACGATGGAAATGTTGAGACTGTGGCTTTGAAAGCTATATATGCTATAAATGCTCTAAAATATTTGAAGTAGAAACCAAGTGTGGGGTCCCCTTGCAACTCTAAGAAGTAGATGTAGTTGTAGGGCTATTAGGGACCCATCTAAAAGTAGGAGAATATATCTAAACATGTGTTCTATGTGTAGATGTATGAGATCTCAATGTCACTACCCTGGGTGTGAACACTGTAGCTGGAAGCTATTTAGAATCCTGAAGATGTGGAGGTGTATGAACTCTTTATGCTGGTGATAGATGCCTCAACTATGTCTAAATTAGAATTGGAGGAGGAAATATAACTAGTGGAAAAATTAAAATTGGTGGCAAAACTGAAACTAGTCAAAAAACTAAAATTGGTTATTATAAATTAGAAGATGGCTTTGGAGTGGGGAGTGGTAACTCATATGGAACTCCACCAACTGTAACAATCTGATTAGCATGAATGAATTTCATGCATTTGTGAATTGTAAAAGGTACTGCTCAATGTTTCGAGATCCATGGTCGACCAAGTAACATATAAAATACTCCTGCACTGGAAATAATAGTGAATGGTGTGGCCATGTGTCTTAGACCAACCTATAAAGGAAGTATGATCTCACCCAATGAACTCTATATGTGCCCACTGAATCTACAGATAACTATGTCTATCAGGGTAATATCATGTGTTGAATATCCCAAATGCTATAATAATGTCATAGTGCACATGTTCACACTGGATCCATTGTCTCTGATAAAGAGTGCATGATAATCCATATCATCCTCGACTATCTCCTCCTTTGAGAAAGAGATGGAAATTCTAACTAGAACTCTAGAATTGTATACACTAATCATGTTACTCAAAGGATGTGTCTCAAATAAAAGTGCCCTGTATGTATCTAGTGGTGGATGTGCATGATATGCATGGTGAACCCTTAATGTGTCCCCTGTCTCTTATTTAGAATGTTGAAAAAAGGGATTTAAGAAGATTTTCAAAGCTTTATCCTATGTTTTCTTTGCCTGAGGAGGCTCAATTGAAGTGCCAAGATCAATATGATTATCATCTATCAAATCCTATATCTTGTGTCTCAAACTGATACATCTATTTATTATATGGCCTAGTGCCCTATGAAACTCATAAAATGCATGCTGATCATATCCTCATGGAAGAGGCTTTATTGGGTTAACTTCTTAAATAGGAGAGAGAGATATGATGTTACATTCCAATAGTTGTTGTAAAACTTTGGCTGGAGAAACTAGTAGATTTGTGAAGGTTCACCGAGGAGGTTCTGATAAAACCACTCATTGAGGTGGCTCAGAAGCTACATTAATTGTAGATTGATTCTGACTCTTCCTATCATTGACCTTGATTTTATATGGGACTTTGTTGTTACTCTTGTTTGTTGTTTTTGAGATATTTGTGTACTTGAGTTTGCCCATTGAAATTAGTTTGACTTCTCTTCTCTTTAGTGTGTGACATAATTAAGTGAAAGAAGAGAATATTTTAAACATGATTGATTCATGCAAAGATGGTAGAAGACTCTATTTGAAGAGATCTTGTAACTCTTGATCGGTCATGGGGCTAGTCATCTTAGCCAAAATAGTCTTATATCAGAGAACATAATATATGAGATGCTTATTTGACCTTTGTTTCTATTGTGAAACTTAGGCATATGAAACCTTATCACTAATGTTAATGTGAAATGAGCTAGGAACATGTCAGCTAAAGGATTGAATGCATTGATCAACTGACTCAATAGACTGTAGAACCATTGTAAAGCATAATCCTTTAGGCTCTGTCGAAATAGCTTGGTAAGTAGCTAGTCATTTGGTATATAGTCCAAGCATGTTGTGTGAAAGGATCTCAAATATGTCTATGGATCACCCTTTCCATCATATAGAGTACACTTAGGTTAAACAAAACCTTATGGCAATGGTGTAAAAGCAATGTGACGTGCCAATGGTGTATGCAGTAGAGCAAAAGAATCCAAATCCTATGTAGGTCTAGAGGCACCTTGCTCAAGATGTAGCACCTTGGATTGAAGAGAGTTTATCTCTTGCACAAGGGCTGCCACATCAAGAGACAAAGATGTACTAGCTATAGCTAGTGGCATAGAGGTAGGTTGGGCTTCTATAGGGGGTTGTTGAGACATAGTTGCCCCTGTAGTGTTATTTATAACTAGATGATCTATGGTTTGGGAAGATTGACCATTGTTCACTCTTTGTTTTTCTTCTTGTATTATTTTAAGCATGTCATCTTGCATGTTAGGGTGTTTGGTTAAGATTTCTTGAAGTTCCCTTTTATCGGTTTCATCAAAACCAGTGTATTGGGCTATTGTTAAAGTAGGAAAATAATTTGAAATTTGATTAAATTTTTTGCAATAATTTGTAATAGACAAAATGTTGTAGAAAAAAAGTACTGAATATAGGAAATGTAAAGTCCTAAAAATAGTGAACTAGAAATTGCATAAAAAGGATACAAAACTCACAAACATGTAAGGTGATACCTCAAGAAGCGATGGGACCTAGTAAATGCAACTAGAGTTTGAAAGGTAATTATTTTGAGATTTACTATGAAAATTTGAAATTTAAAGTGAATTTTTGAGTGAAATATGTGAGTAAAAAATTAGAAATTTATTGGAAAATTTGTGATTTAATAGGACCTAGTAGATGCAAGTAGGGGTTTGAAAAATAAATGTTTTTGAAAATTATTAATTAATTTTGAAATTTGAAGTGAATTTTTGATTTTAATATGCTAGTAAAAAATTAGAAAACTATTGAAAAATTACTGGAAAAATACTAGGACCTAGTATGGGAAACTAGGGTTTGAAATAAAATTATTTTAAAATTATTAAAAAATTTTAAAATTTAATGCTAATTTTTTATTTTATTATGTAGGTAAAATTTTTAAAAAATATAGGAAAAATCAGTAGGAAATTAAGGTTTCTAGGGGTTTTATGTGCAATCAAAGTAAGTTGGGTTCACTAAATGATTTAACAAACTTGGGAATATTGGTGTATTATTCCTAATTTAGTTAAAGGGTTTGAGTAGTAAAATTAGTAAATAAATATGCAATAATTAAGCTACTAATTTTTGTAAACTATTGCAATTTTGACCTTTTTGAAAATAGTAATAAGAGATGGAAAAGAAGACTTAGCTATAAATTGACTGATACAGTTAAGATAGTGTCTAAAGTTCACTATGTAAGAAAGGGACACTATCACAAACTAAGATCTAACTTTCATTTTATGATTGGATAGGAGCACTGAAATTGGACAGGAGTGGCACCGGTGCTATAGTCCACCTATACTACTGTTGTCTTCAAGATCTAATTTTTTTAGGTTTTTTTTGTTAGGTCTGTGTGACCCTGTCTATGAGGTTTTAGCAGCTAGAAGTTTATAGATCTCCCTCTAGAGAAGATTTTCTATTCAGACCTTATACTCCATTATGATTTAACCAATTTTGAGAAAGTGGGGGGGGGGTTAGTGTGTGTAAAATTCATTGAATGTGTATCCACCCCCTTGTGTGGGCATGTTGCCTACATACCAATACTCTGAAGAGGGATCATACCATATGTAGTTCTCCTACTTGATGTGTTTTGTGCAATTAAATGTATGAAGATGCAAAAATACTAAACTAGATATACTTAAGGTGGCTAGGGATTGGTGTAAAGATTTAAATAAGCTTATAAGTATATTGGCTAGTTGTATGTAGAGAATAGTGAATATTGCTTGAGTAGTCTTGCTTGTATTCTTGTTTACTTAGTGATATTTTCCAACCCTTTCCAAATGATCTTTGAATGGGCTTTTATAGGGATCTATTGGTCATGGGTTGAATGTGCTCGCATTAGGCCAATAAGGATAGAGATGGGGAGCCAAAGGGAATTTGACCATTGGGGCCAAAATTACATTTGAAAAGGAGCACCGAAAGTGGATAGGAGTGGCACCGATGCTATAGTCCAAGTGTGGTGTTATTGTCCTAAGCTGATGGGACCTACGAGATGGATTAGTTATGGAAAAAGGGGTTTGGCTCAGTTGGGATCAAGTGTAGAAGGCTATGGATGGCTGGGAATCAGTGAAATGATGCCTATGAGGGTTATGAGAGCAAATAAGAGGGACCTAAGGGTTGGGTGTCATTAGCCATGCTCAAGTTACCAATTTTTACATTTTATGTGACTACACCATGAGTGACCTCATGCATCTACCCTTCCTACTTGGGAGACTTGATGGACATCATGCCCCACCCCCTAGGTAGTTACTTAGATTTTACTACTATATACATTACTTACATTTCTCTTGACACCCTTGTGCAATGCTAGATTACAATATACATCTTACATTTCTTATTTATGCTTAGATACATTTATATTTTGATGTTATGTTTTACACTATATTGGAATATCATGCACATGCTACGACTAACATGTTTTGTAGAACTACTTTTTTAGAGGGTAGTTATTCCATAGATTTCACAATTACCCTCAAAAGAGGGGGTATTTATAGGGGTTGTCATAGAGATTAGGCTCATATGTTATTTTTCATAGATACATTTCGGTACAAAGGCTCAGTTTTAGATATCAGACTCAAGGTAGACACAAAATAGAAAAGAGACTTAGTAGTCAATTTAGACCATATAGGGATCAAACTAGGCAGTCATTAACACCTAGAGTGGGATACTAGCACCATAGGATGCTACTATCCACTATAGGGTGCTACTATTCATTAGCCCCAACTTCAACACAATCCATATAATTTAGACCAGTACATAAGGTGCAATATAGATTTGTATAAATACAATCATAGGTTTGGTAGTTATGTTTAAATTTAGCTTAGATTTAGTCATTTCAATTCAAATTGATACTAGTTACTCAAATTTGGGGGCATCATGCATGGAATGATCACTCATACATTTAGATTAATTACATAGTTTCAACTATTACATACTTGATTTATATTTAGTATACTCAAATACCAGATTGGAGGCATGTGCACGACACATAGTTTCTATAAACTCAACCTTAGATAGATTGATCAGATGGAATGAAAAAATCCATGTCATTCTCTGTGGTATATACACTTACTCTCACATTATAGGCTATAATAAAATTCATACCTTACTCTATATGTAATGGTTGACATTCTTGAGTGGCCTATAACCACCTAATATACCTGAGTGGTCATAAAGCCAAATACACAATTATATTACTCAGTCAGATAATTTTAACATTTTGTACAATATAGTTATAGATTTATCCACTTCACATAGGGGGAAATGATGGATTCATGGCCTACTTGAGTTACTGATCCACCTACATGAGAGGGATTGACACACTTATAGTCTTATGCAAGCTATTCAAAGAGATTAGGATCCATCAAGTAGGGGTGGGAAATGATAGAATCAAAACTGAATTGAGTTCTTAAGCCACCCATATGATGATTGAGTAAGACATCATCTCAGTTCAAATTATTCAATGATATGATCACTATGCACATTCACATACATAGGTTATCATTAGGTTCATGCATTGGTTCACATATCCAATAAGGTGTATTCGTACCTTTCGTCTCTCTTTACTCAATTATTTCGTTTTAGCATAGTATTTTGATTTTGATTATATCTTAAGTGAGGACTAATTATTGTATGTTTCATTACAAGACATTGCTTTGGATCATGTTTCACATAGATAGACCCAGATTCACATATACAAACTTAGCTACATGGGATTCACTTCCAAGGTAAGTCTAGGTACACTTATTTTTTATTTATAGTAGTCATTTTGATTTGCTACATTACTAGCATAAATGAGGGGTCAATGTAATCACCTAAAAGTGGTAATTAGATGTTAAGAGTATTGCTTGAGTTACCCTACCCCTAGGATATCCATAGACATATTATAGATCCTTATACCTACATTTCTAGTCATTCAACAAACCATAATCACCTACATCTAGTCTTAACACTATCCCAAAATGATCCTCTCAAATCCCAACCCAACTTGCTTAGCAGTCTGCCAAGTGGACATTAGCACCACATTTAGGACACTATATCCATATGGTGCTAGTGTCCTCAACTAGGTGCTACTATTCTTAACCCTATATTATCACAATGGATATTTTTTCAAATGAGTGCCCCTCCTAAGGTCAGACTAAACTCATTTTCTTATCTACACAAGCAACACAACCCTATAAATACAAGTCTAATCCACCTCTATTGATTAGATGCAAAAGAGATGCAAAAATTATTCAAACTAAAGATAAAGTTGTGCAAAATCAAGGTACTTTATCCCTATTCTATGCTACTTTTTGCATACTATTATCTAAAAAATCCCTAAGTCTAGTTTTCAAGCATTTCAAAGCTCAAGCACGTACAAGGCATCAAAGGCCACTCTCATTATAACATTCACTTGCACATACATCAAACACTAGTGTGGGAGAACTACATTGGACTTGATCCCTATTCAGAGTATTGGTATGTAGGCAACTCCCTACATAATAGGGTGTTGAGGATGTCTAGTTCATCCTACTAACACACTCAATTATTGCTCATATCATACTTGGTAAAATAACTAGGGTTTGTACATCAAATCAAGCTTTCTAGGTATAATACATAGCTACAGGTTTCAGTCACACATGAATAAAACATACAGACACAAGCACAGGTGCTCCCTAAAAATAGCAATAGTCTCACAAAGGTGACATTACCACCACATTTGGGACACACAGATGGGGCTATTATCCAATGAATAAATGAATATCAGAATCCTATTAGTGACATAGACTACTACTCAGATCTTATATTTTAGAACCTAAATCATTTGTGATAATCAATTTTCAGCTAAGTCTCTATCTATCCCTATTTGTTGTTATTTATATAAAGTCAAACAATTTCAAAATCATAATAAATTAGTAGCTTAATTATTGTAATTTATTTAACTAAATTAAGCATCTTAACCCTTTAACCAGACATAGGAATTACTTATGTAAAACCCTAAAAGGTTAAATTGGGAATATAGTAGTAGGTTTTAGTTGATTTTGTGTTAATTTTCAAATATACAATATGTAATATTGGTAATATTATTAAAAATATTATCTTATGTTTGATTCTCAAAATTATTATTATGTGAGAGTAATTTGAAATTGAACAAATATTTATGTTAATGTTTTTGTTGAGTTTTAATGTTTATTAATAGTCATTTTGGGAAGGTAAATATAACCCTAAATGATTTAAATCATATTTGGGTTTTAAGATTTTACCTTATTCATTGGTATTCAACTATTTATTGTGGAAATATCACCTTGATTTGCATATTTGTATGATGTTTGTGTCATTAATTTTTGAGTTAAGGTGTTTGTTAACATTTGATTAATGATGATTTTAGTCTCTCGCATGGATTATAATTTATTACTATTAATAATAACTATTTTTATACATTTTATTATCATTAAGTGGATTAGATATATGATAATTATTTTCATTATAACTTTTAATACGTATTGTAACTACTAGCTTATTATTCGAGTAAGTAATTTAAGTGTTAAGTTTAAATTAAGGATTGAATAAATTTTTTCTTAAATGAAAATGTCACTAATCATCAGTTTTTGTGATTAGATCAAAATTTTAATACTAATTATATAGTATTTGATTCCTTAGTATTTTGATTAGGAATAAAACATGTAGTTTAAGTTGGCTTGAAACATGATACTTCTATTACTAAAAGGGAAATATCAATTTATTTGTCAATGAAATAAGAGTAGTTGGAATTTTGAAGTGTTTGCATGTTTTCCATTAATTAAGTAAAAAAGTTTACTTCATGCAAAGGAAAACTTAGATCTATGTATCATTTGAATGATTTTAGAATTAATTAATAGAATGGATGCATGGTTTTAAAGCTTACTTATCAATAACATTTTCTTAAGCTAAAAGACATTAGGTGAGTTTTATATTATTATGGATATTGGGCTTAGTCTTAGAGGCATTCATGAATGATATGAATAATTGAATTCTATTTAGGATCATCTAATTATTGAAATGCATAAGATGTTATTGTTCATTTTGAAAAAGGATTGTGTCAAGTACTATGATGTTTTGGTAAAGGTTTTCAAATTGTTTATACATGATTGGTTAAGTTAGTAATTTACTGCAACCATATTATTATTTAGATAGAATGTTGGAATATTCATGCATCAATTCAATTGTTTTTACATTTCACTATTAAGCATGACAATTAATTTTCTAAAATGAGTTTGACTTATAATATATAACTAATACTTGTTCTTATATTATTAAATAAGAACTTATCAATACTTGATGTTAATGTTTCTAATTTTATTTTGGTTCCACTCATATTTCATCCTTAATTATATATTTATGTATAATATTAGTGATGTTGTCTCAAATGACCCTCAACTATAAAATGGTGAAATTTAATAACAATTTACAAATGTTTGGATTAATAAGCATAATTTTTTTTTTGAATTATTGATTCATGAATTCTCTTCATTTGAGAATTCCACCATTTAGGGGTAGATGTAAATTTTTACATTCTAACTATTAGTTATATATAACTATTTAAATTTAATGTTAATGACTCAAGGATCATCGAACAAGATATGTATTAAATATCACATCTTGCATACAAAGAGAGTTTCTATCTCAATTCTTATTGGTACTTCCAGTGTTGAATTCTTAAATTTGTTTACTTTCAAAGAATGCTCACTTAGCACTTGAAAAAGGGTAATTATTAGAGGCCAACAATATTATATTCATAAATATAATCTATCTAATTGATATGCATATGAAGGATGAATGAATAAACATAATTTAATCTTAAGTTGTTTTAAATAGCCTATGATTTATATAATGGAATATTTGATACATAATATATGAAGCAATGACCATAAGTTTTGAAGTGTAAATGTTTTGATGGGGTAACATTGTATGTATCTAGTTTAATTGTTATGACAATAGGAGCTATTAGGATAACACTCTAATTTTATAATAAGTTTATATTCCTTAATATACAAATAGATAATTAATAGCTACTTCATATTAAATGATTATGGTTGTAAATATTGAGTCAATATGTATGTTCCTTTGTTAAGAAAGGTTTATGATTCATATCAAGTGAAAGTTTTAATGAGAATGAATAGGGTGAATTAATACTTTTGATTTTGTTTCATTAATCTGATTGGGTTAATTTTGAAATGATTTGGGTAATACTCCTCGCAAGCAAATTTTATAGTCATATTTAGTATGTTGGCAGATATGTTTATGAATAAAAGTAGAACCATTTATGTATAGAAGGATTTTATATAACAATAAATGTTAAGAAGGCAAGAATTTAGGTTGTAGTTTGTTTTACTTAATTATATTTAAATATAATTTTTTGTGAAGTGATCACTCATTTAAAGTTGAGTCTTGATAAGTTGGTTTTATAAAAATAATTGACTTGAGAGAATATTCAAGTCATGATTTATAAAGTTATGTAAGTATGCTTATATATCCCAATCTTAATATACTTTAAGTGATGAATTATTTTATTATAAGGTCCATTAATGAAGACATATTCTTAAATAATTTAACTTTCACAAACTTTCTTATGATATTTAGCTAGTATCAAGTCTGAGTTATGCATACTTGTTAAGTCTTTCAATAATTTTAGTGAAAAAAACACTCTATTTGACCTGGTTTAAAAAAAAATGAGGTTCATTAAATTTGTTTAATTTCAAAAATATTGTATTAAAATAAAAAAATTATAATGAATACCACCAAGAGGTAAGAGTAATTTTGGATGATGAGCTTGATGCAAAGTCATTTTCTAAATTTTCTATGAAAAAGGATACCCTGATTAAGCATAAAAAAAATATTTTTGTACCTAAATATAGGGAATTGTAAATTAAAATTATTAAATAAGTGCATACACCACCTCATTTAGATTTTCAGTTTAACATGTTCTAGTGCTTTAATGCCTAGGGTTTTGGGCATGGATCAGTCCCACTATAGATAGATCGACCCCCACCCTTGACCTCCTAACTCCAAGAAACCAAGAATAAACATCAATTAACTTTACTTTTCATTATTTTTGGTGAGAATAATATTTAACATAAGACTTTAGATGGATGCAAACCACTAGATTTGGTGTTAATATCTTTTCTCATCCAGGTGTCAAAAATATGACACAAGTTAAAAAGATTTTATTTTTTGCCTGGTACGAAACATGATGTGGCTAATTTTGTGGCCAAATGATTGGAATTATAGTAGTTAAAGGTTGATAATTTCCATCCTATAGGTCTACTGTATCTTCATAAAGTACCAAAACATAAGTGGGCTATACTTTCACTTTTTTTTAATTTTTTGGATACCTAAATCTCATAGTGAACATGATACTATTTTCATGGTAATTGATAAATTAACCAAGGTTGGCCATTTTATTATTGGAAATATAAATGATGATGCTTCCATGTTTTTATAAAGATTTGTAAAAGAGGCTGTTTTGATGCATAACATGCCAGAATTAATCATTTCAAATATAGATAAAAATTTCACATCAAATTTTTGGTGAACTTTGACTACAACACTCAAAATATGCTTAAATTTTAGTTCTACGTACCACCTTGAAATAGATGGTCAAACTAAAAGGTTAAATAAAGTGATTGGAACACATGATGTGAATGCATGTCATGAATAAAAAAATTAAGTGGGAATATTTTCTCCATTTATTTGAATTATATTATAATAACACTTATCATTCTATAATTAAAATGGATCCTTTTGAGGCTCTATATGGGTGTAAGTGCATAACACCACTTAGATGGGATAACTTTGAGAATAAAGTTATTTCTATACCTGATGTACTTTAGGGATATGATAAGTAGATGCCTCTTATTCAATAAATTATACAAATTACCTCTGATCGACAAAAGAGTTACAAAGATTAGAAAAGAGTGCTACGTGAATTTAGTATTGGTGATAACGTATTTTTATGAGTTAAATCTCATAAAATTTCCATTAAGTTTGGAAAATATTCTATATTAGCTTCATTTTTTGTTTGACCTTTTGACATCATTGAAAATATCAGTCATGTTACTTATTGTCTAGATCTTCCTTCTTCTTTGTCTAGGATTCATGATGTTTTTCAAGTTGTTTTATTAATAAAATACATATTTAATCTTGCTCATATTTTTGGGAAAAAACTTTAGATTAAGTAAGAGGACAAATTAGAATTGGAACTGATGAGTATCCTAGACCACATAGTGTTAAGAACTGAAATAGAGAAATTCAACAAGTTTTGGTTTAATGGGACCCATTTAGTGAGAGGAATGCTACGTGGGAAGATGGAATTATTTTCAGGGAACATTACCCATAGATATTTGATTAGTCACTGAGATGATTCATTTTTAAGAGGGAGAGGATGTCATGACCCAGTATGAAACAACTTTAAAATTGTGTATTATTATTGACATAGACAATTGTATAACATTTTCATCTGCTATTTTGATTCCATATCATATTATGGACTTGCTTGGATACTTTGATTTTAATGCCATTTTATCACTATTTTAGAAATGACTAGGTTATAAGGTTTTATATTTCAATTGATCATTCAATTATAATCATTGGATATATACTATCGATGCCTTTTTTATGACTGTGGGATTTAAAATGAGTTAATCTTGGTTGATGGAGTTCAGTTGGAAGGGTTGTACTAATAACAAGCCATTTATATTCTAACAATGATTATCGAGACATGAGTTTCCAAAACAAACTCAGCTAGTATGTATACTAGCATCTATTAACTGTGATTACTTTTTAAGTTTGATCTTAATTATGTGTTCATATGTTTTGATTTTTTGATTCAATTTTACTATTATATTTTTGTCATCATATTTATCTATCTTAAGATGGTTTCTACTTTTTTAAAGATTTTATTTATTTAATTTGATAGTTAGGGTCGATGTCATTTAGGAATATTTAGCATTGATGTCACTTACGTGGTACACTATCCTATTTGGGATTGATTCCATGTTTTACAGGTAATGATTGTCATGATATTATCTTTGTGGCTTGATGTCTTAGGTGTCTTATTACATTGGTAATCTTTCTTTAGTCTTAATTCCAAAATTGTTAAGTATTTTTTTGTTGACTTACAACACATTTTATCTTTGTGTTTGTTATCTTGAAAGTCTTTATTTCCTGGATTACCTTGTTATGGATCTTTGTTTTCAAGGTGCATGATCTTAGTTTTTGACTATGAAGTTATCATGGGACCATTATTGGTTATATTATTATTATTTTTGTCATGGTCACTATTGTTTTTGTTTTACCAACATACCCTAATTTCATCATTGAAATCATGGAACCTCTTTTTTCTCTTGATTCTAGTCTTCTAGTTTAATCAAGTCTAGGCTTGCTTTATTTATTTATTGATTTGAATGGAAAGGGTCTTTACGAGGTTTTTTTTGTAATGTTATATGGGATTCACTATTTGATCTAAGTCTAAACTTATTTTTTACATTGTATACACTTAGTCTAAAATAGTTTATATTTGGGGTTATATTAACATGGATGTCTAAATTTACATGAACCTAATAAGCCATTGTATATTTTGAAACATGTTTCAAAGTGCATTAGAATTTCCATATTTTTACACCATATTGCCTTAGGTTTACACAAAGGTTATGACCATCTTATAATTTTTACACTCTTTTATTTAGTAATATGGTTCGTATCTACTCATTTTCAAGATAAAATGGCTTAATTTTCATATGGTTTTCATTTTCAGAGTTACTCATTTTATTCATATTAGACTGGTTACCTATGAATTTGAAAAAATGTTCTTTTTATTTATTTTTTCTTACTATATGTTTTAATTATATTTTGTTTTACCTTAGTTGTTTATGTGTAATTTCATATTTTGAATTCTAATAACTATGTTATTTTTTTGTAGGCCAACGATCATATTCTTTCCTAAGATCCCCAAGAAAGTGAGGGGTTCCTCTTTTTAATTGATCATTTATTTGAACCTATCTAGGATATAGTCACTTTGTGAGGACCTTCTAGATTCATAAGATGAGGACACATGTCATGATCTTGCTTCTTATTTTCATTAGGTTATTTTGATCATTAGGCCTTACCCCTAAGCTCTCGCATAAGTGATATCACACCACATGGTGAGATCTCATTCCTCCATGTCCCTAGGGGTAGTTAGTGTACTTCACGCTTGAAATATGTCCCAAGTAAGTATGATTTAATGACCTGGCATGATCTATTTTATTTGTATCCTAGGTGGTCCATACACATTGAACATTTTGAAAACCTTCTGGATACCTATGATGATACCACTTTTCATGATCTTGAGGCCCTGGTAAAGTTAATACATATTATATTTTAAATTAGGGCTCATGACCTCTTAGATGAGTGAGATGATTCCACATGGCATGATATCAATGTATCTCATCTATATGATGGTCTGAATATGGTGAAGCCCTATTTGAGCCCTGGGTAGACATCGATATACCATGTGGCATGACTTGCCGATTGGATGACTTGTTGGAATCCATTTAAAAAATTCACTAACTTAAATTTGATGGTCATCTAGCCTATAAAAAATCATGACTTGGATCAACTTTATCTGAACTAAATATATGAATTTTCTTAAGTCATGGGATTCTTAATCATATTAATGCTTATTATAGTATTACTTTAGTTTTTTCCTTTTGTGTAAAATTGACTAGGGCTTTTGTCAATTACTTAACTATTTACATGGTTTTTACATTTTCTTTCACAATTTGGTTTATGGTTGTTTCATCATGATATTATAATGACTAAGTATTTATATTGTTTTGTATATAGGATTAGCTGATTTATCTCTAAAATATGTAAATTGGATAAGTGTTTGGTAGAAGGACCTTTGTAGTTTCCCAATTTGTATACCTTTTACTTTTTGTTTATTTTTATTGACGTAACCATTATCATTTACAATTGATAAATTCATATTCTAATGGTTATTTTCTATTTTAAAAAACTAACGACTATCTCTTGTCTTTTTTAGGCCTTCGGTAAGTGTAGAATTACCACATGGTGATTGTTAGCTTCCCAAAACTCACTAGACTTGGTCAATTTTCAAGGATCCTAAATTCCCTAGATAAATGGGATGTGACCATGTGTCAAAATCCTTATACATTTCTACCTCAAGTTGTTCCATGCATAATTTATTTCTCTACATGCCCCAGATGAGAGAGATATAACCACCTATCAAGATATCATTTCCTCACTTCTCTGGAACACTTAGAACAAAGTACCCACCCAAGGATCTTCCAAGTGAATGGGATGATGCCAAATGGTGAAATACCACTTAATTATGTTATTGGATTAGGAGGTACCTATTTAAAAAACCAACAACCCTCCTGGTGGATGAGATGCAACCACTTGGAAAGATCCCATTTACCTACACTCTTGGGAGGTTCAAAATGGTTCAGACAAGTAACCAAGCCCTAAATGCCTGAGATAATGCCACTTGTCAAAATCTCAAGGCGCTAGAATGGTTAAGACATATGTGACATCGATATAGGAAAAATGAGATCAAGGTGGATGAGATCTCACCACATGGTGAGATATCATTACACTAGAGCCAAGAAAAATTCAAAATGCCTCGGACCCCTAGCCAAGCTAAAGATGAATGAAGTAATACCACATAGAACAATCCCATCAAATAGAAGAAATGTATGCATCATAGAACCATGGGAAATATCCACCTGGTGAATATTTCATGAGAAGTCTACATGGACCTTTCCAAAATGAGTTTGAGTTAAAATTTGATGGTTTTCTCAACCCATCAAGGTCGTTAATGCCTAGAAATTGAACTATGGGTCCATTATGATTTGCATAACTAGGTTATGATTTATTTATAGTATTAGAAGGATCATGGGATACATAATTCCAAGTATACCATGTAATGTCATTGGCATATTAGTGGTGTTCACTTTGGTACCAAGTGAAGGTATTAAAAGATAAATTCTACCTTAAAAAGATATGATCTTTGCGTGTGTAGAATGTGACCAATTGATGATCCCAAAAAATATCCCAAGGGCATTCCATTACATAGCATTCAAGTGTAATCAGTTAACATGATCCATGTAACTTTGATCATGGTTAGAATGGAACTTGAGTTATTCGTAAGTGGATCCAACTCATTGATCTATATAAATGCTTATTTATGGGTAGATATAGGGATTGATTAGAATGGAATTCTATAAAAGACTAACTCTTCATTATATGAATGGCTAGTTAATTTATATTTAAAGACTAGAATAAAATAACCAAACTCTTTTACTATTTTTATTATTGTGTTTACTTTCCTATTTAGTTTCTTTCCCTATGAGCTATATTGTTCTAAGGCATTTTTGAAGTTTTAGTTGGAAAGGGTAAATCTCAAACATTATTTTTTTATTACAATATCTTTGAATTTAAAGGATGTGAGGTTAATGTTCATTATTTTTGCATTCACATGGTAATTGTGTTCCTCTTTATTCATGGTAAAGTTTTCCTTAGACTTTATCTCCATCTTTATTTATGACTATGTGAATAGTGGTTAGATAAAAGAATGATTTCATGGGATTTATCTAACCAAATGGACTAGATTTATCTACATTGAAATATAGGATATTTTCTCTTTATCATCACCCTTAATATTTTTATATTTTTTTATTATATGTTAGCTTAGTATTGGAGTATCCTAATATACCATGAGGGCTTACAAGTTTCATTTGGATTGCATGTTTATTACTTGTATCTTCTAAAGCATTGTTGAATATAGTATGTTGAAAACAACTACTGCTCAGTGTAGAATTCATTGAGAAATTTAAATGAGTTGAGTCTTTCCTAATCTAAGTTTATTTTTGGATATAAAATTAAAATTTATATAGGTCCCTTGTATGGAATAGGTTGTATCGGCCAACTGAGGTATCTAATTCACCATGACCTAGTAGATAAAGACTTTGGGGAAGTTTTTATCGAGCTGGCTTCCTTTTAGGAGAGGTGAAAGAGAAAGGGGGAATTCTCAAGAGTTGGGCATTTCCTCTCTTTTTCCTATTAGAGTTGGTGTTTTGTGCCAATGGGCCACCAACAAATTTATACTCAAAAGAGGGCTTATTTGATATTTATGCTTCATTGTCTCTAGTGTTTTATAAGTTTTGCTTAGACAAGAACATTTTAGGTTTCTAAAAGTGGAAAATAGAAGAGTTGTCATAAGGTTAAAGTATATTGATGGTAATTTTTAGATATTACAACTTTTAATACATATGGTAACTAGGACTGACAAAGGTAAGTCTAAACTGAGACAAACTTGTTTAGCCAATAAATCCCCCATAACTATAGTTCCTTTCACCACCCATTTTCTCTCCCTTAGAACCTAGAAATGGGTAATCCTACCTAGTTAAGAGGATTTAGTTTTAAAATTAACATTCTAGGACTTTCCCATTATTTTCCCAAAAATATTAAGAATTTGTGCCTGTGGTATGTTTATGGTAGGGTAGGAAAAATAGAAGAACACATACGTACATTCAAAGATACCTTTATTAGAATTCAAGTGAAACATGAAGATGTTACTTGTAGGCTATTCCATTACATTTTACATGAGTCAATGTATGGATCATATTTATGTTTTCCAAGTGGATCCATCACCTCTTAGGCTAACATTGAGACTGTGTTCAATAACCACTTCAGGATACCAGTTTTCCATGTCATACACTATCACCAATTTTTGGCTACCCATAGATAACCTAGTGATCCCATGATTAATTTCAAAAATAGGTTTAATAAATTATACAAAAGGTTGATTTAAGCTTACATGCAAACTGAGCTTGCTACTATACAAACATACTTGAGGGACCTAGACCCCATATCGTTTATGTTCCTTATGAAGACCCCAATAAATTTTATATCTTTATCCTTGGAATTCAATCAAGTTTTCAGTATCAAGTGATAGATGTTACCTCAATGATATGGTGTTGGTCCCTTACACACATTAGGACAACTTGATGCCTACAACCAAATTCCTATGGTCAATCAGGCTCTGATGCAAAACATTCCTCTAATGAAGCTAATCGTAGGAGCTACATATTCCAGTCTAAATCTAGTCTATAATATAATGAACTTGAACCATATACCTAAAAAATAGACCAAATCACATATTTTCAAATCTTGTGAGTCAACAAATCATTCCAATATCCTATAATAACACAACTACTACACCTAGTTCAAGCAGTTATGTTGCTCCTAGAAATAACCAATAGGTTGTCCCTTTATTTTTGTATAATTAGATGCATGGTAGCAATATACATAAGATAGTGCATCATAATTTCACTACATTTTAAAAATATATTACATTGGAGGCTAGGCCACCACCTCAAGTAGGTTTGAGCCAAAGTGCCTATGTGATCCTTGAGGTAGTTAATTTGTAGTACACGGTCTAGATATTGATCATGATATGGTTGAATTACATAGGTAGGTGACTTAAAATACCAACCAAACTATGAATAACCCACCTCAAAACAAAAAATACAACTTTTAGAGGACTAATAGGAAGTGGAACACTAGACCTAATAATGGAAATGTGCCTAGATCCCTTGACAACACCAATCAAAGTAATAATAATGACTCAAATTCAATAATCATTGTATACAAAGCCTTACCCACTTGGTGTAGACTACATAATACAATAGATCATGTTAAAATAAATTGTGATTAGTTCAATTGGCCTCAAACATCTTCTAAAAGGAGATGGATAACCTTAAAATATTCCATATACTAGACAATGGTAAACTAGGCCCAAGTGGAGTATAATCGATCACTACCATGACATTAGAGAGCTATGAGTTTCCATTTGGAAGTGAAAATGAGCATAAAGACAACTTATATGATTCCCATACTTTCAAATAGTCACAAAAAGGGAATAAATATCAGTTGAGGATCAAGTTGTAGAGTCCTTTGACTACCTCTACTCCTCTAAACAACATTTAGGTTCCAATTGATGAAAAATCAACAAATAACCCTACTTTCCCAAAGGACCTACGACCTCATATCGACATAGGATCAATGTCACACATCCCTAAGTTGATAAACTAATATAAAAAATAATATGGCATATAACATTATTGAGGACCTCAAGAAAACTAGGGCCAACATAACAATGTTTAAGTTGCTTCAGATGTCTAACCAAAAAGACTTGTTTCTAAAAGAACTATCTATCCCCAAGAGAAAGGAATATCATAACATTGTTGATGCTCATGTTTCTATATATAAGGAAAAAAATGAAACCCCCATTCTAATAACAATTAGGATTTTTGGAAAAATAACTTACACAATTATTTGGTGGATTCAAGTTCTTCAGGGAATGTCATGCCTTACACTATTTTACAGTAGTTGGGACTGACACCTACCAAATCTACCAAAAAGGTGGTTTATATGGACAAGTTAGAGGTCAATATGGTTGGTGAGCTCAATCAAATTCACATCTAACTAGCTTTTGATATTTGGATCCAATAGTTCATTGAAATCCAGATGGTGGATATACTTGAGGCATATGTGATGCATCTTAGTTGAGATTGGTCTAGGACACTTAATAGGTATATGGCCATCGATTTATCCCAAATTTAGCTTACATGGTGAGGCATGCCCAATTAGAACAATATTGAGAGAGAGAGAGAGAGAGAGAGAGAGAGAGAGAGAGAGAGAGAGAGAGAGAGAGAGAGAGAGAGAGAGAGAGAGAGAGAGAGAGAGAGAGAGAGAGAGAGAGATGGCTCACATGATTATACAATCTAATAGGACCAATGAGATCCTATATGAGGAGTTTTAACTAGGGGTTTATACACTTGAGAAAGAAATAGATACTTATGATAAATTATCCGTTAATGTAATAATGTTTAGGAAAAACATGATCGGATCAACTATATGAGGAAGATATCTTTTATGCACCAAAATTAATTTTAGTTCACATTATTGCCTTAACACATGAGAATGCCAAGTATGATCATCCATGTGAGGAAAAAGGATGAAAAAGCTTAGATGTTGCTTATGTTCTTATTATGAATAGTTTAGTACCTCTGTTAGATACTAAGGATCAAACAAAAAGATAATTAATATATAAAGAGGAGATTATGTCCACGTCCAAATCTAGAGAAGGTAATAAAAGAGTGAACTAGCTATAACATTGATATTTAAGAGTCTATTGCACATAAATGAAGATCACATATAGACCCTAAATTTTAAGGGCTCTAAATCAGAGATTGGGTCTGGTGCTAGGATATAGCTCATCAACCTAAGAGGGAGGTCATATCTAGAAACCTTATAACTACAATTTTATTACACTAACAACATAGATGAGTATGAATCATTAGTGCATGGCCTCTAGTTCTCACTAAGGAATAAGGTGAATAACCTAGAAGTCTTGGGAGATTCATAACTTATGGTCAAACAAGTTCAAAACCACTATGATTGTAATGATAAGTGTATTTATAGATACCATAGTAGACTATGGAACTTTGTTGAGGACTTCAATGCATTTAATATCCATACATTTCCCCAAAGGAAGAATTATACAATAGATGTGTTGGTAATGGATATGAGTACCCTAGAATCCATTGCTAACACCATATTAAGGTTATTTTTAGTAGAGTTGGCCTATATTTATTTTGTTCCAAACAATGTTATAAACTTCCAAGTCTTCAATGATGACCAACATATCATCAAATTCATCTTCAACATTAACATATTTTAGTCTCATATCATTGATGAGGATGATTGAGAGGATTTAGAACTAGATGAAGAAGGGGTCATCAACTTGAAAAATAATAACATATTGAAAGGTATCGTATCATTAGAAAGGCTATTATACATGGACTATCATGGTGAGATATATAAATTAGCCGTTGACAAAGGTATTCCCCAAGAGCATTATAATGTGGGAAATGTAGGTGATGTTGGTGTAGGATATTTATTATTTCATTTATTTACTAAATGGATTATCCCTACACATTTAGCTTCAACATACTTAGGTGTAATAAAAATGTTAAGTGGGTGAGAGGGTGAGTTTGACTTATATTTGCACCTAGATTTCAATTGAGTGCTTATTAGTAGAGGTTCTTGAAGCATCAAAACATGCTAAGGATGAGGATAACTATGATATACTTCATGTGCATGAAACATTTTATCATAAAAGATAGGAATTTGGATGACATAAACATAATAAGCATTAATTATTCTGTATTATTGAGGAATTAAGAGTAACTAGTATTGTATAAACTAAAATAATGCATTCAAAATAGTTTAGACAGAAAGTAACCAAGACATTACACATGAGAACACATGTAAGGAACATAACAAGAAATAATACAATTAACCATAACTAGATAATATCTATTTTTCTCTTCTAAAAAGTGGAACCCTCTTCTTTTTATAAACAAAAGTATATATAGACATTTCCAATCTATGACTATTCATCTTCTTCTCATACTTGGTGCCAAAAGTGGAGTTTCTTAATATTCTAGCCTATTAAAAGTCATGAAGATAAGAAAAAATAGACTATAAAATGACAAAATGAGTGCATAATGCATGAATATCGAATACGTATCATGTGTAGATTTACAATCCTATTCTTCTACCAATACTTTCCTAGACTTAAAATGTTGTCTCATCTTGAGACAACATCGTAGGATCTTTTGAAAATGCACAAGTTATAGGGAGCTAAAGAAATTGTTAGACTAGTAAGAAGCACAATAAGCTCTCAAGGTATCATTTTAGGTTTTCACTACTACACCCTTAACCTTTGGTATGTCTTGGGATATGTGTGGCTGACTTGTGGATTACATACCTCTTTTATATTTTTATTACATTTCTCTATGTTCTTAGTTAGGTTGGAATATGGAATAACCATGGCTAAGAAAACTATATATAAAAGGTAGTGGTTAGTATTTGATCAACATGTTAAGTATTCTTCTCTTAGTGCATTATTATGGAGGTTGCCCCCTCGAAGTGGCTTTGCTATATTATCCAATATTCTTCTCTGTTATCAATTATTGCTGTGTGATTTCTCATATTTGCTTATTTAGTGTGATATAAAATCATTCTATGCAAACATCTAAGTAATTTCATAAAAGTGGTATCATAGCTTCGATTTAGTCAAGTGTCCTATGGCATTATTTTTTTGGATCTAGTGAGGTGTGAATTTTGTTAGGGGAAGGAGTGAAATAACATAACTTGCAATCTGGGAAGAATTATTTTTGTGTGTTAGTGTAGTATTGTTTGAAACACTTTTTTGAAAAAAAAAGTCTAGAATTTTTTTCACCTTGGACAATTGTAGTCATTGGATTCATATTGATGAGATAATACAATGTTATATTCTATCGGTACACTTTTTTGTGCCAAAATTTTGTACCTTGTGCACAAAGGTAGTCATTAGATTCATCTTGGTGAGGTGATCACAATGGTACCATCCCCTGGTACACCTTTTTTAGGGAAAAAACCTTCTTAGGGTTTGTATATGGCTAGTCTTACATGGGGATGAAAAGGGGGGTGAGAAACACCTAAGACTGCTTTTGTCAATGACATGAAATCTGGAAGTTTAGATCCATTGATTTCTCAACTTAGGCTAACATAAAAGGCTTGGTGTGGCATGATGACTTTATTGTAGTTCAAACTAATGTTTCAAGGATGTGTGGATAGATTAATGGGGTTCATAATCAATAGAATTAGATCACTATTTCATTAGCTACTCTTTCATCTTAGTTATAATCAAACAACCCTTGACTTCATCATTCGGGTCCTCCTCCTCTCAACACTAACAAATCCAATTCTGGTATGAAACTGATGTTTCCCAAAGTGGACATGCATGATTTTGATGGTAAGGATCTTCTCTCTTGGATTACCCAACTTGAGAATTTATTTGATCTACATCAAACTCTTAGTTCTTATAAGGTGATAATGGCATCTTTATATCTGGAACTTGAGTAGTTAATTTGGTATCACTAGTTATGTGCTCAAAATAAAAATAATAGTGCTCCTGTTACATGGTCTATTTTCATTGATGAATTATTGGCTCATTATTATAATAATGTCTCTGAGAATTAATTTAACCAATTATCCAAACTGTAGTAGATGGGAACCGTGAAGGATTATATTCATCAGTTTCAAAATCTATCCTTACGGGTGGAAGACATCATTGAGGAAAATTTGATTTATCTATTTTTAGGTGGTCTTAAATATAACATCCAATTGGAGGTTTGAATGTCTAACCAATCATCTATATCAAAAGCTATTCCATAGACATGCATGGTAGAGGAAAAAGAGATGGTCAAATGGAAAACCTTCACTACTGGTCATGATCACACCTTTCTAGCACCATCATATCCTCAACCCACCAGACTGACACCTCGACAAATTGAGAAGAAGAAAGCCAAAGGGTTGTGTAATGGTTGAAATAGAAAATGGAGCAAATACCATCATTGTGCTAAAAATAAGTTATTTTACATCGAAGGTGCCAATGAGGATGACAATGATGAGGAGGCACTTGGCGAGGATGAAGAAGGTCCTGAGGAGGAATTTGAAGACTCTCAGCCTACTATTTTTTAGAATGACCTTTTAGGTATTAGTACTCCTAAAACCTTAATGTGGTGGGTTTCTAAAAAAATAGAAGGTCACTATTTTGATTGATTCTAGGAGCACACACAACTTCATCAATAATAAGTTGGCTTCTCATTTAAACTATTTCATTTATCCTGCTTCAAAATTTTAGGTCATGATTGTAGATGGTGATACTGTCAAATACTAAAAAAAATGCCATAGTATTAAGCTATCTATGGGAGACTACTTGTTGGATTCTCCTATGTTTTCTATTCCCATGGGGGGACCTAACATTATTCTGGGAGTATAGTGGCTCACCACTTCGGGCACTATTGAGATGAATTTCTAGAAATTATTCATGCATTTTCATTTTGAGGGAAGGACATTTGAGATAAGGGGATTAAGGGCTAAATCTCCACAACTTGTTAGCTCCCATCAAATGACAAAGATTCTTTGAAATGGTGATGAAGGATTTATAGCTCACTTATTCTCCATGGAAGTTCATCCAGCTCATCCATCTACACCTCCTAATCTACAACATGTGATTGATGCCTATTCGATTGTTTTTGGTGACATGCCGAAAGGACTTCCACCTAGCTACATGATATCAAACTTATTATTGGTAGTACACCACCCAACATTAGGCCATATAAGTATCCCTATGCCTAGAAAAGTGAAATTGAAATGATGGTACATGAAATGTTGGATACAAGAATCATTCACCATAGTCAAAGCAAATATTCTTCACCAGTTGTCATGGTGTGAAAGAAAGATGACACTTGGAGGATGTGCCCTAACTACAGGGAACTCAACAAGTACACTATCAAAGATAAGTTTCCTATTCCTATCATTGATGATTTTCTAGATGATTTAAATGGTGATATTTATTTTATCAAGTTAGATTTGCATTCTAGGGGTCATCAAATCTAGATCTGTGATGAAGACATACCTAAAATTACTTTTAGGACTCATGAGGGCCATTATGAGTTTTTGGTTATGCCTTTTGGGCTAAAAAATGCACCATCTACCTTTTAGATTTTGATGAATACTATTTTTAGGCCATTTTTGAGGAAATTTGTTTTGGTATTTTTTGATGATATCCTCATTTACAATAAAAATTAGGAAGACTATTTACACCATGTGAAATAGGTACTCTTAATTTTAGAACAAAATTAGTTGTATGTCAAACCTTCCAAATGTACTTTTAGAGCTTGTGAGGTTGAGTATTTGGGTCATCTAGTTTCACATATAGGAGTAAAAGTGGATCCTAAAAAAATTCAAGTGATGGTGGATTGACCGTTTCCTAAGACACTCAAGCAACTAAGAGGATTTCTAGGGCTAACTAGTTACTATCACAGGTTTGTCAAAAATTATGGTAGCATTATAGCCCCACTCATATCTTTATTGAAGAAAAACTCCTTTCAGTGGATTGATATAGCTACTAGGGCATTTGAACAATTGAACTTAGTGATGTGCACCACTCTAGTGTTGGATACTCCTTATTTTTCCAAGACTTTTATGGTTGAATGTGATGCATTTGGGTATGGTATGGGTGATATACTCATGCAAGAAGGTGGACCACTTGCATTTTAAAGTCATCAACTGAATGGTAAAAATCAACACAAACCCATTTATGAGAAGGAAATGATGGCTATTTTACATGCAGTCAAACAATGGAGGCCTTATTTGATGGGTCATCAATTTCAAGTAAAGACTGATCATGATAGTGTCAAATATTTTTTAGAACAAAGGTTATCATCTGAAGAAAAACAAAAATGGGTAACTAAGATGTTACACTATGATTTTGAAATAGTTTACAAAAAAGGCAAGGACAATGTAGTGGTAGATGCACTATCTAGGAAGGATGAATCAGTTGAGGCCTTGCTATATGCTATGACCATTCTATAGGCAGATTGGCTAGAGGAAACACGATCAAAATGAGACAAAGATAGTGCTACCCATGATTTGATTTAGAATCTTCAGCAAGGTTTGGGTGGATTTGAAAAATTCACATGGAAGGGTGATGCATTATGGTATAAAGATAGATTATACCTATGCAAGAATTCTCTTATTAAATAAAAAATACTTCAGGAACTTCATACAACTCCAATTAGGGGTCATTTAGGATTTTTGAAAACCTATCACAAAATCAAGCAAGATTTTTTTTGGGAAAGACTCAAGGGGGATGCCTAGAAATATGTGGCTGAATATATGATCTGCCAATAAAATAAAGGAGAAACTATCAAAACCCTAGGTCTTTTATAGCCTTTATCTATCCTGAGCCAATGTTAGGAAGATGTGTATATGGATTTCATTACAGGGTTACCAATATCTAATGGTCAAAATATTATCATGGTTGTGGTAGATCATCTTAGTAAGTATGCTCATTTATATTCTTTATCATAGCCATTTTTTGCTAGTATAGTAGCTTTTGCTTTTTTCAATACAGTTCAAAAATTACATGGTATGCCTAAGATCATTATTAGTGATCGAGATCCCATCTTCACTAGTAATTTTTAGACTAAGTTATTTGCATGTTTGGGTACTCTAATTGAATCATAGTTCATCCTATCATCCTTAATCTAATGGATAAACTAATGTAGTCAATAAATGTCTAAAAGGATATCTTTGTTGTTTTATTTTTGATAAATAGGATAAATGGGTTCATTGGTTGGCACTTGCTGAATGGTGGTATAATACTTTTGTTCATAGTTCTTTCAAATGTCTCCTTTTTTGGCACTATATGGATACCAACCACCATATATCACTTCAACCTTGAAGGTCCATCCTAAGGTTTGTGAAGTTGAAGAACATATTCACCATCAATAGGAAGTCCTTACTAGTTTGCATGAAAATTTAGCCATGTCCCAGAATCGCATGAAATAGTAGGCATATCAACACATGAGTGAGAGGCACTTTGACATTAGTGATTAGGTTTTTGTGTGCTTACAACCATATAATAAGATGTCCTTAAAGTAAAAAAATAAGGATAACAAGTTGTCCCCTAAGTATTATGGGCCTTATCAAAGCTTGCAAAAAATTGGTAGTGTGGCTTATAAGTTAGAGTTTCCTTCCTCCACTCGCATACATCCAGTATTTCATGTATCATGCCTAAAGAAAGTCATTAGACACAAAGTGGTTACCCAAATTGAGTTACCAAAATTATATGAGGATGGAAGAGTTGTTCTTGATCTTGACCCGATCCTTCAAATGCACACTAAATAATTATAGTCTTGAGCAATTAAGGAGTACCTGATCAAATGGAAAAATCTACGCTCTGAAGATGCTACTTGGGAGGATGAATCCTTTGTGTAACAATATCTAGGTTTGACTCAAAATTGAGAACACCATTGTTTTTAAGGGGAGGGGAATGCTACACCCTTAACCTTTGGTTTGTCTTGGGATATGTGTGGCCGACTTGTGGCTTACATACCTCTTTTATATTCTTTTTACATTTCTCTATGTCATAGTTAGGTTAGCCTATGGAATAACCATGGCTAAGTAGACTATATATAGGAGGTAGTGGTTAGTCTTTGATCAACATGTTAAGTATTATGCTCTTAGTGCATTTTTGTGGAGGTTTCCCCCTCGAATTGGGTTTTCTATATTATCTAGTGTTTTGCTCTACTATTAATTGTTACTATGTGATCTCTCATATTTGCTTATTTTGTGCGATATAAAATCATTCTATGCAAACATATAAGTAGTTTCATTACATTCACCTCTTGTGCACTAATTAACCACCCTTTCAATTTTTCAACTAAGTAACATACCAACCTACTACCCTTTGTGGGTTTTCAATAGGCTAGTATAATTAAGTGTCCACCCTTTATAGGTCTTCAACCAACCTAGCCTTGCTTATATTACTAAATGTTCACCAATACCAAATGTTATACAAAAGTTTTCTAATTTTTTACTTTGCACAATACTTAACTTGAAGGTGATGGCATAGATGCAGACAAAGGTTGACTGAAAGAGTCCTTAGAGTGAGATTATGCAACTTTGCACTGTGTTATGATCTTCTGGAGCTCAAAATTTGACTTATAGGAAGGTGTATTAACATTCTATGCAACTGAGTTGGTGAACGGAGTCAAATCTATTTTATATGCATTCTAATCTAGCATCACTTCTTGTATTAGATGTAATAGGGTATGTAATGGAGTGTGGTATCCAGTGATCTACTTTAGGTTTGCATCATTAGCTATGCTCAAGGTGGCTTTGGTGTTCATATCCCTTATCTGAATCTCTCCACTCATCTAATCCATCTTATCTACATGTCTTTAAACTTAGAGGCCAATGAAGGAATTTCACAATAGCTGACTCTAACAATTCAAAAGGTTATCATGCACATTATCCTTAACATTCAATGATTTTTGTAAATCTCCATCCTTCTCCTCCATATTTGTAGTGTGACTTGCCATGGTTAGGTTGGTTGTGGTGGCCTTTGTAAATCCTATTATAGAACTAGATAATATGAAATCCAATTGTTGTTTCCAATCTAGTAAGTTATGTATAACCTATTGAGATTGAAGTGTGGTGTATCGAACATTCCTTGGTATTACTCTAGTAGAGTGATGAGTGTGGTAGCCTCAGCCTTGACATCTTAGCCCAATATTTCCACTACATGGAGTTTTTGTGCTACACACCAATTCTTTGTTAACTAAGAGATAAGTGTATTGAGTTTGTGCTGGTCAGACATTACTTGGTCCCTAATTACTTGAGTGACAAACTTAGGATAGGTACCCTAGATGATCTTTACAACTTCATTCAGTTGGGCCTTCAAATCAATGTTTTTGGCCTTAGATTGATCAATTTCATACTCTAGAGAGGCAAATGTTTTTGCAATGTGGCCCTAAAATACTAAAGTTCCCTCTAAATACTTCTTTAATGGTAACTTGGAAACATCTAATGATGCTTCCTATTAAAGTGAGAATGTTGCCAATGTTCTCATGGTAGCTAAAGTATTATGTTATGGCATGGTCGCAAGTGGAAATGAGAATGTGGTGCATTGAGTACCCATAGTTGGGATGTTCCATAGCCAGACTCATCCCAAAGGCAAAGTGAGTTGCTTCTCACTTATTGTAGTAGTGGATGTATCTTCTTCTTACACTAGCTGCTCTAACCCACCTGGTTATTATTGTTTAGGCACTTGTTATTGTGTCATAGTATCTTCTACAGTCTTCGATTGTTACATAACATCTTCATCCTATTTTTTCTTAGCTTTCTCCACTATTTTCCTATTGAGTTCTTCCTCTGCAACTTTATTTTTCTTCTATTCCTCCTCCTTCTACTTCTATGCATGCTCTTCTTCCTTTTTCTATTCCTCAAGCATAGTAGCCTTATCTTGATTGGCATTGGCCTATGCCTATGCTTCTAAGTTAGTCTTCACCTTAGCTGCATTCACTTGTTGTTCCTGTGCTTGAGCCTATTGTTTATGCAAGTATTTATCTTCATCTTCTTTATTTTTCTTCACAACTTCATTAGTTACCTGTTGTGCAAGAGTGGCATCCTCTAAGGATTTATTTGCTTGTGCCTCTACATATTATCATTGCTTATCTTCTTCTACCTTAGCCTTAGAAATGAGTGCAACCTCTTTTTTTATATGTTCTTCATCCATCCTCTTCTAGTGCACCTCTTGTACTTAGTTTATTGCATCGATAGCTTTTTGTGCCTTCTTTGCCTCTTTGATAGCCTATTATCATTCAACTTCTGCATATTAGGAATTTTTCTTGGCCTTGAATTTATCATCTTGACTACATGCTTGCTCAGCTTATTTTTTTGGGTATGATCCTTATATCTTTATTTTCTTCTTATTAGATTCATCATTCTATTGCACCAGTTACTTCCTCTCATGAAGCCTTTTCCTCTTTAGGTCTAGGTTGTTTTGGTATCAACTTTTTGATATTAAGGTCTTGTTCTATAGTTGGCAAATCACTTAGATGAACCATAGAGCTATAGATAGATAAGTTATTTCACCCCAAAGTAACCAACCTATGTTTGGATGGTGGTGAAGTTGAGGAAGGGGAAAGGTTCACTTCCTGTGCCACAACTACCCTACTAAATGTGCATTCTTCTAGGGTAGGAGAAACCTTAGCGTCTCATTAGGTTGTGGGTACACACACTAGAGACTCCTATAGACTTTTATGTAGTGGTGAAAATATGTTGATGACTACAAAAGTGGTGGATAATTATTTCTCAAAGTAGTGGAAAGTTATTGTTCAACCTCTTCACACATAGTGTTGATAATAATGGATGCAAGGCATAGTGGTAGTTCTACCCAAAGACTTATAAGGACCTTATTTCAAACTTAAATCATGCACACTACTTTCAGTAAGAAGAGATCCTTCTCCTCATCCTTCTCATAAAAGTCACCTACCATATCTGTGACCATCACTTAGCAGACCTCTTGCTCGTCGATTCCCATATGAGGGAGGTTATAGGTGATTATGATCTAGGTCACCTTGGGGTCATCCAAATAGGTTTATATAATACTTATATATTGCTTTAGTGGAGGTGAGGTGGTTTTTATATAGAGATGTTACACTTTCCTTTATGTTACTATGAGGTTATGGCTTCTAGTTATGGCTGTGTTGAAGGAACTACTCTGCTAAGTGGTATGGCTTGGAGAGGTGTGACACACTTGACTACATATGTTTTCTACTTGGAGACCTTAGCCTGCATCATGGCCATGGTAAAAAAATATGGTAGGGGTCCAAATGGTGACCTAGGCAGCTCATGTATGTGAATGAAGACATCTTTTAGAAGTAAGGTGAAAATAACATGTTGTCCCAAGTACTGCATGACATCTAGTGGTACCCATGGGTTTGTAACAATAAAATCCAAACACTCCTACCACCATGTCTTGAACTTTCCCTCATACACTAAGGCACTACACTTAGGTGTCCATATCAAATTATGAAACAGTTGTGCTAGCCAACAATTGGTGTTGGGGTACACCTCTCCTTTAGGGGACTTCCATTAAGTGAAATACATTATAAATATTAGGAATTGTTATTAGAAGGTCTATCTAGAATTCATGTAACACTTGTCAATATTTATAAGTAGCTCCTATATAAATTACACTAGCCAATTGAACTAATAATTATGGTGGATCATGTGATGTATAACGTCAAAAACTCCTTTAGTGATTTGCTTTGTGGACTTGGTGTTCTATTATAATCTATGTGTGATGCACTTGACCAAGATGTGCACTCATTCATCTTGGATATCTTCAATTGGGATTCCTCTAGACCCTTAGACATATAGGTCTCTACCTTCTTAAAGGAAAGGAGGCATTTTTGTCTTGTAAGAAATAAGAGAATCACCCCACACATACATACCCAAAGCTCTGGACATTGCTTTAGTATTGATGGTGATGGTGGTATTAGGGACATTGCTTTAGCTCTAGCTCTGGACAACTGAGTAGGATTTGCACAATCTCCCCCAAATAATCAAAGGTGGGCATCCAAATTAAGCACTTGACATCTATGTTCTAAAATTAATGTGGGGCTAAAAGAGCAAGTGGTTATGCAACATCTACTAGATCTAGTCGAAAGTGTTTTTGTTTTTCTAATCAAAGGTAATCAAATAATTTTTGATCAACATATTTGGTGTATGAAAGTGCAAGATCAATGCCCATTACTTCCTTTTGATCATCCATCAAGTTTTTGATGATCTGTGAATGATCCATGGTATATGAATACTAAAATTGAGAAATTTTTTGCTTCTTACACTGTATAAATTTGCTCAGCTCTAGAACTTCAACTCATAAAATGCTTGTAAGAATGAAATTTATTCTTGGTTCATAACCATGTGCATTTATAGATTTTGTGCCTATTGGTTTTCATGTAAATGTTGTATTGAGTTGTCCCTTTGATATCAATGTGAATGCTAATGTGTCAAATCATATTCAATTTGGTTATAAAGGTAATTATTTGTTGGCACATGTGTTGATATACATTATTATATTCTTTGTTGTCCATACTGGAGTATTTACTGATGATGTTGACCTGCCACCAATTTTGTGAATATTAGATCAATCTAACCTAAGCTATGACATTAACTACTTGGGATGACCATTATATGGCTGAGGTCTTAGCTAATGTGACTTAAATGTACATTATAGACTTAATTGCTTTCTTTCACTTCTATTGACATCAATAATGGTGCACCTAAATTATTTTGTGCAGGGGTGTCATACATTATACTTGTTATCTTGGTTCCAAAACCTAGTGGAGATATTATCTACAAACACACACACGTACACACATATAAAGAAACACACAAGAAAACATATAGAAAAGGGAAATCCTAATCTACTCGATGCTACTTAGAACCCACTCATTTGGTAAAAAGAGATCAATTAAGACTATTGGTGATAGGGCTTAAGCTTACATCAATTTACCCACCCTATAAAAATGGTTCCCTATAGATCCCTCAAAACGATAGTTCCTTACTATGATATTTTTTGTATAACATAAAGCCCTTTCTACCTAATTTATAATCTACTCATAAATTCTCTGAAGCAACTGTCATATAACAAAATTGGTTGATCTTCGTGAAATTCCTTATGTTACAGGTGCCTATCATGCCATACTTTCTAACTCCGCTTATGAAATTCCTATTTTTAAAATGCTTTGTGTTAATTATCATCCATCTAATTGAATTTGAGAAGCCTATTTATGAGATGCTCCCAATCCTCTAGTCTTGTAACCATTACAATGCATAGATTGGTTACCAAGTATTCCATAGGCATTACTATTTCAAGCCCATGGACCAAATGAAATAGAATAAAACTTTTAGCCCTCTTATATTGCATTTGATAAACCTAAAGCATCATAGGAATGTTATCTTTCCAATCATCCCTCTTAACATCACAGATCTTTGTCAACATATTTCTGAACACTTTATTAGAGGCCTCAACTTTTCCATTAGCTTGTGGATGGTATGTAATAATTTTATGATGGGAAATCATGAATTATTTAGTAAGATATTTGATATTATTGTTCAATAAGCATGTCCCTTGATACTGACAAGCTTGATGGGGCATCCAAACCTTGTGATAATATTCTCATAAAAGAACTTTATTGCATCCTTCACCCTACTACTAGGTGTTATAGTGACTTCAACCCATTTGGTAAAGTAATTTGTCATAGTGATAATATACCATGTTTTACTACATTTACTTAGAGGATTTATTGGTCCTAAAAAATTGATGCCCCAATGTTTAAAAGGTTTCTTGGCTAATAAAGGATGTAAAGGAATTTCATCCTTTTGCTGTGGCTTACCCATTCATTGACATACATCAGAATGTTGTGTTACTTTATGTACATCCTAAAAAAGGTTAAACCACCATAATCCACTCTCTAATAATTTAAATTAAGTATATTCTCTATAAAAATAACCTCTTGCTATTCCTTGGTGTACTTCTGGTAAGAGCTTTGGGTATTCATGTTCCAAAACTACCTTGTGCAGTACTTCATCTTTCCCCAAATGATACAAGAGTCCATTTATAATAGTATATGGCAAAGCTATGGTGAAAAACTACTTCTCTTTTTATTAGTAGTATGTAGGGAATGCCCCTTGTTATAGGAAATTATCAATTTCCTCAAAATTCTTAGGTATTATAGAAACTCAAAATAGATGGGCATCAGGAGAATCTTCTTATAGTTTTTCTGGTTCTTCCCCATTCATGAGGTGACTAAGATAATCTAGCCCAACATTTTCTCTACCTGGCTTGATGTTGATGTAAAATTGAAATTATTTAAATAGCATCAACTATCTTTAAATTCATCCTCTAAGCATAGGCTTATTAACTAGGTAGCGTAGAACTTGATGATCTATGAAAAATTCAAATGGTGTCATAAGAAGATAATGTATAAATTTATGTAGTGCAAACACTATATCCAGTGTTCCTTTTTATTTGCTATGTAATTATTTTATGTGTCAAACAAATTCTGGTTTGAAAAATGTATGGGGTGGTCTAGTCCACCATCTCTTGGATATGCAAGCATAACACTGACTATGATACTGTAAGCATCAACATGTACATGAAATGGCTTACTCCAATTTGGAAAGATGAAAATAGGTGCAATGAGCAATCACTGCTTAAGTTCTATGAAAGCTTCTTAACACTCAGAAGTCTAGACAAACTTTATACCTTTGCACAATAAATATTCCAATGGGGATGAAATTGCTACATATCCTTTGATAAACTTATGATAGTAGCTTGTGTGGCCAAGAAATAATCTCACTTCCATGGAGTTGATTGGTGGAGGCATAATAAGAATGGCTACAATTTTGGCTTGTTCCACCAAATTCCCTTTACTACACACCACATGACCTAGTAAGACACCACAAAGAGTAAAAAATAAACACCTTTTCAAATTCAAGGTAATGCATAGATCTCTTTAGCGTGAGGCACAACTTGGACAAGTGATATTTAAACAAAGAGAAGACTGCCCAATCATTTAGATATACTTCTAACAAGTTGTGAATGAAATCCTTAAAGGCAATCACCACTGCTCTAGAAAAAACTATTGGTGATTTCTTGAGGCCAAAAGGTATTACCTTATATGTAGAGGATCCCCATTCTATGGCAAAAATTATTTTAGCTCTATCTTCTTCTATGATGGGTATTTAATGATAGCCCTTATGTAGACACTATAATTTCATATATCCTATATAAATTATTTTGTGTTGTAGGCATTTATTATTATTATTATTATTTCATCCTAAATACCCCTACCCTAAAGTGTAACTTACTTACCATTAGATACTTGGTAATTTATTTTTACAAATTACTATTTTACCTTTTTAACCACCTAAATCTAATTCATAACCCATAAATCCTAACAATCTAACAACTTACTCTCATATAAATATGTTGCTAACAAACCCACCCTTTTAATCCTTAATTACCTCATAGTTGGAACAAACCAAAGTAGATGAAAGCAAACTTTTGCTAAAAAGGGTGAATTGGTGATGATTCTTCCATGATTGGCACCGATTTTATCGATTGGCATCAATCTATTTATATACAGGCAACCGTTTGGTTTTGCCTTGCAAAATTTCAATCTAGAAACACTACTTAGATTTCCTCAAGAAAATTAAAGGTGAACTCTATCTCCATGTTGATGAAGTTAGGCTCTACCCAGTCTAGAATAATCATCACAAATTAAGGAGATTTATTGAAGATGTAAAAAGAATACACTCTCCCTACATCTATTTCAAGGTAAATTCTCTATTTTGAATATCTCATTTCTTATTTCATTTCTATATTTTCCTAATTATTCTAGTGTTAGGACATCTTAGATATCCTTGATTTCCTTTTTGAATATTTTTAGTCATCCTTTAGATTTCTATTTATAACTTTATGTAGTTTTAACATAATCGATGATGATTCATTTGAATCAACACCAATTCTATAGGATCGGCATTGATCCTTGCATTTTGTTCTAAAATACAAACCACTTAGTTATAAATCTCTATCTCATATGAAATTTGATTTGATATTATACCTTTATAAACATGCAATTTATCTGTAGATGATTCTCCTTGGAGTTTCACAAGATGTAATTAATATCATTGATCTACCCATCATCTCTCAACCTTTCTTCATTGACCAGAGTGAATAGATTTTGAATTAGCACGTTGTGCCATTGTTTATTATCTTTTAGTTGAAGCCACTTATAACCAATTAGATGTTATATAAGAATATGTGAATTCTAATGTAGCTTATTAGGATGAATACTTTGCTTATATTGATAACCTAGACAAAGATTAGTTCCTAATCATTTTTTTTGCATCTTTTAATTTTTTTAATTTTAGTGTTTATTATCAAATTATTTGTAAAAATAGTGAGCTAACATCTACTTGAGGAAGTTCATAAATTATTAAAATTAGTTGCTAACCAGGCAACTCACTTATCTATCTATTAATCAAATTTGTCCAAGTTGTTTCATTATGTGTAGGTTATTCTTCCAAGACAAAAATAAGTTCCTAAATTCATTGGATTCAAATGGTTTGACACCATATTCTTATCTCTAGGTATTCTTCATAAACCCTACCTTTCTTTAAGTTTTTATTAGATAATTAAATTAAAAGGAAAAAATGAAAAACTATTTTTACATTTTGGCATGCCCGATGGGACCCCTAAGGTCTCATTGTTCTTGTTATATTCATTGTGAAATTATTCATTAGTTGGATATTTTCTTGATTGGTTGTATTCTTTAAAAAGGAGAAAATCCAAAAATTCTTACTTTTATTTTTAAGGTTTAAAAATAATTGAATTCATCCTCTGTGTGCTTAGATAATTCACATAAACTAATCTAGGTGGATAAATATATGGTAGTAATCATACCTTCTCACACACATCCAAAACCACATGATATTAAAATAAGCATTTGAAACATTTTCCTACCTAAGGTGGACCCATTTGGATTTCATCACCAAGGGGAAAATTGACTTGGTGTACTAGTTGAGTATAAAAATTATGGAAATAAGTATCAAGTCTAATCACCTGACACCCTTATCATTGTGGTGTGTGAAGTGAGGGAGTAGGCCATAATACAAAGCCATGTACATTATTACAACATGGAATCAGGCCTTGATGTACCTTCATGTATATAGAGGTTCCCATCCTTAAATGAAAACCTGAAACCATCTTTAGATTACGATTTATTAGTACCCTTTTTGAACCTTTTCCTTATCACAATCTAAATTTAATTTATTAAAAAATTAAAATATTTGAAGTATGTTTTGTAGTGTGTGTGCTTGTTTCCACTAAAATGAGATAATCAAAAAGTCTATTGTGTGATTTTTTATTTCATTTCTTGATTTTTCTTCAGTGTTACATGGTTTTGATGTGATAGTAATCCCTAAAGCAAAATAAATCCCCAACCTCATCTTCATCTATGGAAATCTCCTTGAGTCCTCATACCTTTATTGAGTCTATGGGGGAGGGTATTCCCCAGTTCTATACTCTAGGAGATCCTAAATTTTCCACCATATTAGATAGTAATCTGATTCCTCTTAATCATTACCTTAGCCCTTGACTCATTAGTATTCAACTTTCCCCTCATACACAATATTCTGGGAATGTTTTTGACATGCCCCTAGAATTACTTGAAGGATTTACTATAGCCATGGTTTCCTCTCTCAATAATCTTCCCCCAACAAGTTCTAATACTAACACTACACATCCTTTAAATAATCCACCTCTGATAACATTTAGTGGTCTATCCCTAAATGGTACCCAATCTCAAAATGTTACCGCACCTCAACCTATATTTACTCTACCTCCTACCATGAAATCTTAGAATGTAGTTATTTTAATTCCTACAACTCTCCCACCCATCCAAACTAGCATATCTTTAAATCCCCAAACTCATCATATGTAACAAGCTTCATTGAGTCAACTTCCTTATCAGTACATCCCATTAACTATCCAATACATATCTCTCTTGCAAGTCCTTTGGTCCACTTATATACCCTTGTAATCCCGACATTATGTGGTGACATCCCAACTGATTATGACTATTTTAGTTGCTTACCCCTTATCACAACCCTTTTCCACTTCATTTCATACTTATCAACATCTACAACAAAATGTCCTAAGGGGTATTCCTATATATAATACCCAACCTTACCTTATGAACATCCTTATGAACAAGATTAAAAATTTGGAAGCCTCTACCTCTAGGCAAAAAAATATGCTCACTTATGAACAAATTTTTAATGAACCCATTAATCCAACTTTCCCTATTAGACTATACCCCTCATAATGGGAACTTTTGAAATTTAAAAATAAGGAAGATCCTCAGCAACACATTTGAGTGTTTAGACATGTTTATTATCTTATATCCCATGATGATGATCTTATCGTAAGAACATTTCTCATGTCACTATCTGGGCTAGCTTTAGACTAGTATAGTTCTACCCTCAACATTACCTATTCTCTTTTGGGAAACAAAATATTTTTAGAACACTTTTCCATTAACATCACAAGAAAAGTGACCACAACCAACCTCTATGCCATTAGACAATTCGATGATGAATTTGTCACTAATTTCATGGCTAGGTAGTGGAGACTTATAAATCAACTTACTTTTTTCTCATCCTTAACTAGAACTAATTTGTGAGATCATGTGATACACATATCTTGTCAACATTATAGGTTAAATCCTTCAAGACTTTTGATGAGGCCTTTTTCATGGCCCATAAACTAGAGATCCAACATTTAGAAGAGGGTAAGATAAAGTTACATAATAAAAACTTCAAACTTGATCCCTTCAAAGGAAAAACAATACCAAAACCAAAGGAACTACTAATGTTTTGGTCTTAAGATCATCAACCCTATAGATAAAAAGCCAATCCAAACCCTCTACCTCCTAAACACGATTAAAAAAATCATTAACACATTTTCCTTTCTGATAATACACACCCTTAGGGGAATCTTACACTTCTATTTTAGACAAGTTCTTAAAAGCATCTATAATTGAACTTCCTCTAGTTATACCTCTTGATGACTCTCACCCTAAGCCTAGTTGGTTTAAAAAAAATGACTTTTTTAAGTACCATTATGTACCAGGTCATGATGTTAATAATTCAAAGGTCTGATTAAGGAGAGTTATAATTAGATAAACCTAACACTCCTAATTAGTCCATATACATATTTAGGTAGTCATTCCCCAACCATGCCTCTACATCTAATTCTATACAAGCTAATTTAGGATGCACCTCAAACCATGTGACCCATGCAATAAGTATGATCCATGATCAACTTCTACCTAAAGAGGTTGGTAGTGCTTATGAATCACTTGGAAATGCTTCTAAATCACCTTCCATGATAACTAAAATCCCAGATCTCCTTATAAGATATGTCTTCAAACCATCTAAATCAAATAAAGCTATTCCTAAGACTCACTCAAGCTTTCCATATCTCATTATTTAGGATCCTCTCGAGGAAACATTACCTAAACCCATTCAATATAATCAACTGGAAACAAAGGATGAGAAAGCTATCAAGGAAGATGCTTGTTTAAACATCCTAGAAGATATGCATACCACTCTTTTTTTCACTACAACACCTTCAGGTAGCATACCCACCCCTTCTAGCTTACTCCCATATGAGAAAATTGTTACGTTACCTCAACCAAACCCAAGACCAACTTCCCTTATAGCTTATGAAGAGCAAAGTATTGCAAAAAAATAAATTAGGGGGAAGGCTTTAGGATTTGTAAAGAAAAACCTTGGGGCATCACCCTCCCATAACGATTGAAATCCTTAAAGAGGATATCCTTTCTATTTCTGATCAGATTCAAAAAGGGAAGGCATCTCTACCACCTATTTGAACTAGAGCATCCATATTGGGACCTTATACTTTGGCAAGACTAAAAACCACCATTGTATAATCCTCTTCTAAAGATAATATACCATTAAAAATGGATATTCCCACTATAATAATGCCAATTCATAATCCTTTAAATCCTTAGAACCTATGAGGCCTACGTGTAAAGTCTTATCCCAAACACAAAGTACTTATTGTATAGAATATTCAAATAACCACTTCAAAGGGTAAAGGCTTGAAATAAAATAAAACCTCTATGCCAAAGCCTCAAAAGGTTGAAAAATCCATCCAAGATCTATTGAAGGGGTCTTACTCTAAGATTCTTGATCAACTTATTAAAACTTCCCTTGTCACACTACCACCCATAAAACCTATTAACCCCCATATTTAAAAGTTGGCATGGTATAGGGAAAAGAATAAATGTGCATATCATCAAATAGTGGTACATGATACTAAAAGTTTTAGCATGTTAAAAATTGTGGTCTGAAACTTATTAGAAGAGGATGATATTTTAATGGAACAATTTGGTCATGACTATCCCCATATTCAAATTACTAGGGTCACATCCACCTCAGGAACTAATATATTACCAAGAGGATCATAACAAGTTTCAAAGGAAGATATAATCTCTGATAGAACTCAATATCAACCCCTCCTAAACCGTTTAGATTTGGATGAGTCTAAAAGCATGACAAATCCACCATTATTTTAGATAGACATGATTCACATAGATAAACAATCCCAGATGTAGGGTCATAAGACCCAAAATGCTGATAAAGACAAAGTAACTATTACAAAAGATCCTAATTTTACCACAAATAGTCCTAAAATGCCCATCCCAAAACCTAAAATTTCTATTTTAGGAAAAGTACAAAATAATAATGCTTCAGAATTAATACATATATCCATTCTAAAGTAGCTTCATAAACTCCTAGTCAAGATGTATTTATATGAACTTGTATAAAACTCTCAGCATCATCATGAGGCTATGATCAAAGCCTTGCAAGCTACTGATATACAATCTGATGAACCCTAGCCTCTATCATCTTTTGTCACATAACTTCAAAAGTCATCATCTATAACATTCCATGATTATAAAATATCACCATTGCAACATGATGACCAAGATCCATCACTATTTATCACTACTCAAATTGATTAGACTTGAATCAAATGAGTAATGATTAATTATGGAACAAACATAAATATTATCTCCTCTCATGCTTTAAAAAAACTATAATTACCTGAAACTGTTGTACCTCAATCTCTAAACATCTTATGAGTATTCAATGATACTATGGCCCCTACACTAGGAATGGTTATCCTTCCCATCCAATTAGGTGTATGTACCTTCCCTGAGTTATCATACATAATAGAATGGGAGTTTCAATACAATATCCTATTAAGACATCTTTGGATATGTGTAATCCATTACATCCCCTCCACCTTGCACCGATGTCTTAAATTTGAACATGAAGGTAAGGTTCATAGTATCCCAGCCGATCCCCATCCATTTAGAACTTGCAACCTTACTTTTTGTCCAAAGGACATCTCAATTATATTATAGAACATAATCCCATTATCATCCAATGAAGCATCATCTAGTATGATAATCCTTGCATCAAAAATTACTAACAGGGATTCCCTTAATTCCATGTTTTATCAACTATCAATGGGATAATATCAATTACTGATGCTCAACACTCTCTCTACTTGCCAAGAATATGGGTGTCTTGACAAACATCATGTATATCTTCCTAATCTCAGGGAACTAATTCCCTTTGGTCTACCTTTCCCTCATACTAATCTAATATATGAGGGGATTGATCATCCTTCTTCAGGTCCTGATAGCCGAGCCCATGCCAAACCATTCACCTCTAACTTCTTGTTCTTAGATAAACCCCAGTTTGTAAAACATACCTATAATGGTGTGCTTGGAAGGGATTTGTTATAAGACACTATGAATAAGGGCCACATTATATCACAATAGGGGATTTTAGGAAACCCCATGAAAAACACGGCTTAGGTTTTAACAAAAATCCCAAAACTATCCCATAAATCACTCTTCTACCTATTCATAAAAAGGACACATCATCCTCACCATCCAACACCCCTTCTGAGATAGACAAGGTTATATCCATTCCTCCAAACATTTTTTTAGTCAATGTCATCACTATAGAACCTCTTATCTATTGCATCAATGGGGAAGCCAAAACCATTCCTCTCTCTTACCCAAACATGATAGGGTAGGATTTTCCCACCAACCCTATTATTCAATGCCAGGATGATGAGTTGATCTTAACTAATTTAGGTGAAGAGAAATCCCATCTACATAATTCTCTTCCATTTGAAACCTCTAGTCTATTAAATGATGCTACTATCAATATTAACATAGGATCTCATGAGACTCTATAAATTTTTAAGATCAACAAATCTTTAGATCCTTAAGAGCACCATGATTTCACTATGTTGCTCATAGATCATAGTGAAGCATTTGCTTCGTCCTATAGTGACATGCCTAGTATTTACTTTGCTATTGTCATCCATAACATTGTCATATTTCCTAATGCCAAACCTGTAAAATAAAAAAATTGAAAAATGCATCCTCAAATTACACTCTTGTTCAAAGAATATTTACAAAGTCTCTTATCCATCAATTTTATCCAACTTATTGACTACCCTCAATGGGTTTCTAATATCATCTTTATCACAAAATCCATAGGAAGACTATGCCTTTATACTGACTTTTGTGATCTTAACCTTGATTCTCCTAAAGATGATTTCCCTCTCCCTAATATTGACTAATTATTAGACTTAATAGCCAACCACAAAATATTATCACTATGGATGGTTTCTCTAGGTACAATTAGATCCTTATTGTACCAAAAGATCAACATAAGACTTCATTTATTATTCCCTGGGGGACCTTCTACTATCATGTTATGCTTTTTGGCTTAAAGAATGATAGGGCCACCTATCAAATGGCCATGACTTATATTTTCCATGATATAATACATAAAATCATTGAAGATTATGTGGATGATCTCCTTAGTAAGTTAAAAATATGAAAGGACCATCTTTTAATGCATAAAATAATCTTTGCTCACCTAATCTAGTTTTGTTTCCATCTCAATTCTAAAAAATGCATTTTTAGGGTTTTTATAGTTAAGCTTCTAGGTTTCATCATCTTTATTTGGGGGATAGAGGTCAACCCCACTAAGATCAAAGCCATTATGGAAGTGCCACCCTCATTTAATCTTAATAAACTCTATAGCTTACAAGGAAAATTATAGTCCATTCATCATTTTATCTTCTAATTATCTGATTGATGTCAACCATTTCATCACCTCTTGAGGAAAGATACCCACTTTATTTGGGACTCTAGTTTTTAGGAGGCCTTTGATGCCCTCAAAGGATATCTTTTCTCACCACCAGTTCTCATTCCTCTTAAAGAGGGGTGAGCTTTCTTCTTGTATATTTTAGCCACAAACCATGCCCTAGGGGCCATGCTTGCCCATTGTGATGAGAAACATAAAGAGTAAGAAATTTATTATATAAGTCACACTCTCATTGAATATGAGGTACGCTATGCACATACATAAAAATTATGGTTAGCTCTTGTCTTTTTAGCTTCCAAACTTTGCCATTATTTGCTCAATCATAAAACTTATGTGATCACAAATGTAGACCCCATAAAATTTATGCCTTTAAATCCTTATCAAAATCAATGAATGGACAAATGGCTCATGATTTTGGCAGAATTTGATCTTGATTTTATATCAACCAAAAATTAGTTAAAGGTCAAATCATTGCTAATCAATTTACCGAGGCACCTCTTTCTAGTAGTCAACCAATCAATTATGAATTCTCATATGAGTCTATATATTCCACATCTCAATCAGATCCTCAATATAAAATGACTCTATTCTTTGATGGATCCAAGTGTCAGCATAGTGGGGGAGATGGAAGTATCCTAATACCTCCAAGAGGGACACCTATACATTTATATTTTAAACTTAATTTTGACTGCACCAATAATATGGTAGAGAATAAGGCTTTGATCATAGGTCTCTAAATCATTTTAGCATTATATATTAAATCTATAAATATCCATGGTGATTACCAACTTGTGTTCAATCATATAAGGGCATATATAAGTGTGAAAATGACACCCTCTAGAAATATAAGACTTTTGTTGATAAATTACTAGCTACTTTTGAGTATTATACTATCCAGACCACTCTTTGATCAACTAACAAGTTTGTGAATACCATGGCCTCCTTGGCCTCATTTAACCCTTGTTCATCTCAGGAATATAAGTTATTCATTCTCATCCACAAAATCAATAAGCCTTCTTTTACAAAAATCGATCTTCCTTCCATCCATAATATATAGGAAAACACATTGGATCTTTGGTACGTGCATATATTTAATTATTTATCAAGGGGGATTATTCCTCTAGATTTATCCAAAAATGTCAAGTGAGCTTTCCAAAAATGCATCGATCATTTTATCATACTAGGGGGTGTTCTCTATAAACATGGTTTTGAAAATATCCTTCTTTGTTATCTCCGAAATCATGAAGCTACCCTCACTATCAAAGAAGATCATGATGGGTCATGTTGTGGCCATTTTAGTGGTAACACCATTGCTAAGAGAATTTTATGATTAGGCTACTATTGTCCCACTTTAAATTAGGATTATTATGAGTACATTAAGAAATATATAAAATGCCAAAAACATTCTAATCTATCACATGTCCCTAGTCATGCATTATAGATAACATAGGACTTTTGGCTAATGGGGGATTGATCATATGGGTCAAATCAATCCTAAATCTTTTGAATGCTAGAAATTTATCATTATTGCCATTGAATATTTCACTAAGTGGGTAGAGGCTATTCCTCTTATCTTAGTCAAAGTAGATAAAATTATGGAATTTATTAATCATCATATTTTTTATCGCTTTGGCATTCCTCATAAGATCATTATAGATAATGGAAAATCTTTTAAAAATTAAAAAGATTCAAGAGCTTTGTGAATCTCTTAACATTAAGATAATTTCTCCTCACCTTACTATCCTCAAGCTAATAGATAGGTTGAGGCATCCAATAAAACTCTTATCAAAATCCTAACTAAAGTCATTAATGATGTTGGAAAGAACTCACATCTTAATATTCCCTTTGCCTTATAGGCTTATCAAACTAGTATTCGAACCCCTATAGGTGTTACCCCTTTCTCTCTAGTTTATGGTTTCGAAGTTGTACTTCCTCTTGAGGTTCAAATTCCTTCCCTTTGCATCTCTCTTAAAGATATCATTTATGAGGTAGAATTTCTTTAGGAATGATTATCCCAACTTGAGCTCTTGGACAAGCACTGATCAACTGATCTTAACCATCTCCATGTATAATAGGAATGGATAAAATGTACCTATCATAAATATTTGAAAGAGCATAAATTTAATTTTGGAAACTTTGACTTGAAAGAAAATCAACATGTCAGTAATATGGAGAAGAGCAAACAAAGAAAATTCGATTGTAATTAGCTTAGACCATATATTATCACCCATAAATATGGATCTAGAGCATATCATATGGTCTCTCTTGATGGAAAACTAGAAAAAGAACCTCTTAGTGCATTGCATTTGTGTCTTTTCCATTATTAATAAGTCTTATTCACCTTGGTCAACCTAGTTTATTTTATTTTGGTTTGATTAGCTAAAACCACATCCCTTTCATTATTATAAATTCCCAATAATGATATATAGATTCATGTGTTTATCTAGAAGCATTTTCTATTCTAACCTTGAATATGAATACCTTGACTCTATTAATAGGATGCTCTAATTGGACAAACTCTGCATATAATGGGAAGGAGACCCAAATCATTATTTACTAAAACCCCTCCATATCACCTTAGTAGTTTATCTTGGGAATAAGAATATCATCTCTTACAACAAAGCTTTGGAAACTATTATAGGTTACCTTAAGATAATCCATAATAAAATAATAACACTAGCATCAAAAACCAAGAAAAGAAAATCATCTCTAAAAAAGTGCAAAAATAATAGACTGATCCCTTGAAGGACAGTTGTAAAATATATAAAAATAGAAAAAGTGTAGACTGATCACTCAAAGGATAGATGCTTCAAAAATCATCTCTCAAAATATAGACCACTCCCTTGAAGTATGGATATCATGCATGAAATATAACAAGAAAGCTTCCCACATTGATAAGATTTATCTATATTAGTCGACTTCCTGCATTGATCAATCTACATGGATTGGAATAAAAGGATCCTAGGGCTAGGCCTAGCTTTGAACACAAGATGAAAACATCTTCTTCTTAAAAAATCCACTTTTTATCAAAATCCTAAAGAAAAACAAATCCCTAGAAAATTCTATCTTAAACCAATAGATCCTAAACTTAGTTGACCTAAGGTTATTAGGATATTTATTAAGAATCAATTAAGGATGCACATGAAATTATTATATGAGGTTTTTTCTTTGGTTATGGTACAAGATAATGGCAAGTAATAAAATATTTGTGTCTCATTATCCTAAATAAATAAAAAATGAGCTAATTAATTATCTGAAGTAGGGTCATCACATATATATTGATCACAGTATAAGAATATCATAATGTAATCCATGATCACATCACATAAATCCATAGTCCATAATCTAATCTAATTCATAATCACATAACATAAATCCATAATCCATAATCCAATCTAATCCATCATATCACATAAATCCATAAAATCCCAAGCTACATCCATAATTACATAATATAGTTCCATAAACATTTTAATGTAAATCCATAATAAATCCATCATATCATCATGTTATATAAATAAGCTAAATCCATAATCACATAATCTAAATACTGATCATCCTAAACTAACTCCATGAAAATCCACAACATTTCAATCCATAATCTAATAAAATCCACAAATCACAAAATATAACACCACAACTCATAATCAAAATCATGTGTGTGTGTGTGTGTGTGTGTGTGTATATAAATGTTCAAATGTACATCATCCAAATCTTGATATACAAAGTATATGGATTTTTATCCAATATAATAAAATGCAAAATAAACTACTCTGTAAACTAAAGATGGCTCAGATGGATTCTCCCAATGCCTCCACCCCTATCTACACCCCATGATATTTTTACCTTCATTCTCTCACTTTAAGGACAATCAATTATAACATAGAATCACATGATTATCTATCATAGTCTAGCCTTAATACTAAATATGGGTACCACATCTCTACCCATGGCATGATTCTCATGGATACTTTTCATCCTTAATAGGATGGAATCACATGGTTATTGTATCTTAAAGCATCCTCTCACCCACTTTTCAACCTTTTTGTGCTATAGTGTTGCCTTCATAAAGATAGGCCCTTAAGCATATATAAGAAAGTCTATGTCTAGAAAAAATAGTAAAAGTATAAAAATTCCATCTTATGGGCCATACCTCCACTCCCATCCCCTCCCCCATATCCTCATCTATTTCCCTTTTGATCTATCCCTTAGGATACAATTCATATGCTGATTGAATTTGTATGAGTCCATCTAAAGGAATTGCCCTATATAGCCACATGTGTAGCATATTGAGGAATCTCTAAATGAAAATCTAGTACATTCTACTCATAATAATGCCTCTCGACTTCTATCTCTTAGTACGTGTCCACACTCATAGTACCTTTCTATCCTATACTTAGCCCAACAACCCTTACAACTATTTGCCCCATGACTCCTCTATCCCCTTATCAAAATCCATCCTTCTCCACATGGTATCTATCCCAAGCCTAAACTATCAGATCATGACTCAATTTTAGGGTGTCATACTCTACCTATAATGGATCTAATATGGTCTATAAACCATCTCACTCCATCTACATGGTAGTGAGTTCCCCCTATGTTGTCGTCACTTGTCCCTATAAGGTGATGCACTGGGCTCTTAGTGCATCCCTCTCAGTAATAATCCCTATAACATATATCTCTTACTCTTTTCCTCCCTTCTCTACATCCTACATATCCTCATCTACTGCCTCCTACTGAGGTCACACCACCCTCTCTTGTCTGGCATCTAACTACCTTGACCATCACACTAAATATGATGGGGTAGACCCTACATCCTTTATCTCTATATTTCCTGCCTCTTCCTTGGACCCTATTAGAATATTTGTAGTATCTTCTTTTAGTAGTCTAGTCTCTACATCATCCCATCTCTACACTTGTGGGGCCCATGGTATTTCATAAATAAGCCAAACTATCTCCTCACTCTCCCAAAATGGAAAAACTCTACATACTCCATCCACCTCCCTATCAGCCACCTTTCCCTCTAAATGTAAACTAGCTCTACCTCTATCCCAAGCCATGCAAGAAATAAAATTTAAGGCCTATAAATGATGTCACTATACTATATCTCCTTGAGGACTCATCGATAATATGTTAGGTCTCATGTCATTCCATTTGTGTAAGCCCACACCAAATCTTACTTCCATCGAATGAAAGCCACACTATAAGTAGAATCATACCATCATATCCATGGGGTACCAATGGGTTGTATCACTCTAATGTGATCATATGACCAATAATACAAAATGAAGTTCACATACAAACCATATCTCCTATGGGTGCTCCACCCCCATAACTCCCTATATACATGTGCTTGTAAAGTTGGAGCCTAGGAAAATACTATCTGATGCTCCCACATATCTATAATGACACCTATGAGGCTCCATAAGAACTGACCTCCACTTGAGTTAAAGAGAGTTTAGCAATAAATGTTAACATCATCATCATCATCATCAATACTCGTCTCCCATCTATATTTGCATCATATAATGGCTCAAAAACAAATCTTCCTATTATGAATGTGATATCCATGACATCTCCACCATATAATCTTGTCAATGCTGCTATGTGACCCTACTCATCCACAGGTGTAATAATAACCCCCTACACTAAAGCCATAATATCTTATATATGTCCTCCTTTATAATGGTCATCTCTCTTATAGGTAACCAAAAATTCCCAGTGGTCACATCCCACTACTCTAGTAATGCTACTAAAAGTCTCATGTCTCTATGAATGTAGTAGTAGAAGTGTACTCCTCCTAAGCCCATAGCCTCCATATGCACCTAATCACCATTGCTTAGCTAATCATATAACCACTCTAACAAAGGTGGTATTTGGTCTTACATCCTCAACAATGTCTGTGCCTATTATCATAATCCTATATTAGCCTTAAACTTTCTAACAATTTTGTTTAGTTGATCCTAGACTTTTTAACTTAGTTGTTCACCTTTTTTAACTAATTGATGTCATTTTATTTCCAATCAATGACATTTATAATGAATTGACAATATTTCTAAAGAATCAGTAATGTTTCCACTAAATCGATGTACTAGAATCGATGTTGATCCTAGGTCCCCACACTATCCTAAATACCTTACACATTACCCTACCCAAAAAACATAAAAAATCAAAAAACTTAAATAAAAATAATGTCTACCTCATCTTGAGACCATCGTTGTCAGTTTTGACCACTGTCTCTCACGTCCATGACATCACACATCAAACTCATTGTCAAAATCTAGATAATCACTTAACACACGTCAATAGTAAATGAACTATTTTCCATGTCAAATTTGATTATATACTCAGCTTTATATTGGCATCAATTTATTTTAGATTGGCATCGATTTATGTGGATCATCATCAATTTCATTAATCAACGTTGATCTACTCAAGTTTTTTTCTTTTGTATTTCTTATAGTTTTTCATGCATCCAATCCTACTCCATATCCCAATCTTGTTACCTTGTCACAACTATACCATTATTTTTCCTATTACATTTAAGGCTTGTGGACACAAAACCCTATTGGTCCCACAACTTGCATAAGGCATGCATGTTTTTAGACATCTCCCTTGTATGGGTCCTAAGAGTACATCTCATCTTGAGACTAACCATTTATAGATAGCATGCACATTGTGCAATAGACTAGATGATTTTATCAGCCAAACCCTATCATTTGTTCTCTTTATTGGCCTTTGTTTAATACCAATTATTCATAGTTATGGAAATTTATTATGTGATTTGTCTTAGGGCATCTCTACATATATTATCTCATAACGTGTTAGTGAAAAAAGTATACTTCATGTTATGCATCTGCACTCTTGGTTCCCATTTATTATTTATTCATCCCATCCATTACTCTATCTTTTAAAACCATCACCTTCTCCTCATCCTATGTTATCTCTTGGTTTGAGGGGGATACCTCCTCACATAAACCTAGGGCATTGGACTTCTCTTGATTTTTATCTTGTGAAACATTATTACATACCTCTCTACAAAAAATAAAAAATGTAGACATTATGATTTCATATATCCTATATGAATTATTTTTTGTCATATTCCTTTATTATTATTATTTCATCCTAAATACCCCTATCTTAAAGTTTAACCTACTTACCATTAGATGCTCATTAATTTGTTCTTGTAAATTACCATTTTACCTTTTTAACTGCCTAAATTTAATTCATAACCCATAAATTATAACACTCCAAAAACTTACCATCATATAAATACTTTGCTAACAAAGCCACCCTTTAATCCCAAATTACCTCATAGTTAGAACAAACCAAATCTGATGAAAGCAAACTTTTCCTAAAATGGGAAAATAAGTGACGATTTTCCCACGATCGGTGCCAATTTTCCTAATTGACATCGATCTATTTATATACAGGCAACCCTTTAGTTTTGCCCCATGAAATTTAAATATGGAAATTCAACTTAGATTTACTTAAGAGAATTAAAGGTAAACATTAGCTCCATACTAACAAAGTTAGGTTCTACCCATTCTAGATTAGTCATCACAAATTAGGGAAATATCTTAAACCTATAGAAAAAGTACACTCTCCTTACATCTATTTCAAGGTAAGTTCTCTATTTTGAATATCTCATTTCTTATTTCATTTCTATATTTTCCTCCTCATTCCATTGTCAGGACATCTTAGATATCCTCAGTTCCCTATAAATTCACAAAGATTTGGGCCCTCCTTCTATCACCAATAGAGTTCAACCTCTTGATGCCTCTAAGTGTATCATAGGTGCTCTTAGTGTTTAAATAACACTTATCATTTTAGAATTCAAAGAATTTAGAGAATGAGTTATAGGTTATGGTGATCTGATCACCTATGATGATATAGCAGTAGAGCAAGCAAACTATTCCAAAACATTTATAAAACTTGGTGGTTGGGAGCTACCTTGGTCTTTTCAATAATATTTGCAAAAGATGTAGTAATCTATACTAATATCAGTGAATTGTGATCAAATTATAACCTGAGGCTATTCTAAAATGAACATTTACAATGGTTTTAAACTATAGTGACCTAGTTAAAAAAAGAGAAAAAGGGAAAATTAGGGCAAAAATAAAGTATGTTGCTAATCTCCACCTCAAACTTCATGAAAAATTTTAAATTCTAATTGAACATATATTTAATCAATGTACATCATGAAATAACATACACCCAAATCTTACCACACACTAGGAAAGTATGTAAGAATATTATGAAGAAATATAAGTAAGGACTCACTTTACTTTAAAGATTTACTACTGTAGTCAAATAACATATGCACATTCTTATGCACAACAAATAAAATGAAGTAAACCCAAGAACATTCAACTAATCTAGCATTTACACAAATGATCAACGACGCATTAAAGATGCACGTATAGAATTCTTAAAAACCATTCAAATTCAAGATCTAGAATAAAAAATTGAGAGAGAATATAAATAATAATTCACACAAACAAGATGAGACATTCTTCTCAGAATTCTTTGCTTGTATTAATTGCTTCAAAGTTTACACTAGTTTTTTGTAGCTCATAAAACTCTTTTCTTTTACCAATGACAATGCTCCTTTTATAGTCTTCAAAGAAGCATGTTAGATAGCTGACTCAACTTATAAGTGTATAATATGTAAAGGACAATTTTCCTTTCTAAAAAGTTTCTAAAATACACTGACCTTTAACCAACATGCTAATAAAATTCACATGCCTTTACAAAAGAATATTCTATTTCCAAAATTTACAATGCTTTCTCAAAAGAGAATATCCTTAACCAACTGGTGGATTGTGTGTTGATGAAGACCCTTGGATTTGTTTAAGTAACCTCATCACCTTTTGATGTTTCTCATCAACTAACTTCAAATTGACAACTAGCTCAAGGAAGAGTTCATATTCTTGGTCAACTAGGTCATTAGGTCTTTGTCATTTCTCTCTAAAGCTTCCTTAATGCTCCTTACCTCATTTATCTTATTTTCCATAGTTAGGATCATATCTATGATCTTGTTATTGTCACTATAGACCTACCTTGGCTCTTATTTCTAACCTCTTACATGACTAAGGTGGCTTTGTACTTGAACTCATCATCTGTAATGATGCCCATGGAGCTGAGTTTTAAAGGCTTTGTAATCATGGTCCCTAGTAGTTTTTCAATTCTATCTAGTAGTTCTTTATCATCCTTGATGAGTCTCTACAAGATCATGGACCATGTGCTCAAACCATTGATCTTATCCATGATCAACCCCAGGATGGTGTTGAGATGAGTAATGCTGATAGTCTTGAAACCAAGGATTTTATCCCCTTTTAAGATGCTAATCAAATCCTTTATTTTGTCCTTAGAACCTTGCCATTGGGTGATTAATTCCTTGGGTATTGAATCCTATAGGTTCAATGCACTCTATATTAGCTTCATTGACTTCAGAGATTAAACATGTTATGGAATGATCTCTCAAACATTTTAATCATTGAATTAGGAACTGATAAAACTACCTATTTCTCCAAATCATCATTCTACTTTTGAAGGTTCTTTATTCATTATTGTAGGCCCTTGATGCTAATTTTCAATTAGGATAATTGGGATTCAACTAACCCAAGTATATCCTCTTCATGGATGGGGTCTTCACCTAGTCTTTTCCCTTCAATTGGAGTCAATCCAACATATGGCTCCACCTTCTGAAAGGTGAATTTCTTTCCACCCACCATAGCTTTCTTTGTTGTTAGTCTTTCTAATCTAGTAGTGGTTGGGTCAAATTAGACACTTAATAAAGAGTGTGTAATTTTTGGAGGCTTTGAGACTTCCACTTGGGTGCTACTTTAAGATATAAGAGTAACCATTTATCTTTCTTGCTTTTTATGTTATAGAGCCAGTATCCAAGACTTAAGCTTCTCAGTAACTATGATGTTGGTAGAATTTGTGATGGACCATTGATGGTGCAAAGTTGGGATATTTTATAACTTTCCATATACAAACCATTCAAGAATGGTTGAACCATAAATTGGATTCTCATCATTGAACAAATTAACCTCACTTAAAGGGTGAGTGAGGGTTATCTTAGGCTTCTTGGTTCTTGTAGGAACCAAGGCTAGCTTAGCCTTCCTTTTTTGAGGGGGAACAATAGGAGATAATTCTAAAGCTATCTCTTTCCCCTTTTCCTTTCCTATTTACTCAAATTGGGGTTGAGGTTCTTCTTCTTGAGTTTGAGGCTCCTCTTCATCCAACCCAAAAGCACTAGCTAGTGCTTCCAAGGCATCTTCCACTATTTTGCTAAGATGCAATGCAATCATGTCAATGTATTCAATTAGAGACTCTAAATTTTTAGGTTGGGTATAAGATGGTTCCCCTTCACGAGGTCTTTTTTCAATCTTCTCTTTTCTTGCACATTATGCAATTGGTGCCTTTGAATGTTTTGGAGGAGGCCTAGTAGATGGTCAAGGAAGAAAATGGTACTACAAAGGATTCATCTACTAGATTTCACCAACTAGATTATCATCTCTTTTCATCTTAGACTTGAGATTGATATGATGTTTTTTCAATATTTTTAAGACCTTTAAAAATGAAAATTCCTAGATGTACATGGTCTCATGCACACTAAGTTGATGTTCATATTTCATGTTAATTTACTTGGCCTTCAAATAGATCAAAACATTATCTTGGGGGTCCTAGTGCCTTAAATCATTAAGTTACAAATTGAATGAGTCCTTGTGCCTAGAGATGGTGTCTACACTATCCCATATTTGTAACATAATTCTATTAATAGTAAAAGGAAAAGGATTGAGTATCCTTTTCCTTTTCTATTTGCATACACCATTAATATCATGGAATAATTGGTATGCAATCTCTTGTTTAGATAATTTGGTGGGTACATAGACTGAAAATCTGAGAAGCTGACACAAGGTTCCATATATCCTAATTAAGTATATTTGAGATATAACCAAAGGTCCCCAATAAGCTCTAAATACTATTTGATCAAGGGACTTACCCTCATAATGGGTATCCCTTTAATAGCCATAGACAAGGCTAGATACACACAATCATAAATGAATTGTATGTGGTCCCTATACTTCAATATATGTAGTTTGAAATAGTAGTGGGAGACCATTTGTCTTTTAAAATTTGTCCTTGATCTCACTCCATCAGATTAATCTATACAAATCAATGCAGATAATTTGTCCTTGATCCTATTAATTACACACTACTGGCTATCCTTTATATGAGGCCCTATGGTTATGCCACTTGGCAATCCCTCGGGCCTTTTAAGCTCTATGTTGAATAATCCATAATGGTCTCACTCTGTTTGATCATGCTGGTCTAATTATGCATGAGCCATTGATCCTAAAAAGGTACACTAACTTTAAGGTAGCTTGGGACCAAGTAAAGAACTTAGGTTGAATGCTTTAGTCTAAGGTTTTATTTTGTGTTAACAAACATGTAATAAACCTTAGGCCAAAGTATTTGGGCTAAGTTTAAATCATAGCAAAAGGGGACCCAATATAAAAAGAGGACTTAACTCAAGGTTTTTGACCTAAGGTTTTTATCATCTTGATAAATACAAGGCAAACCTTGGGACAAATACTTTAAGCTAAGCTTCATACATAGGGCCTCACATTTTTTCAAGCCTCACCAATAAGCCCTTAAAATATTTCATAAGACCACAGGGGTATATATAGACTAAGCATGAGGTTTTCAACTAAGTTCTGGTTTAATGTTAAAAAATATGATTCAACCTTATGATAATATTCAAGCTAATCTTGTGGTATTTATAGTTATCCTACATGTACAAAAAACTAGTCTTAACATTGAAGCACCAAAAATTCCAAGCATGATTAAGGCAACAACATATTCATTTATCTAAGTGGGATTGGTCCATGAGTTTGATCATAAATGTCAATGACAATCTCATAGATGTCAATGATGTTTGCATGAATGTCAAAATTAAGATCTATAAATATATCACTAGGGTTTAAATTTGATAGCTCACAGATGCCAATGACAACCTCACAGATGTCAAATTATGGGTGCAAGAACATCAAACTTAAGTCCTACATAACATAGTAAGCCCTTGTAAATTTTGACCTATAACACATCATTTGATTAGCTTCATATGAGCAAGCATGAACCATTGATCATGATCTGAGTAGTTGGCTATGATTGGTTCCTATAGGATAAAGATTTTGACTCATCAAGTCCATCTTGCTTCATCTGATCATTTCCTATCAAAAGCATGTGGGTTGTAGATCCTATAGAGAAGGATGTGACTTAAGTTAGGGCTCAAGAAAAATAAGACTTAGGATAAAGTCTTAGGACTGAGGTCTCATTTAGGTTAATAAACATGAATGGGGCCTTAGAGATAAGATTATAGACTAAGATTTGTGAAAATAAAGCCAAACCAAGCTAGGAATTTAATAAAAAGAATCCTATAGACATTAATGTTGGACCATGCTAAAATAAAATGGGACAAAGGAGTTCAAGACATAAGGGGACCAAGCTTATAATTTTAGATTAAGGTTTTTTCATTTTAAAAAACATGATCAATCCTTAATATAAATATTAAGTTTATGTCCATGGACTTTTTGAAAGTTCCCACCAAAATTTTTCCTGCCAATTTTTGAATTTTGGTTTAAAAGAATTTTGTGCTAGGGTTTTTGAATGAGGGTTTCAAGAAGATTGAACATAGATTCAATCTTAACTATTAACATACCAAAGGCTAATAAAAGGTCAAATTAAGTTAGAATTATGAAACCTAGGTATGATCTCATTAAGGAGAGCTCCATTAAACTTGTGATTTAAAACATAGAGATCCACTGTTAGCAACATTAAGCAAAGCTAAAGCATAACCATGAATAAAAAATACCAATCAAACCAAAGGATGGATGATCTTAGAATGTAAATAATGTGCAAAACATGCCAAAGACATTCAGATTAAGTGAATTTTTAGTACCAAGGTACTAATTACATAATTTAACACATGGGTCACCAATTTTCAGAAATAGGTAGTTTGTTGGCCTCAACACTAACTAATAAGTAATTACTCTTACCTTCACATTATAAGACATGTTATGTAGATTAAATTACTTATACGAGTGTATTAACCATGGATCATATACATCACCTAAATTTTCACCTGAAAAGGTTAGTGGAGGCAATTTATTTGGCTCTTATGATAGGATCAACCATATTATTAGGTTTATTCTGAAGCTCTAGTTCATCAACTTGTCTTTCACCTCTAATTTGAAATTCTTCAGCTGGAACACCTTCTATATTGTTCAATATTTATTCTTGGGTGTCCATTTTACTTTGAAGTGAATTAAATACATTTAAAATTCCATTCAAAAATACCTCTTGGTTTACATTAGGATTATTTTCCTCATGTTTAGGGGTTTAACATTATTATCAACATCATTGAGAGGTGGTTCTTCTCTCTTAGGAATATTGGCCCTACAAACTTGAACTCTTCCTTTACCTATGTGAACATTCCTTGGGTTACTATCTACCATTATAGATCATTTTATCACCATCATGTGGTGAAATAAATAATAACTCAATAGAAAAGTAACAAGAAATATTTCCCAAATTTCCTTAGAGCAGTAAACTGTGCTTTGATACCAATATGTTACAACTGCATTTTATTATTATTATAAACTAAAACAACTACAAAATAAAGTTTCAACTAGAGTTTAACATGGAAACATGTAATGAGATCCATAATTGTGTTATATCCAACATAAGAACTCGACCAAGTACATAATTCATCAATGACTTCATTAGGAAGCATTTTAACCACTTAGTATTGAGATAGAAGTGGGTTAGTGTCATCTTACCCACTCACCTCTTTCCATGTGCTTCACTATGACCCTAGAGGAGCCATAACTAACTGATGCCCTTACTTGAGTACCTATACATGCTATAAAATATTTAGTTCCTAATGGGGTAATTCAATAAAGTTTAACAAATAGTGGGAAATTGAGAATAGATTCAATATAATAATCATCATACAAATCTTGCTTAAGCAACATCTACCAAATTATAAGCAACATACAAATATCAAGGGAAGAGGACTTTTTGCAAAAGTAATACAAGGAATTGGAACACCTTTTTGATTACACAAGCAAACAGAGGCATGAGGTTTGGAATGAACTATTTCAGGAAGTGTTCAAGCTTTAAGGGATGTTTCAACAATCATGCTTATGTTCTATTTATTAACATCTTACAACTTTACAAGTAGTTTACATGTGCATGACAAGGCATGATTGAGCCTTTAAATTGGCTTAAGTTTAACATTACAATTCTCATTATTACTGATATGAGTGTCATATGAGTTTAATGGACTCAATACAAATTAATATTCTCATGGACTAAGTGCACTAATACTAAGTCTTACTTTTAATCTTGTTTTAAGATTTAAAACTTTAGATAGGTTCATGACTTTAGCCTAAGCATCTTTTAATTTCTTGACTTAAGATTGGAACTTAATAGTTCTTATATTCTAAAATATATTATTAATAACAACTTAATAATATGATTATATTAACTTCTTTTCCGATATAAGGATATAACTTAGCTTTTTAAATGTTCCAATGGCCAATTCCAAACATGGATATATTATCCCTCTTTTTTTTAAAACTTTCATAAAGTATATTATGGCTAATTTACTTATAACATATGCATAAGAGTTATATAATCTTACGTAATTCACTTTCAATGAGCTACCCATAACAATCCTCTACACTTGGTAGTGCTTATTAATTCAAAGTGAAATGATTGTCTTCTAATAAAATTTAGAGGATTTAATACAAATTCACTTAATTAATTCTTCAATTTTAATCCTTAATAGATATTCTAACATTAATTACTAACTCACACATAAGTATTATGGTGATTATAATCTATTCAATTCACCAATTTATAACCAAAAGGATTTATTTTCATTAATCTATGTAGTTATTACCTTAAGGTCTTAAGGACTTTAATGAAGTCTCAAACAACTCTCATTAATTAATTCATCTAAAAATGAAGTTTATATAGTATAACGTAATTGGAAAATTCCTTTAAAATATAACATAAAAATACATCATTATAATATATTGTAATGGTTAACACAAGTGAACTTGTGCAATGAATAACATATCTTATATAAGCCTAATTTTAATTTCATAAGAAGCATACAAGGTAATTTAACTTCTAAGTTTACTCTTGTGAAGAAATCCTAACATGTCAAGACTACTTTTCAATTCTCATGCACTTATTTACATTATAAGAATCATGAAAAAATCATAAATAACTTTTACAACCAGGTTCCAAGATAGTTATTTACTTCCCCAATTAACTATTTAGTCCAATACTATTAACTCAATGATGTACAAGTAAAAGCTAATCTATGAACTAATTTTTAGTTATAATTCAATTAATTATCAATAACATATAGAATCTAAAATTCTACAACTTTCTAATCATTCTTATAAAACTACTTATTCCAAAATAAGTAGCTAATTACAGGTACCTGATTAAATCACATAACTATGTTCGTACTACAAATTATATTGATAAACTAATATAATTATGTATTTAAATAATAATACATAATTACATGGAAAATAAAATGATCATCTATAATCATAATCATAAACCAAACTTACATGATAAACATCACATTATTTTTATCAAATATAACTATAATGAATTACAATGATAATGAATAAAATGGATAACATAAACATTTTAGTTTATGTACAACCAACTATCACAACTGAAGATGAGAATAAGTGAATCAAAGTCTTCACATGTAAATCAATGAAGGCAAACCCATCTCACTAGTCCTAATGAGCCCAACCATAAGTGGTCCTAGACTAACCCAACCATCAGTTGGATATGGATCAAGGCAATAGATAAAAAATGGAGAAAGGATAATGAAATGAACTAAGCTTTAAAATAAACACACAAATGAAAAATAGGTAGAAAAAGAACCACACAAACCAACCCACCAAGATCCATAAACTTGGTACTTGATTTTCACTGCAAATCTTTTTATGAGCTTCTCAATTTATGAGCCATATTCTATTCAAGAATATAATTTGGCCCGTAAATCCTTATGTCATAAATTTATTAGACAATTATACTCACATAATAATTTAATATATTTTAATGAGTTAAATTGAAACTTTTAAAAAGAAGACAATAGTTATATCCATCTAAAAATGATAAATTAAAAATTACATAAAGTTATGGGTCACATTTTGACTAAAATAGACTTTATGCAAAATAGAAAAAGATTCAAAATCAACTATAATGATTTAACGTAATCATTACAAAAAAAAAAATTAACTAATCATTATTTTCAACTAAAATTCAAATAATTATAACTTGAATTAACTCAAATGTCATTATTAGAATCATGCCAATAATTCTAATAGGTTTTGACAATATTGAGTCAAATAAATAATGACCAAATTATAAAAAAACAATCAAACCTAATCATGTAGACATTTAATAATAACAAAATATTATTTTTTCACAAAACCCCAAGTCTATTTTTAACCCCATGGAGACTCAAAATATCATTGCCCCCAAGTGTATGGCTACAAATTTAAAATAACAATAGACAAAAATAAATGAAACATCATGTATTTATAAACCCATATGAATCTCATTTAGGGTTTTAAAAATATAAAACCAAATTTAAAACACAGTCGATTAAATACCTAGCCTTTCAACCCAGCCAGGGTTTTGAAAAACATAATGCAGTCAAACAAGAATACACATAGTCATATCCATCCTCAAGACAATCCCTCATAATACACAACCTTAACCAATAATAAAATGATGTAGTAGTGTTAACAAACCTTGGCCACAACCAACAAATAAAAAATATATAAATAACAAACTTACACACACACTATTATATGCCAACACATCCATGGTTAAGCTATGTAATGGCTACCATGCAATGCCAAATAAAATAAAATAATAACCATCGACCCTAGTTAGGGTTTTATCAATAATCACCATAACGCAGGTAGAATCTAATGCTAGTGTTTATGGCTAAAACCATAACCTAGTTTACCATTTTTAAACCACTATAAAATACAAACACAAAATTTTAAAAACACCACTTACTTAGAATTTGGAAATCAACCACAAAAGAAGTTTTTATTCTCTTCCATTCTCCCAAAGTTCTATGCCAAACCAACATCCAAAATAACCATGCCTCGAACAAAACTAGTCAAATAATATAAGTCAAAGTTAACCCAATTAAATCTACTAGAATCTTGCATGGTTGACAATATTAATGGTTCAAATGTAATTAATTATCTTAGAAACCCTCATGCAAGAGCTACATTACATTCCCCTTGGCCTCTATTCCAAATTTTTTGGGAGAGTCTCCTAAAGGCATAAATCTCTTCAAACCACCAAGTCCAAATGAACACAATAAAACCTAAAATCCCATAGAAGAGTCTTGACCCCTTTGCATGGTAACTCAAGCCAATGCCATGACTCTATAATAATATGGATTTACAAAAAAAACTCAACTAATTATCAATGCCCCCAATGTCGATCAAAAACCTAACAACCTAAGCATGAAGCCAAACCAACCTAGCTATGACAATAGTGCATACAGAATGAACAAACAAAAAAAATAAGTCCTTTAATTCCTAAACCTTAATGAACATGCATATAAACATAGATAAAATACAACATGTTCACAAGAGTCTTCAACTAAACATGGTTGATGTTAAACATTAATTAAAACAACATCAAGATAACTATGCAAGGTGATAAAGAGTCAAAAATAAAAATGACTGTGAACATAAAAATAATATGTGATGGAATGCCCTATTAAAGTTGTTAGTCATCAAGCCAACAAAACATAATAGACCAAAATGTTGAAATGATGACATCAACAAAGAATCAATAGTAGCCAAACTAATTATGACTCATCAAGTGACAATTCTCAAAATTGATAACACCAAGTAAAGTGATGTTTAGACAAATGTTGAAACTGACCATAATCATCCAAAAATGAAATCAAACATAAAATGATAACACTCATCACTTACATTATTTAAACATGATGACTTAATCAACAATAGTGTCAAACTCAAATTTTACAATCAAATTCATTATTTCATTCATCCACATTATTTTTTCATGTTTCCTTATTACTTAGGTCCAAACAAGCCTAGCTCAATTAATTATCCTTATAGTTAATAAAAATAGACCACAAGTAGTATCTAGACATAGAAATGCAATAAATGTAATAACATCATTTAAATAACACATATAACTAAATAATAGATTAGTAAGCATTAAGCATAAATATGTAATGCTAGAGTGAAAATATATCCATAATTATCTCATCAATTATAATAAAATGTATCAATGTAGCTAATAGAACTATAACACCATAGTAAGGAAATATTAAGATGTCTCAAATAAGTCATAGCTAACAACAATATGAATTAAATGCAGGTCAAATACGATCATGACATTTTACACCCTGATTAATATTGCTACTTGGTTTTCTAGTGATGGGAAAATTTGGTTATTTAAAATAATGATGGTATGCATAACATTAACATGAAAATAACTAAATAAAATAGGTTTCTCAATGAAAAATAATAAACATAATAAATATGGATTGGAAGGGGGATACACAATGTAGTGAAAACATGTTCTTATCAAAGATTTTTTTATGATAATATTACTTGCAAAGAGGTGATGATAATAAATGTACAAAATATTGAGGGGAAAATTTTTGGTAGCATTATAGTAGAGGAAGTGACAACCTGGGTGAAATAAATTTCAAAAAATATACAAAAAGGGTTAGAGGTGATGGCGATGATTTGTGATTGATAGTTGTGGACCCTGAAAACATATCAATTTATGTAAAATATAAATAAAAGGTGGATAAAATCTCATGTAAGTCTCTTTTTAATAATGGTTTTTACAACAATTTTTCATGGGATAAGAATATTAAATGGAAATTGGGCAAGACAGAGGAGTTTCAGCCATTTCAATAACTTTTAACATGTAAGGATTCTAGGGGTATTCATATTGAAATTCTTGATTCGCTCATTAATTCAACTTCTTCGAGAATGTCTCATGCTTTTTTGGTAAGTTTTTGGGTGCTTGACTAATTGCTAACATTTTAAAGTAGTGGGTAATGAGAAAATGGGCTCTAGGAGGGCATGTGGAAATATCGAATATGAATAATGGGTTTTTCTTTATTCATTTTAATCATGATGAGGATTTTGCTAAAGTTCTAGTTGGTGGCCCTTGGTTTTTTGGGAGATCTAGTTTATTTTTGATGAAATGGAAACCTGGATTTGATCCAAATAAATAAAAATTAATATCATGCCAATCTAGGTAAGACTTATTAGTTTTCCAATGGAATTTTGGAAAGTGGATCTTCTTTTATTATTGCTAAAATATTTGGGTATCTTATAGCATTTTATGTTGCTACTAACACAAGAAATAGATTAGTGCATTCTCAGTTTTGTGTAAATGCTTTCATGAATCAATAACTTCCTCTGGTGTGATTTTACATTCCAGTAGAGGTGAATGGATTTAAAAAATTGAGTATGATAATTCAGTTTTGGAGTGTGAAGGTTGTGTGCATTTGGGGCATATGACTAGAAGTTGTTCATTTTTTGTCAAAAGGGGGCATGCATATGTTCTAAGAATTGATAATTTAGCTTAGTAAAAGAGAAGTAAATGTTTTTTATTAGATAATAATGATCAAATTTTAGAACCAAATAACATTATTTTGGATCAAGGTTTAAAGGTTAAGCTAGTTTTACCCATTGTGAATAATAGTAGTCATTAAAAATATGTCATATGGGGTCACAATATTGAGAATTATTTGGATTTGGATGTTGTGGAGTGTAAAGATCTGATTGAATCTCAACATGGTTTGAAAATTGGTGTTTGTTTAGAGGATGGTAAAGACCAATAAGAATATCTTGAAGATAACTTTACAATTTTTTTGCCTATTTCTAGTGAAGGTTCTAATGAGAAAGTGTAGAAGTGAGAATCATGTTTTTGGATCCTAGATAGGTGTTCATCTTTCCCTTCAAGAGTGTATCAAGGAAGTTCTCATGCCTTAGTTCTTGATACAGATTAGTTTCAATGTGTTGAGAAATGTTGTCATTGATGTTAAGGTTTATGTAATTTAATGTCAAGGTTGATGTCATTGATGTCAAGGTACATTTGGTGAAGATGCATGGTAAGTGGTCTGTGAGATATGAACCATATGATAAGAGAGAATTTGAAAGAAACCTAATGTCTCTCTATTGAGAGAGAATTTAAAGTCAACCTAATGATTCTTTTGAGGTTGATGTCAATATTTAGTTTAAGAGATATGATATTGTCTAAGGATCATGAAAGTCATATGATCAAGATGTATAAACATAAATGAGTGTTTCAAGGTTAGTTTTCAAGCTTTAAGAAGCTTGAGAAGCCTAGTCATGACATTGGTCATTACATGAAGAGATCTTGTGAGAAGGTATGATCTTGGTGTCCTGTTGAGATAGATGCATAGAGGTATAAGAGGATATATAAGGTTACTTGAGCATGTATATGAGGCATTGGAGCACCCAAGTGAGTTTCAAGTTGAGCCTACATGGGTAAGACCTTAAGTACAAATCTGTAATTAGACTATTTGTAGACCCTGTGTCACCTAATGAGGTGTCATGTGGTGTTTTCAAGGCCCATGAAGGATGTAAAGTAGTGTTTTATCATGATATATGTTTATTGAGTTTGTATATGAGGTTTTGAGATCTTGGATAGTGGTTAGAAGGTTAATTTCAAGGCCTAATGTGACTTTCAGGTCAAAGCCTAGAGAGCAAAGAGAGAGATCATGGCCTAATGGGGTATGAGGTTATATTTAAAAGGAAAGTATGGATAGGTGATTAATGTTAGAGGTATTCCATGTTATTTCAAGTATTTTTACCAAGTTTTAGGTCAAAATTTTAAGGTTAAGGCAAGAAAAAGTGTTTTGAGGTATCTCGTGTGCACATAATGAAGGGTTCTCAACCCGAGAAGGACTTTAAACTATTCATTAGCATGTGTATCCTCTACATGGGAACCTAATACATTCATTTTATATGGGAAATTTTCCTATCTCAAATTTTTAGGCATTGGTTTTTGGAATAAATGCTAAGCTTTATGAGTGATTATTAAGACTAGAAGATGGTTTAAACCCTCAAAGAACCCTAATAATGACCTGATATGAAATAAGTTTCTCTAAAGTGATTATAATGGATTGGTTTGGATATTTAAGTAATTAGAGGTTTTATTCAACTATCCCAATCACCTAAAAGTATAATTGGTTTGTCAGGTGAGTGAGTGGACCCTATAGGAAAGGCCTTATTTCTTAGTGATTTGTTGTAGTAGTCAAAGTTGACCAATCAAAGTTAATAATTTTATGGAGGTTAAATCTTGAGAATTTTATTTTTTTTACATGGTGGCTTATAATTATTTTCTATCCCTCGGGTGTGCTAAATTGGTCATACAAGTTGACCTATCACTAATAGGCCTAATGGTGCAAATAATGAGAAACCTATGTAGAAGTGAGAAAGTGATTAAGGATGTGTTATCATGGAATAGGGATGAATAAAAGTGCATGGAGACATTTTTAAAGACATATAATACATGTTAATTTTGGATATAATTCTTGGAGGTTAGTGAATATGATAAAAATATTGCTCATAAGTTGATTTGCATGTGATAGTGAAGGTGTAAGGTTATGAGATTGGTCTATAAGACTAATATTTATATTTTACCATGTTATATTTGTATATAATAATTATATAATTATCTCATAAAATCATGCAAATTAATTATAATTATCTAAAAGTGGTCATATAGGTGTTGGAGGTCATTTACACCATGACTATGCTTTAAGGCAAACTGACAATTTTAGGTAAACAAGTTGCAATGTTGAGTTTGAGGCTCTATGATCTGAGTTGAAGCATATAATGTACATGGTATTATTATTTGGGACTTGAGTTATCTATCCATTATTTTCAAAATATTTTATGTTATTATAATAGGTTGGAATAATGAAGCCAAAATGGCTTGTCTGGTTGAGTGAAGTCTGAGAGAGAGAAGGTCAACAAATTGGTCTGCAAGACTAATATGTGCCATTAGGGATTATGATAATTTGATTATAAGTTTTTCTAAGTATGATTTATGATGTGTATTCAATTTTAGATGGTTATAGTTCTCCTCTTATTCCACCAACTAATGCAATAGGTAATAAGGCTAATAAAAACAACTCCAAGGCAATCAGAGGTAGAGTTTGTGAAGGTGATGCACTATGTATCATCGAAAGATATATGGGAAAAATTGAAGGCCATATATGAAGGAGACACTAAGGTGAATATGGAAAAGTTGTATACCCACTTAAGATAGTTTGAAAGTCTTAAGGTGAATGAATATGAAACCGTTGCATCCTACTTGGTGAAGGTTGATGAAGTTGTCAATATTATTAGAGGATTAAGAGAAGAGGAAAAATAATTTATAGTTATTAAAAAGTGTTGAGATCACTAACTCCTAATTTGATTATAAGATATCTAAAGTAGAAGAGATATAAAATTTGGACAAGCTAAAGATGGATGGGCTTCATGTCATCTTGACTACCTATGAAATGAGAACAAATGAAGGAAAATCTCCCAAGAAAGAAGCAACTTTAAAAGTTGAGAATTTAAAATCCAATAAGGTCAAGGATGAGGTATGTTTAGATGTTGATGATGATGAAATCATAGTTATGTTTTCTAGAAAGTTGAGGTTTAGATCTAGTAAGTAAAATGGCAAGTTTCCTTTAAAATGTTTTAACTGTGGTAAGATTGGTCACGTTACATCCAAGTGTCCTAACAAGGATAAGACTAAGCATAATGAAGAACATGATGAAAATAATGGAGATGATAGTAAGGTCTATAATCCTTACAAAAATAAGAGAGATTTTAGGAATAATGAAGGTAGGAAAGGGCCATTTAAAAACAAGAAAAGTTTCTATACCAAAGACGATAACTCATCGAATGTACAAGTACATCTGATAGTGATGTTGGAAAAAATGAACCTGAACATGATAACAATGAATCCATATTCATGTCCATTGATCAAATAATGAAGGTTTCTCAAATGGGAAATGCCTTATGGTTGATGTAGAATCAAATGAAGAAGAAGCTAAAGTGAATCTTGAGGTAGAATTGGTGAATGCCCTAGGAGAGTTAAATTTTAAATGAATAAATAATTATAAACTAAGATTAATTTCTAAGGACCATGAGGAGAATATTGGCTTGTTTGAGGAGAGACTGAATAACACTTCTAAGAGTATGATGAGATCATCAATCAAATTGAAGCATAGATGGAGATAATCAATGAAAACCTAAAGGATAATGAGGAAGAGTGCATTAGGTATGAAACTAAAGTGAAATAATTGAAAGCTAAGTTAGATAAAGCATATAACAAGGTGAATACCTTTGTAAATTTTGAAAAGAGAATTGAAGTTCTATATGACATTTTGAGTAGCCATAAGTCTGCAAGTGATAAGACATGACTTGATTTCAAACAAGAATAAAAGGAGGTAGCTCAAGTCAAGGAGAAGGTTTTTAAAGATAAGAATTTCAATATGAAAAGACATATCAAATATCCTAATGCTATAAGGTATGCTAGTTCATTCAATGGTTACTATTTTGTATGTAGTTAGTTTGGTCATAGAGTAAGAGAATGTAGAAGACCCTCCAAAAATGAGTACTCATGAGACTATGGAAGATGTCATAGTTCACATTAGTCAAATAATATGTATAAGGTGGTTTAATACAACTGTCATAAAGTTGGATAAATTTAAATATTCTATCCTAATAGAGTTATAAGGTCATCAATTTAAAATATGAGGTTTGAAGCCCTTAGAATACAAGAAAGAAGGCAAATGAATGTATGGAAACCAAAGGTAGTAAAGATGAGTAAAGATTAGTCTACAAGCTCAAGTAGTCTATTTTATATGATAAAGCATACTTCAGATGTGAACTCAAGTCAAGAATTCCTATTGTCATCTCACATTGATGATCAAATAGTTGATGAAGAGGTCAAGCCTATATTGCAAATCAAGCCTAAAAGGATACTGAAGGATATTCTATCTTGTGAGAGCATGGAGATCTAGGAATCTCCTGAACTTATGATGTTTTAGTTCTCTATGGAAATCAGTGATTCCATTAGGATTCATGAAGGCACTATTCATTTAGAAAAAACATGGATAGTGCTTGGTTTAAGGGAGAGCTATTCATGTTGTTTACTAGCTTGATTTGCATTGAGAAGTTGTATTGTAATCTAAATTTATATGAAAGAGGTTTGCATGGAGTAAGGGGGTATTGGGCCCCTTTTTGGATAAGTATGGATCCATGCCATCTTAGCAAACATCTTAAAATGAGGCAATCACTTAGTATTATTTCCATTTTGGTATCTTTTACACCAGTTGGAGGAATCATTGCAAACTTGGCACTAGATAGTAGCCAATTAATTATCGCCCAAATTTTTAGGGCATTTTATTGAGTAGATACATATGGTAACTATAATGCAAAGGGCATAATATGATGGAGCTAGTGGAATGATCAACCAAGGCTCTAACTCATCACCCAATATGCACCCTCTACCTTGGCATGAAGATATTCCTATCTATTATAAATCCAATCTTGATTCAATGAGCAAAGGATGCAAGTTGATTTATAAAAGCTTTGGAGAAATCAAAATGGTCTACTAGAATTGCCATTAGTGTTAGGTATAGCATGGACACCTTTGAGGCTCCTTATTGTAGTGCCTAAGCTTGCCTATGATCCTCTAGGCTATTAGTAGATTTAGCTAAATATTTGTTCTAGTTATTTTATTTTGTACTCTATTTAATTAGACTTTGCTTAATGAATAATGGTATTGCATACATTTAATCTTAATTTGGTTATGCCTTTGGCTAATGTATTTTGAATGCAAAATAAATGTGATAGTTATGATGGTATGAACTAAATCTATGAATGTTAATTGTAGCTAAGATCTAGACTAAGTCATTAATGGTATCCCTATGTAAAATATGACATCAACATACTCGATAAGATAGCCTAAGTGTAGATAAGAACCCACACTCAATAATTATATCTTTGCATGAAGTGCGAGCCTAGTATGAACTTGATCTAAAGAATTCGATTGACCTCTTAAAGTGCTAGATGATGCTAAGCTTATAATAAAAAAGGCTTATATCCTTGAGATATTAAAACCAACATAATACAAATGTGTACCCTTATGGCCATAACTAAGTCCCCAAACTAGCTTGTGCCTATAGACCATCAGACTAGACCAAAAATGGCTTGCACCAATGAACCTAATAACACCATTATTGTAATGACCAAGTATTATGAATAATAAGTTGCACCATAGAACAACTAGCCCAATGTAGGCCCTAGTTCTTTCTTTGCTACACTTTGGGTGAGCACATAAGGCTTGCGCCTTATGTGAATTGATGCCAACACAACTGCGTGATAATTGTTGAGTACTATAGTAACATACATTGATTGTGCCTAGTTGTAATGAGTCAAGAACTAACTTGTAACAACTAGATAAGTGCTGGATAGAGTAAATTAATTGAAACCCTAATTAAACTACAACATTTTGGTTTCATTATTGTGACTTATGTTGATGTTTTTGTTATAATGGTGCAATAGAAAAATACCCTGACTCTCCCTCAAGAACATTGAACATTGACTATAGTAGGTGGAAGATAAATTTACGCTAAAGCATCCATCCTATAAAGGACAAAAGACAAGGAAGTGGGTTCATAACAACCTATATGATGCCCTATATGAGGTCTTATTTTTCAAACTACCTAAGCATATGTAATAATGGTTGGCTACCTATGCAACCCATAAAATTTGAAGCTATGAACATCACCTTGATTGGACAAAAGAACACCTAGAGAGGCTTGAGAACCTAGATGCCACTTGGACTAGAGCAGTAGACATATGGTGGCAAGGAGTGTTAAAAAATTATATACTTGAGTTTATAGTGTTGACATACTCTTTCCATTAAGAAGTAGAGTATCAATTTTTGTGTGAACCCAGAGGCACATTTATGAAAGAGTTCAGTGCAAAGCTTAATAAACTGATAGTGGATTACAGATTTGAAACCATGATAATGAAAGGATAAGTCCTTTCATGTATGAACAATGCAATGGGGAAGAAGGGGATCTATAAGTGAAGTGAAATAGAAGGGGACAAATAGATTGACAACCAAGAGCTCAAGTGGTAGAATTATAAAAAGAGGAGGTGCAGGTTGATGGAAGATATAGAATATGGAAGTTCCAAAATAACCCATAATAAGCGGGAAGGGCATGGGGAAGGATATCTTGAATTATAACAGCATGAGGAGAGGAACAATGAAGTCATATATCAAGCTCAACTTTTGATAGGTGAAGAATACACGGGGTCCCTATAGAATTTGACCATTGAATGTGTACCCAAAGTGCCTACCCCCTTTGAACCTATAGTGCTAGCTCATGTACTGGATCCCCCACATGAAAAAAGAATAGTGATAATTGACCCTATTATCCACATAAATTTTGACCATTTTTTAGACTTAGACTATAATTTTTTAATTAAATATGTTGTTCCTTACCAAGAGTTAAGTGAGGATACCTCTAGATGTTTGGGCACTAGCTTGAAAACATAGAATGTGAGTGTCAGCATTCTAGTTTATCCAATATTAGCTATATATATTGGGAAATAGCCCATAGGAAGTGGCCATTGCCACAAGTCAGTAATATAGTGCCTTCATTATCTTTGACATCGGTAATAACAACAAGGCCAATGACTAACCCAGTGGCTAGAAGAATTAAAGGACCACCATTAGGAAAAGTACCAAGGGGAAAGCACCTCAGATGCTAGTGCCCCCTATGAACATAGGATTGTAATAGGGGGAGATTAGTATGGTGTTAGTGAATGAAACCACATCCAAATAAAGAACACACGAAGCTAACACCCTAAGCCTATCTCAAGGGGGAGCATATTAGCAAAACCAAATGAGAAACACAACTATAATGTAAAGATAAAGAATTACTTCACCTTCCTTGGATGATCCAAATTGCTTGTTAAAGTGGCTTGCTCAGCTTGTGCTCAACGAGTCTTCATCAAAGGAGGCTTGGATATCTCCTATTCTCCTTGGCACCTTTGTGATGGCTTTAGATTTGGCTCAATAATTTGACATTATAACACTAATTACAATGGCTTTTGGAATTATTTGTGCATTATAATTTTTCATTATCCAAGCTTTAAATTCATGTTCATGGTTATTTTATTTATATATTTTTGAAATGGTTTAGGATCAACCATGATCATCATCTCAAGATTGAGATGTGTGGCCATGAATTAATCCAAATTATGTACTTAAATTCATAAATATCCCCCATAAATATTTGGGAAGAAGCAGCATTTAAGAGGCATGAGAGGCATTGATGAGGCTTAGGAGGGTCTTAATGAGGCATGGGGTGGCTTGATGAGATATTTTATGCATTTATGGCTTAGGGACATCTTTCCAAGAAATGATGTCTTTTCATGATGTAGATATTAAATATCAATTTTTAAAAATAAATATTCAAAAATTTTAATGGAAAATTAATTTAAGCTCTTGATTTGGTTTAATTAGCCTTAAACATGATTAGTCAATTTTGATGCAAAACCTTGAAAATTTGTGCACAAATTAATCAAATTGGTCAAAATGTCATATTATTGGCTCAAAATTTGACTAGATCCAAATTGGAAGTTGTTAGATACATTGGAACCATTATCCCATTTAGGAATTTTATAATGAAAAATAACAAAGGCACATGTCTTGTACAAAAAATTTGATAGAAAAGAGCAATCCAGATCACCTAGGTGTAAAAATGTCATTTTGACTTGAAATGATCTGATCAAAGTTAGCGACTTCATAAATTGCATTGCCCCATTTAATGATACCTTGACAAAAAATGGCTCTTAAATATAAAAAAATCAACTCTTTTAATGCATCTTAGTGTTTAAAGCCAAATTGTGCACTTTGGTAGAAATTGGTCAAAAGCTTGGTTGAAGGTTATCGGTGGCCAGTTTTAGGTGTCTATAGTTTGCACCTATTTGGGAAGGTGTTGCAAAATATAAGCATAGTAATGTATTCTCAAAGAATTAAAAGGTCCTATATGCCTACAACTACAATGATGATGAACTAACTGTATGATACCCCCTCGAGGGAATGGTTGGCATAAGTACGGCAAATGGTCCCTTGAAAATAAAGAAGCAAAATGAGGGGACCAAAAAGAGGATGATGATGGGGTGAAAACACAATGAATTTAAAAAAGTAGTCAAAACCATTGAGAATGCAAGTGGGATGGTGTACAATGGTTTAACCAAAGATGGTTATAAGCATTGTACCCTGATAGTGGTAACACAATGATTTGCCCAAAGGTGGTTATAATCATTGAAAAGATGGAGCTATCCCAGTTAGGATAGACAAAAAAGATAATAACATGCCCCTATTTGGGCATATAAAAAGTAAATTTGGTGAAAACACAATGATTTTCCCAAAGATGGTTATATTCATTTAGAAATGTAGGTGGGATGGTGTACAATGATTTGCCCATAGGTGGTTATAATCATTGGACCCTGATTATGGCAAATATGATTGATTGGATAATGATGATGGTAACTTAACACAGAGGGTAATGATGAATTGAAACAACCTGCTAGTAGGGAGATGCTCATCCAAACTAATAAAGGTTGAAATTATTTCATGGTTAATTACTCTATTTGGGATATGATTGGGATGCTGGTGCTGAGGAGATGTTGATACCACCCTTTCTGAGTAGACTTCTTGAAGCTAATTTTTGTTCTATCACTTGATGGTGATCCTTATGATAGAATACCATGAAGACTAGGCCAAAATATGCACAAATATTGACTCCTAAAATCCAATACTCAATAGAAGATAATACACCAATGATAAAAACCATGATGATAATGTAAACACATGAATATGGATGGATTCAAGTATAAATGCATAAGGAATCACCTAATGAACGCATATAGATTGAATCAAGGTGATAGTGCTGAAAGTAAAAAAATAAGCACACAAACAATAAATAATCAAAGAAATAAATAAAGAGACAAATAAAGTACAAATAACACAACTTAAATGAGACAAACATTTCCCCTAGAAAATAGGTGACAACTTATCAAATAAACATGATGGGGGAATAGAAGAAAAGGAAGGGGCTGGTTGAGCTATCTCCATATGTACTAGGCAAGTGAATGCTATCTACATAATTCCATGGATGTAATATCCAAAAAAAAGTTTAGGCCAAATGTAGTTCTCCTAGGGAATGGGAATAAAATGATAATGCATGAAAATAAGAAGAATGGATGTGATAGAAGAATATGAATGGTCTTGCAAAATGGAAAGTGCATGGGAGAAAAGGCAAAACAGATGGGGAAAATAAGTGACAAGTGATTTGATTGCAACTTAGTAAGGGTTCCCATAATCCTTAAGGCAAAGAAGTGGTTAATATTTTTTTTTAAAACTATTTTACAAATATTTTTGGAATTTTTGGAGTATCTCAACTCGATCAAGAATTATGAGACACTAAATGGTTCAAGCTCAAAAAATGGTGAGAGAATTACTTAGGTTACTCACAAAATGGTGAGAGCATGACTTAGGTTTCTCACAAAATGGTGAGAGCATGGCTTAGGTTGCTCACAAAATAACAAGAGCATGGTGGAAAGGGTGACTGAGCTGATCTTAATAAGTATCAAGTGCTACCTACATAGTCTTACAGTAGGACCTCAAGTCATTATAGTTCTACCTTACAGTAGAGGAATCTGACTAGTGTAGTATTCAATTCAAATAAAAAAGGCATAGTTGGTATAAATGCATAATGCAACATAGAGAAGGGCTAGTTGGTATGTCAAGGAATGATAAACAAGTGTTGCCCCTAATTTACCCATAGATGGTTATAACTTAGTAAATAATGGCTTAGATTAATGACATTAATTTGCCCATAGGTGGTTATAATTAATGATAAGACTAGGTAGACACTGATTTGCCCATAGGCTATTATAATCAAGCACACTTGGTAGAGATAACAAAATAAGAAATGAAAGATGAAACTACCAAATGTCTATTGTACTGCTTTAAAATACTACCTCTATCTAGAATGTGTGAAACAACTGCTGAAATTGAATTTGAATCTCCTTATTGAAAGTAGTGATGAAACCAAATGGAATGGAACCAAGGTCATAGGGTTAGGTAGGGAGCGAGAGATGAACTCAGTTAATGGGGAAGGTATAGTAAAACATACATGTGATATGAAAAGTGATAAGTTAGTAGGATGATAAAATTAAAAGTAAGATTTGATAAAATGATACAACTTGAAATGATCCTTATAGACAATACACCAAGTCACTCAAGTGTAGTACCACTTAAGGTGGATAATGTTCATTAACTCATCAAGTTCATGGCCATCTAGTGTGGCAAGCATGTATGCTCCTATTCCAAAGTTTTCTGTAATGGGTAAAGGACCAACCTAGTTGGGTTTAAACTTACCTTTATGCTTCTTTTCAATCATGGTATTCTTTTGATTTTCTTTAAGGATAAGATCACCAAGTTTAAATTCTCTATGTTTCACACACCGATTGTAGTGGCCTTGAAGTCAATTCTAATAGGCTTGGAGATTATTCACCGCATCCATGCATTTCTCATCAAGTAACTCTAGTTTTTGTAGGTAAGCTACTCGATAGTCATTGTCATCTAAGACATGATTAAAAGAGATGCATAGAGATGGAAAATTGACTCAATGGGAAGGATGGCTTCTATACCATAAACAAGTGAATATGGAGTGGCTCCTATGGGTGTATAATGATTGGTATGGTATACCTAAAGGGCATGAAATATTTGAAGGTGACAATTGTGACCAACATCATTGATAATCTTTTTGAGAATGTTGACAATGGTTTTGTTTGATGCTTTAGCCTGAACATTACGTTAAGGGTAATATACCATAAAAAAATGTTGTGTGATGTTGTATTTGGCACATAAATTGTCAACATCCTTATTTTTGAATGATCCTCCATTATCATATATAATTTTAGAGGGGATATCGTAGTGGAAAATGAGATGGTTGAAGATGAACTTGAAAATTTGCTTTCTAATCATGTGAGGGGTATAGCTTCAACCCACTTAGTGAAATATTTGGTGGTGATAAGGATATGTTTATGGTCATTAGATGAGGTGGGCTTGATCTTCCCAATGAGGTCAAGGCCCCATGTAACAAATGGCCATGGTATCAACATTAGTTTTAGAGTTTTGGTTGGGGCATAAATTAAATAGGAATGCTATTGACATTTGTCATACTTATTTACATATGTAGCTACATCTGCATCTATCATGGGCCAATAATAACCTATACACAAAAGATTTTTAGAAAGGATGACCCTGCTAGTGTGGGCTCTACATACTCCATGAACTCATAATGCTAGTGTAGATTCTATTGAAGTTAAATAATGAAGCAAAGTTATATCAAAACTATGACGGTAGAGGGTTGGTCCAAGTAAGGTATAATGAGTGGTTTGGTGTATGAAGGCTTTGGTTTGTTTTTAGGATAGGTCAGGTGGTAAAGCTTGGTCATGAAGGTAGTTGTAAAGGTTTGAGTACTAGATATAACTAGGACCAACAATGTCACAAATCATCATGATGGTTGAAGGTTCATGAGCTAGTGCTAGCATGTTCTCAACAAGAAATTGATACTCTTTAGCTATGTCTATTTATTGAATCAAAGATCCATTAGTGGCCATAACATATGTAGTTCTGTTACTTGCCCTTGGTATATGCTCAAATTGAATGTCGATAATCTATCATTTGAGAGTGTCGACCATAGATTTATATGGAACCAACTTGTCATCTTTGGTCTAAAAATGGTCTGTACCTTAATTGATGATTAACTAAGAATCACCATAAACCTTAAGATGAGATACATTCTATTGTACCACTTGGTGAATCCCTGTAACAAGTGCTTCATATTCAACCATGTTGTTAGTACAAGGAAAACTAATCTTGAATGATTTAGGGATTAGATCCCCTTACGGTGTAATAAATAAAAGTCCTGGCCCTTATCCATATGTTGTGAATGATCCATAAAAATACAACTTCCAATGTTACTCCTCAAGAGGTGTGCCAATGATGGTCAATATGGACTCATTAGGAAATTGGAATGTGAGTGGCTTTTAATTAGTAAGAGGTACTTTAACAAGCTGATATACAAGAACTTGCCCCATAATAGATTTTTGATTGACATATGTGATGTTAAAATCACTTAGAGGAATGATCCATTTGGTTATGTGGCCATGCAAAGTTGTTTTAGATAGTAGATACTTGAGCAGATCTACTTTTGAAATAACCATGGTCTTATTATTTAACATGTAATGGTGTAACTTCTGAGCTATGAAGACCATGGCTAAATAGGCTTTTTCTATGGGTGTATAATTGTGTTCATACATGACCAGTGTATGACTTTAATAATACATGGCATGCTCCTTTTCATTGTCATCATGCTGGGCCAAAAATGACCCCAGGGCATTGTCAGTAGCTGATAGATACAACAAGAATGGCTTTCTTGGTATAAGAGGCAACAAAATAGGTGGATTCACTAGATAGTCCTTTAGTTGCTAAAAAGCTATTTGGTAATGATCATCCTAGTGAAATCTGACTCCTTTCTTTAGAATATGTGCAAAAGGATGGAATTTGTTAGCTAATTGAAATATGAAGCATCAGATAGATTATATCTTGCCTTACAAACTATGGAGCTACTTCAAAGTAGTTGGTGGTTTCATCTCTATTATATCTTAAAATTTGGCTAAATAAACTTCAATGCCTTGATGAGACACAATGAAGCCTAGCAATTTCCCTGATGTGACTCCAAAGATACACTTCTTAGGATTAAGTCTAACTTTATACTCACGTAATCTTTCAAATATTCTATGTAACACTGCTAGGTGATCGGCCCTGGTCTTTGATTTGCCAAGAATATCATCAACATAATCTTCAATAATATCATGCATCATATCATGAAAAATGATAGTCATGGCTCTTTGGTAGGTGGCCCCTACATTATTAAGACCAAACAACATAACCTAATAGCATATTATTCCCCATCGAGTGGTGAACAATATTTTATGTTGGTCTTCTTATGCTATTCTGATTTGGTTGTATCCTAAAAAGCCATCCATTAATGAAAGCATTTCATAAACCATTATGGAGTTGATGATCATGTCAATGTTTGGAAATAGAAAGTCATCCTTAGGGAAAGCTTTGTTTATATCATAGAAATTAGTATACATTCTAATTCCTTCTAGATTTTTGCTAATTAGTACAACATTAGATATCCACTTTAATTAGTCGATATATCAAATACATCCTAATTCTAAAAGTTTTTCCAACTCTTTCTTTACCAATACAATGATGTGAGGATGCATCTTACACAAATTTTGTTTTACAAGTTTGACATCAGGATTGACCACAAGGTGGGGTCTAAACCTGGCATGTCAGAATATGCCCATGTAAAAATATCTACAAACTCCCTCAAAAGGGATATAAGGACCTCATGCTCCTTCTCAGTAAGGGAAGAACCTAGCTTGATCCACTTTGGGTCATCTAGGGACTCAATGTTAACCTCTATTGTATCTTCCACTACAAGCATCGAACTATCTTCAAGGATAATGGGCAAATATTGGAACTGGTTGGCAACATTAGAGTCCTCTAATAGGACTGGATCTTCAAGTTCCCCTAAGCATGATGAATCAAAGTCCCCCAATGGAAGGTTTGGCCATGTAACAAAAAATATTAGAAAATCCTAAATGATTCAATCAAAATCTTATTGTTATTCAAAATAGAACTCAGACTCACAGACAAGCTCATCAATGGTGGTCTCCTAAGCTATGGTTGAATAAGGTTGAGCACCCCCATCTAATGGTGTCTAAAATAGGTTTTCACCACTAGAATAGCCTTTTTTTAACTTTTACCCTAGTCAAAAATTTCCTCAAAGAGGTTTTCACTTTGTGACCTCAATGTTTTAATTATTTTCTTTTGGCTAAGGGTGTTTACCCACTCTCCAAAATATGATGCAGGATCCAACTTGATTGAGAATCCTGATTTATGGTCCCCTAATGAAACATTGTCTCTAAGGTCAAGAAAATCATAGAAAGCCTCATCATTTTGAAATGCATCAATGAATATGTTGGACTCATGCTAATCTCAGTCTATCAGTTAGGGATAATACAATGGCAGTGGGTCATGATGAATGATTAGGATAAGGGTATAAATAGAATGAGTGTTAAACATGTTGGTTTTGGCTAGGTCATCAAAAAGGCTATGCTTAGACTTTAATTCACTGCCGACATCTTCATCACTAGCCAATGGTGATGGAACAAAAGTAAGGTATATGGAGTCACCCCCAGGTAGTTTAAATCCAAGTCCATAGAGTCCTTCATATTTGGTCATGAAAATTAGATCAAGTGTTCCCTATTGATTAGGTTTGAGGCCTATTCCTTCATAGTCTTGATTCTTCATGATCCTATTGGGAATAGGATACTTTACATTCTTATAACAATCAAATTGGTAGTCATTATACAACCATGATTCATCCCCTTCAAGAGGGTTCAATTTTATGCTAGATGTTGGTACAAACATGATAGGTCCTATACCTTTGCTCTTTTTTTACCATTTTGGATGAAGTGGCTTAACTTTAGGTCTTCCAAAGGACTTTGGATTCTATGGAAGGTTTGCAATATGAAAGGTATGATGGGTCACATACTCCTTGAGGTCATTAGGTGAGATAGTAAAATGATTGAATATGTTAGGAGGTGGCATGTGGGAAAGGGAATCAAGGGTATTTAGATCAATGCAATTATGCTCTAACAAATCAAGGAGTATTAATTTTCCCTTATCCTTCTTGGCCACTGGATTCATGTTGAAGTGATAGTTATAATTCTTGAATTCAACCTCTAGGTGCTAGCAGTGCTCATATGGATGCAAATCTCCTGGTGTATAAAATTCCATCCTTGAATGGGAGAACTTGATACATTGGTGCAATGTTGATGGGACTACATGAATTTCATGTAACCAAGGTCTTCCTAAAATCATATTGTATGGAAAATCAAGATTGAGCACATGGCAAATTTTATCATGGGTCAAGGGCCCAAGGATAATTGGCAAATATATGGTGCCTTGTGATTCTCGTTCCTCATTATCATAGGATTTGATGGTTATTGTCTCTACTTAAATATATGCCATAGTGTACCTAAGAAGCTTGATGAGATTAAGAGACACTATGTTTAGACCTCATCCATTGTCTATAAGGACATGTTTCACTTTATGCTACTTTATGCAAACTTCAATGTATAACAAGTTATTATGTAGTTGGCTAAGAGATGACATATCACTTTGGTTGAAAGTGACTTGTTGGGATAGAGCCAGGTGTCCAACCAAGTCTTGGAATTTATCAGGGGATATGTCACTTGAAATAATGGATTGGCTCAAGAAATCATTCAAAATGTTTTTGTGGATTGTTGACGTATGCAATAAATCAAAAATGGAGATTTTTATGGGCATCTTTTGTAATTATTCCACAATGTCAAATTTATTCTCTTGGTTAGTGGTAAATGGATTGTTTCAAGGTTGAACGATTGGTTGGATAATGGGTGAAGTGGTAGATGGTTGTGGGCCTAGGATGGTAATATTTGACCTCTAAGCTATGATTGCATAATCAAGATTAAATACAGGACCGTGATTGTTAACAAATGATGGTGATAGTGTGGGACTAGATAAGACAAGTCTCAGTTGCCATTGAACTTATGTGTGGTCATGAGGCAAGGATGAGTTATTGATATAAGGTCCAAAAGTGAGAATCCTTATTTGTTGGTTTACTTATGTGTGGTCCTAAGTTAATGAAGGATTTCTGTAGTGATTGGATTGGTTTGGTATGGTTAGTAATGGTCTCATCCGCTTCGAAATTGGTCTATGGTTAATGGAGATGGTATTAATGCTACCTCCTACAATATGGCCTACAACTCTATTATAGTCATGTATAATTTCATGGTAGGTTTGTTGGTTGTTACCATTCTAAACTTTGTTTTATCCATTATTCTGGTGTTGTTGGTTATGCTGGTTCTATTGGTTCGGCCTTTGATTTTGATATTGTTGATTTTGTTGTTTCACTGGCTAGTATTATTATTGTTGTTGCTAGATGTTATGTTGGGGAAAGGGATTTTGATAAATTCCAAGGGTTTGATTGGAAGTGGAAGCACCATTATCCAATGTTATCTCAACATTCTCCAACATGTTATGAATCAAAATTTTAATTTTCACACATCTTCTCAAATTCTACCCATTGACCCGATGATATTCATAGAATTAATTTTCATGATACTAATTAGGATAAGGAATGCCCTAGGGATAATTTTTTGGTATAGGCCAACTAATCAGATTAGCAGTGGAGAGTTTATGAAACATAAATTAAATAGGCTCTTCAAGGTCACTAAAAATGTGATGAGTAAGCACTTTTCTCCTTGGAGGAGGGACTTGCAATGGCAAAAGTGGTTGTGTCTGTTACATGAGCCTATGTTGTTGTGCTTTCTACATTGGTTGAAATGATTATGGGTTAGGAGTAATTTGTATATGTGGTGTGGGTTGAGAAAATGGTGTTTACACCATTTGGACATAAGGTGACTCAGTTACTCCATTTCCAACAACATTTTTGTTATGATTGAATTACCTTAGTCTATCATTATTATGTGCTTATGCCAGTTGTGATGTTTACACTTAGATTAGATGTTAGTTTTGGCCATTTCATAGATTGGTACCTTGATTTTGATTGGATGAGGTAAGCTCAATGATCCATTTGTTAATAAGGGTTCACTCGATTAATAAACCTTTGTCAATGATCTCTTTAAAAATATGTGTACACTGTAGTTCTAGATGATAGGATATCTCACTGTGCAAATTTTTGGTAAACACAACAACTAATTGTTTATCTGGTAAACTATGGGTGAAACATATTTCAAGGGATATCCACCATTGTAGATAACTTGTAAAGCTCTCACTAGGCTTCTACTTAGTTTGTGTTAAGTCAACCAAAAAAATCTCATGTTTAAGATTGTATGAAAAGTGCTGCACAAACTTGTCTAAAATATCATCAAAATTGGATACTAAATTCTTAGGTAACTTTAAAAACCACTCAAAGGCTTTTCCTAATAGAATTATTGGGAATAAAAACAAGCATATGTCACTATATGCCACTGGTTGACATGCAACAAAGAACTCAATCAAATGAGCTTTGGGGTCACCTTTCCCTTTGTATTTATCAAATTTTGGTGGTTTGTATCTTAGAGGAAATGGTATCTGAAAGTAATCCATGTTGAATAGATAAGAACACCCATCATCCAACTTAAACTTTTTAGTCTATTTCCTAACTTGTATGGCAACATTTGCATCCTTCATCTGTTATAATTATTGGGCTAGGAAACTAGAGGGAACATTGGTTTGAGGGGGTACATTGGCCTGGGTAGATGGTTGAGTGGTCACTAGTGGAAAAATTTGACTGGGGTATGATGGAAGTATTTGTTGGGGTATGTTGGTTTGGTTGGGAAATGGACCAAGGATACACATATGTGGATTAGAATGCAATTGTTGAAATTACATTTGTGGCTATGCAATATTCTGGTTAGGATTGGATATGTAGGTTTGGTTTCATGGATTTTGAAGTTGGGATGGAGGGATGTAACTATACTATGCCTATTGAGGTTGAAGAGGGACACGTTGCCAACTAATTGAACCTTATTATTGGGGGGGTACTTTTGAATGAAGATCCTATCTTTGAACTAGTGGCACATTTTGCACAAAAGGCAAAGGTTGCCTGATTAGTACTTGAGGAAAATTAGAACTTCTTTATTACATGAATCCTAGTTGGGAAGTGGATGCATGTTGGAGGTTCAACATTTGCTGACCAATAGTCATACATTACTGATTAGACATTATTTGGGTTTAAAGTGGCACATTGGTCTATGAAGAAAGAGGTATGTTCACTGTTACTTGACGAGGTGAAACATTAGTTTCCCCCTATTGAGATGGTAACATATTCAACCTTTATTACATTGGTATGCTAGATTATGTTTTCAGTTGTGGAATACTACTCATCACCTATTGGGAAGGATTAGGATTCATCACATTTTATTATTGAGGCATGGCATTAGTTACTGGCTGGCTACCTAATCTTATTAGTTGAGAACTTGAAGAAGTATCTAGTTGAGGATTAATGGTAGCAGTTGGTTGAGGTTGGGATGTAGAAACTCCTACTCCTTGATTTTGAGAACCACTCATGGTGTTAACTAAAGGTACACTTGCTTATGTACTAGTTGTATGTGTACTTACACCACTGATCCAAAACTCAAAAGTTCTAGTTGATAAATATCTCAATAACATAGAAATAACATAGTAACAATGAATTCTCTGAGAAGGGATGTAGTATTACTCAAGATCACAATACAAATATATGCTTATCTCTGGGAAGAGATGTCTGTCTTCACATTTTGGGTTACCTCTTCATTGATACACAATTTTAAAGCATGGGGAGAATGTGGAAGGTCACCAATCTCAAGGGAGATGAAGTGGTATGACTTCTAATATTTAAAACAATACAAAATTTGAGGAATTACTATTTTTAGAAACTTACTATTTTTAGACTGCACTATTAAAATTAAAATTTGAGGCACTTCCATTGGGTTTTCAGGGGTCAAACTTCATTGATCAGAGCTTGATTCTATTTCATGACATTATCCTCATTCTTATCTTTCCAATGGTTCAAACGGTGAGTCAATTGGCGCTACAGTGCAAAAGTTATGGCTCCCAGAAGTTCTGTCATCAATTGGGGTGGAACTGTCACTCGAAATGTCGCCTAAATTGTTGCCTGGATCAACCGCCTTGGTTTAGATTAGATGTTTCTTGTGTATAGTCCACTACATTTTGGCCACTATTATATGTATAATTAGAACACACTTCTATTATTGGGGTATGAAATAAGTTGTTGACTAAAGTGTTCTACATGAATGGGTCTGCACCCTAATTGTCTTGACTAGTTAACTCTATTAATACTCTAGTTGAGGGAACTAAATCTATGAGAGGCCTATTTGACATATAAATCTAGTTAAAATTGTGTGTTAGGTTCAATTAGGTTTGTTATGTTGTCTACATATGTAAAAAGTGATCCTTCATTGGGTCTTTGCCTTTGACAAGCATACTAGGGTTTTGATACATTATTTGGACTAGAGCTAAAGGATTGCTAGAAGAAGACTATTGATTGTACAATATATTATGTGCCATTATTATTATACTTGATAAATTATCATGGGGGAAGTATATTGGAAACTTGGCCCCTACTTCTATGGCCCTAACCAAAATCTCATATTTATTTTCTAATAAGTGATGCTCAAATAGATAAGGATCATACATGGATAGTATAGTAACATAGTATGGTTGTTGAGGGAAAAGCTCATCAACATTAGGTACCATAGCTATGTATTTCTCAATTTATGCTTGATCCTACTCTATATAAGGAGGTCTATTTACCAAGTAATGGGCCAATGGGTCTTGGTTTTGTGCCCCTATTTGAGTGTTATAAGATGTATATGCATCCGTTTCATAAGCAACATTATTTGCATAAGGGTCTTAAACCATTTATTTTTGTGTAACCACATTATTAAATCTTGGATTAAACATGAGGCCATTACAAGTATAGGAAGACATGTTGGGATCCATAGTGAATGTTTTGCAATAAAAGAAAATAGAGTTCTTCAAACTCTGAAAATGAGATGTGTAAAAAGATGTTCAAACTAGGTCTAACTTGGTCAAAAGTATTGATAGGTATATCCAAAAAGGTTGATGCAATGAATTGTGAAAAAACAAGCTAATTTAAAGTATCAAATGCTACATGTGTCACAAAAAAAGGTCAAGTAAAAGGATCGTAAATCAAAATGCTAAATTCTAGGTCAAAATGTTTTAAATCAGTCTAATCTAGGAAAAACAAAAGTTGCTAGGTCTTTTGGTCAAATACGGTGTCAAAAGCTAGGCTCAAACAAAGTATGTGTGATAAGTGATGAGTGTAATTCAACTCCTCATTTAATTAATGTTCAATTGATGTCTTATCAACCAGGGCTGGTGTCTAAAGCTATCTGCCATAAGGTGTAGGATGGTAATCTAACTTTGAATAATGAAAGAAATGTGTCTTAAACTACTTGATTCACTCTTTTGTTGAAAAGGAAAAGATGTAACTATTTAATCAAATGAATCCACTCTTTTACTTGAAATCAAAATCACATTCCAATTTACACTTGCATGGAAATGGATATGTTTAACTTAAAAAGGAAATTTGCTTCACACATTTGCTATAAAATAAAACACACTTTGCTTAGAAAAGAAATGACTTTGGAATAAGGAAATGCCTTTTGAACTGTGAATTTATTTTCATGTTTTATGAATGAATGCAAACATTAGAAAGATTCTGATTAGTTATAACAAAGAGTTAATATAACATAACATAAATACTGTACACAATTCCTAGTTCTAAGGAGAGTGGGCCCTTGCTCCTCTCAGACTCATGAACAAAGATTAATGAATGCTGAAAATTGAAGTGATAATTCATAAGACTAAAATGATTACAATCTATCTAAAACTTGTAAAATGCTTGTATGTATATTTCATCTATATCTTTTTAATAACAAAAGTCTTACATTCTATACTAATATAATCAACTCAAAATAGGATGCAAAGAGATAGGATTCCTTGGTCAATCCACTCATCCAAAAATAGGAGATTGGATTTCCAAGAGATCCAATTATTTTGATGAAATAGATATACTATCTGATAATATTCCTAAGATCCAAATATATACAACTTTATCAAAATCAAATCCTATAAAATAGCAGGCGAGTATTTACCTCATTTGACTCCAGTTGGAATGATTCTCTCTCATCTTATTTGGCTGCCAGCTTCCCCATTTGTAGATTTGTATTTATAGAATCCATGGAATTAACCTTACAGAGTTGGAAGGAATGAGCCTACAAAGTCTGTAGAAACAAGCCTATGGAGTCCATAGAAATAAGCCTGTAGAGTCCATAGAAACAAGCTTGTAGAGTTCATAGATTCATTCTGTGTGAGTTCATAGTTCTGCTGGATGGAGATCAAAATTGAACTTTCACTATACATCATCTATGTCTTCTTCCTGAGCATTCTTCACAACAAAAATCACTAAAACATGCTATGTATTAGACATTAGTGACAAAGTAAAGGTTTAGTCTTTGGTTCAATAATATAAACAAGACAAGTATCTACTTTCCATGTAATAACTATCTATCAATCTATGATTTTCATAAGATAATATCCTTAGAGAGATGAATTGAGGGAAATAACATATCAATAATGAGCCATATTTTGAGCTCATCATCTCCCCCAGGATTTACCTTTTTCAAGTCCCATTGCAAACATTCATTTGTGCTTGTAGCTCTTGCATCTGATTTCCAAACTTTGACTCAAATCATAGTCATCAAATTCATCTATTATATGATTGTCTAAATTTATTGTAAACCTCTGATGTTATTGAATAATTTGTCTCCATTTATTGAATTGATTCTCTAATTATGAAACCCAACTCTGCCATCCTGGAATAGGTATGATCAATAAAGGGAGTCTATATCTCATGCCAATCCATTTATTTTCTCCTTCAAAGTTTATTACCTCTATTAATATTTTCAAAATTGAGGTAGCTCTCCTCATACTCCATCTTAAGTTATTTGAAGACATGACCTCTCATCTTCTAAGAGGCACTGAAAGTTGGTCCCACCTTTTCACACTTGTAGTCACCACTGAATCAAAAATCTATCTTGAAAATAAGTCAAAAGAAATAACACAATCATATAAAGCTTATAAATAATGAGTTTTAACTTCATCACTTAAACAAGTATAGTTAAAATTCTTTTTGATCAATCTGGGGATAGGAAAGGCTGGTCTGATACATAATCCTATAGTCTTAGCATGATTTGTATACTCCTCAAATCTACTTTTTCATGCTAGTTGATTTTTGAATGTAGAATGAAATTCCCTCAGTTAAACTTATCCTACATGAAGGTTTATCAATAAATTATTATGCTCATGGTATCCTATGATCAAATCATGCAAATAAAACTCATAAAGCAAATCCTACTGATCAGGTTCAGCACCATAGAAAATTTCCAAGAATATTGTTGGCTATAAAATCTTGTAAGGAAGATGACAAGAGATCCTCAGAAGCTACCATCTATAAATTTATTCAAATAAAAACAAACTATATACAAGAGAAAGATTCCTACATGCCAAAAGAGATTCCCCTAATTTGTATGCATCCTATAAATTTTCTACTAAATCTTAGACCGTAGCTTATAATTATTTCTTTTCATTTTCCAATATTTTGTTTGAAAAAGTTGCAACTTTGTTTTTTTGTTTGAGTATGGAATATTCTTCTTCAATTTGATTTAGCATTTGCAGGGTAGGAATACCTGGACAACTTATTTGACAACTTCGGTCAAAAAATACCTTAGGAGGAGAAGGTGCAACATTAGAAGGTGCTTTAGAAGAGTTTACCAAAATTTGCAATCTCCTATCCTCCTTTTTCAGATTTTCTACATATATCCAAAGGTCTATTTGTTCATTTTCATTTTTCTTTATTGTTTCTTCTAATCTGTGAACTTCTACTGCATGATTGGTAGATGTTGCATCCAATTTTTACACCAATAATGAGTTGAGATGATCCTAATTCTGTAATTGATTGATCAAGTCAGCAATGTCAGTTGTTCACTGTTGTTCTAGATCTTGAGCTTGAAAAAATTTCAAGGTTAACTGTATAACAAGATCATTCAGATTAGATGACTCTTATTTTTCATTTATGCATATAGTTTTTCCTTTAGTCATTGTAGTTTCAATTGAAACATGTGGTTGCTATGCCATACTTGATTCCTCTACTGTGATTGGCTCTTCTCTTAGAATTGGCTCTTCTATTATGATTGGAGAGTTCCTTTCGAAAGGAGTTTCTTCAACATCCATAGTTTTAGGGATACTTTGATATATGGGGGAATGAGATACCTTTTTAAGACTATTCAAAATATCTATAGCCTATTATTCATCTTCATCTATTATAATTAACCTTCTCCTTCTTTTGGTCACTCTCTGAGATACACTCGATTATATTTCCTTTTCAACCATCAAACCCTCAGTCTTCTCAAGTTTTATATCAACCTTTCATTTCAATTTTCTTCTTCTTGACAAGGGAATTGGTTGCACTATATATTCTTGAGGTTCTAGTGGGGACCTTGAAACTACAGGGATTGAGACCTTGTGATGCTTCTTGAAGAAGAAGAAGGGATTTCTTTTGAGACTACAGCCTATGATTTCTTCTTTGGAGTTATTTTCTCAATTGATGTAGCAGGTGGAGATGAATGCTCCTATAGTAAATTTGAGGTTTTTTGTGTAGGTAGATTTAGAATTTGTTGTGTTACACTGTTCTTAAATTCCTTCTAGACCTCTTGTCCTTGCTGAAGGAAGTGATGTTGGATAATTAGGTGAATAAGTCCATGGTGCCTAAGAGCAGAATTAGGAGTTGTAGTCATAATTTTAAGGGCACCATATAAGAAGGATGGTAGGTTAATCTTGTAATGAGGGTTTTTCCTCCCATACTTAAAGTGTATTAATATTTTCATGGTGTCTCCTCCTAAAAAACTATTTTGCTCCTCACAAATGATATACTTGATTACCCACTTGGCTGCAGATTTCCAAGGTTCAAGAAGTGAATTTCTACTAATCCCTTTTGATTTTCCCTTAGAATCTATTAGACATGAAGTCCCAGTCTGCTCATTACCATTAAACTAAATAATTAAATCACTAAATGGAATTCTACCTGTCACTCTCATTTCCTCTTCTAGAACTTATATGATTTGACTTATAATTTGAGTTGAAATAGGAATAACAATGCCTTTAAGAACTGAAAACTCAGGGGTGAGATTAGTGATGAATTCTCTTACCATTATTTAATAGAAGCCCTAGAACTTTTCAATGAAAGGTAGCCAACCATTTTCTCTAAACACTGCCATAAAAGCTTTGTTTTTGTGAAGCTTTACTACATTCTTTAGCTCTGATCTCATTTTTTGTCCCATTTCTACTCAAATTTATAAACAACTCTATTTCTTTAACTTAGATTAAAGTTTAGACCAAATTTTGTTGAAATCTATAGGCAAAAATCACTGAAGATCTATAAAAATGAAATGTTTTATGTGAAATTCCATAGATTCATGTGTCCATAGTTTGACATGATTACTTTATACAGTTCAACACTCACGTTTCTCTGGAGTGTGTTAGCCATTTTTTCAAATTATTACAAATTAGATGAAATGATGACATGACACTTTGATAGTGATAGTTATTTATCATTTCATGTAGAATCCTTTTATGACGTCCCTATCATTATAATTATTGATGATGTAATTGATTGTACCAAAGTTGCATAGGTCATCATGATTTAGACATACACCTTTGCCATCTTGTTTGCATGCTTATCCATTATGGTATATGTCATGTCATTCCATTTTGGAAGGCTCAAGTTTAGGTCATCTCCATAGAATAAATCTTGATTAAATCAAAGATAATTAGTTAACTAAACATAAATAAATAGAATATATGTCTCACTTACTTTTGACCTTAGATTTATCCTTTGCTCACCATTTGTCCTGCACAAATAATTTTGTATGGATTAGTCAACAGGTGTTGAAAGAATAAATTTTATTGCATGGAGAATACCAATCATATTGACATGATGAGTTTCTCTTTTTTGTTTTCTTATATATTTTGTTTTTTCCCTTTGGCCAGCCATTGCTAGTTTTCTAGCCAAAGTCTTTTTTGCAATACATAACTAACCAACAAGCTAGTTTTCTAGGCATGCATTGTCAATAGTGTCCCTAAAAGGATTATTATTATTATTATTATTATTATTATTATCAGGATCATCAAGGACTAGGTTCTCTGGAAGAAGTAGAGTCTTCCAAAAAGGCTACTTGATCTTTTATCTTTTGAAAAAATTCTTATTTATTGAGAGGTCTTTGATAAAGCTTCAATCTATATCCATTGACTAAAAGAGATCTCCTATTGTCATCAATAGGTATTAGCTTAATAGAACCATTTTTAAAGACCTCCTCAATCTGATAAGGTCCCAAACACCTCGTTTGTAGTTTTCCTTTAAACTGTTAAAATTTGAAATCAAATAATAGTGCCAAATCTCCTTTTTGAAACTTCCATTGCTTGATCTGTGAATCATGATAAACTTTTCTTTGATGTTGTACCAATTCAGTTCTTTGTAGTGCTTCCATCCTCATCTCATCAAGTTGATTAAGATGTAAGAGTCTTTATTTCTACATTTCTTCTAATTCAATCCCTACTTCTACAACTATTTTCAAATTTTGTAATTCAAATTCAATAGAGAATAAGGGATTCTTACCATAAACCAATTCATAAGGTGAAAATCTAGTTGTTGTTTTCCAAGTAGTATTATAGGCCCAAACAACTTCTAGTACCTTATCTACCCAATCCTTTATATTGGAATTAACAACCTTGGTTAAAATGGTTTCTAGTTCTCTATTGGTGACTTCAACTTTCCCATTACCATGTGGATGGTATGGAGACATTTTTATATGTTGAGTTTGATATACTTGCATGAAGAGCTTTATCATGTTTGACATGAATTACGGTCCTTGATATGAGACTATCTCCCTTGGAGCACCAAATCTTTGCATGATTTTGAAATATAAAAAATTAGCTACCATCTCTTCTCTTGCATGAGTTAATACTTTCACTTCTACCCACTTGGTCACACAATCTGTACATACTAGGAGATATTATTTTCCTCTAGAAGGAGGATACACAAGACCTATAAAATAAATTCCCTATTTCTCAAATGGTTCTAAAACCAATCGAAGATGAGGGTGTAAATGCATCTCTATTGAAAGAGTAGGTTGTCCAATTCTCTGACAAGCATTATAGTGTCTGACATATCTTTTTACTTGCTGATGAAGGTGAGGCCAATAGTATCCTGTTCCTAAGATTTTGTGTATGGTTCTTTGAGTTGAGTAATGACCTCCTCTTGGTTCATCATGATAAGCTCTGATGATATCATAAGCTTCAACATTTATCACACACCTACAAAACACATGGTTAGGTCCAAGTTTGAATAGTATTCCATTAATCCATTTAAAATAACTTTCTTTGATTAAACTTTTTTTTTTGTTTTTGTGAAAATTGTAGAGGAAACTTCCCTGTGGTGAGGTAATTGGCTATATCAGCAAACCATAGAAAATTTGATGAAATAGCAAATAGTTGTTTGTCTAGAAAGTCATCTTCCACTGGTTCTTCCTCACCTGTAGTGTTCATTCTTGATAAGAAATCAAAAATCACATTAGACTTCCCTAGTTTATCTATAATAGTAACATCAAATTCTTCTAAGAGTAATAACCATCTAATAATCCTACCTCCCACAATTGGTTTGTTGGTAAGATATCTAATAGCTGAATGGTCTGTATAGATAAATACCTTGTAGCCTATTATGTAGTGTCTAAATTTATTAATTGCATAGACTACAACTAGGAATTCCCTCTTAGTTATGGTGTAGTTTCTTTCAATAGGTGTCATGTTTTTACTAATATAATATATAGCATACATGTTATCCTTTTCATCCTTTTGTCCAAGGACTTCTCCTATTGATGTATTGGAAGCATCTATATATATATGGAATGGTTGAGTCCAATCTAGTCCTCTCAATACTAGAGCAGTAATGAGTTTATCTTTGATGGTCTCAAAGGCCTGTTGGCAACTATCACTCCATTTAAATATATTATCTTTTATAAGCAAGGTAAATATAAGGGTAACTATTTGGCTAAAATTATCTATAAAGCGTCTGTAGTAACCAGTATGTCCCAAAAATCTCTTAATTTTAGTTTGTGTTTATGGGATGGGTAAGTTGGAGATTATTTAAACCTTATTTGGATCTACTTGAATGCCTTTTGTAGAAATATGGTGTCCCAACACTATTCCTTCATCCATCATCAACAAACATTTCTCATGGCTCAAAGATAATTGATGTTCTTCACATCGGATCAATACTCTTTCCAAGTTGGTAAGAGCCTCTTCATAAGTTCCACCATGAATGGTGAAATCATCCATATATACTTTAACACAATCATTTGTAAGGTCAAAGAATATTGCCAGAACTACTCTTTGGAAGGTTGTTGAAGCATTACAGAGTCCAATGGGAGTACTCGATAAGTAAAATTTACCCAAGGGTAGGTAAATGTAGTTTTATTTTGATCTTTAGCTGTTATCATTATCTGGTTATACCCACCAAACCCATCCAGAAAAGAAAATTATCTTTTTCCTACCAAGTTGTCAAGAACTTGATCAATGAAAGATAGAGGAAAATAATCTCTTAGTGTTGCTTTGTTTAGTTCTCTATAATCTACACATACCCATAATTTTCTATTTTTCTTGGGCATAATTACCAGGGGTGAAACCCACTGGCTATCTAAGATGGGGTAAATAAACCCAACTTCTAGCAATTTTTGGATCTCTGTTTTGACTATCTCCTTTAATGCTAGGTTTATTCTTCTTTATGGTTGTCTAACTAGTTTGATAGATTTTGTGTAAATGTGATAAGCACTTATGCTAGGATGAATTCCCTTCATGTCGGTATAATCCCAAGAAAAAGCTTTGGTATGTCTTTCTAGTACTTTAAAGAGTTGATCTTCCTCTTCATTTGTTAACCAACTATTGATGTTCAAAATATTTCCAAATAATACCATGATTGGTTTGTGCTTGGGTAGTTGGATTCTATTTGCTTAAATTTAATAATCAATTAGTTTAGAGGACATGGATGAGGAAGTAACTTATGAAATATGGTTATATTATCAACAAACTCTTCTCTAGGAGGAATCAGTCTTGCTGAAGAACAATGAAATGCATCTAAGAAATAAGTTTGCTATTGTTCTGCCAATTTCCACATACTTTCCTGAATTAATCCATGATCATATGGTGAGAAAATAATAGAATGAGTAGAAGTGAAGGTTTCATAATATTCTATCTGACCCAAGAATCCTAAATTGAGGTAGTCCATAGTTTTTGGATTGGTAGAGTCTATAGATTCCAGACTAGCAGTGTCTATAGCTTTCAGACTGATAGAGTCCATAGCTTTCAAACTGGAAGAGTCTGTATCTTTTAGATTGACAGAGTCCATAGATTGTCAAAAATGAGAACTGGATGTTTTTGTATAGTTTTCCCTAATCTTAAATGTATGTTTGAACAATCAATAGATCCAAAATTCATTGTCTCTTCTTGTTCATTAACATAAACAAGTGCTGGTTGTTTATTTTTTGGATTTGCTATTGGTTGTGCAGGCATTGAGGGTTGATTGATTTGTCCTTCTTATTGAATAATTGGGGGTGGCATTATAGTTTGCTGTTGAAGTGGTCTTCTTGGTTGGGTGAATTTTTTCTATGGGTTCCACTATGGATTCCATTGTTGATATTGCTGTGGCATCTATTGCTATTATGGTACCCATTGTTGCTGTGGTTGTGGTTGTGGCACCATCCATGGGGGTGTTGGTATCCAATCTTGTCCTGTCCATGGATTTTGGATTGATGGAATTTGAGGTTGATTCCAAAAAGGTGAAGGAACTAAAACAATCTATGGTGCCATCCATGGATTAATTGGGTTTCTTGTATTAAACTGTCCTTGAGCCTAGTTTTGTGGGGCAAAGTTTTGTCTCTAGATATAATTTACTTCTTCAGTGGATTAGACTTGTGTTTTCATTTGATTTTTTAAAATAGGTAGAAGGGTGCAATGTTTGGTATCATGATATTTTGCATCACAGATCCCACATGATGAAACATTGGTTTTATCTAGGGGCCGTCTCTAAGGGCATGTTTCTGTCTGCACTTAGGATAGTAGATTGCTAAGGGTTCTATTGCATTTTCCTTAGCTTGAAGGCCATCCAAAGTAATGTTTAGTGTAACTAGAATATCCATCTTTATATTGACAAATTCTTCCATTAGCTTACCCACTTCGTTAGATTTCCCAACCCTTCCTCTCCTAATTTTGGGTTTTGTTCAAGAGTAGTTGGTAAAAAGCTCAAAAATCTAATTGAAAGACAACTTATTTATATCTCCACCTCCCATCAGATTTAAGGCATCTCTAGTATCTTCATCCAACCCTTTTAAGAAAACTAATTTTTGAACTTCTTAAGTGAGTGGATAATTTCTTCTTTTATGAGTGAATATTAATCTATCCAAATAATTCTCTAAAGATTCATCCTCATTCTATTTGATTTTGAAGAAATCCTCTTTTCTTTCTCGCACTCGGCGGTAATCTTAATACTTGTTTAAGAATTCTATCTCCATGTCATCCCATGTTCTAATAGAATCACCATGTAAACCCATGAACCATCTCATAGCTGCATCTTTAAGTGTAGAGGGAAATAGTTTTAATTTTTGGCTATCTATTGTGTAATCATAGGTTTGACATAACACCTTAAACTCAAACAAGAATTAATCAGGATCTTCTTTAGATCTTCCTTAGGATTTTGGCAGATTAGTTAGTAACATATTTTTCATGGGGGTTTGATCATTATGATCTGTAACAATAGGAAAGGTAAAAGTCCTTCCTAGTTGTGCAAGTTGTTGATGTTGGAGAGCCATATTTTCTTCTTCTTTTGATGTTTCAAAGATAGGATGATCTTTCCACTGAATACTTGTGGTATTAGTTATGGGTTGTTCAAATTTCTCAAAATTTTCTTCAGCTATGGATTTTTGAAATGCTTCTTCTAAGTCCTTGGCAATTTCTAAATAATGTCTTCCTGCAAGAGATTGATCTTGAGGAATTTGTCCTATGGGGATTACTTGTGGCAATGGCTTGGTTTCTATCCAAGTTTCTAAAGATTCTTGCAGATAGGTTTCACTCATAACTTAAAGTTCACTAATTAGAGATGTTGAAGGAGTTTCAACTTGTGTTTTTGGTGGGAATTTTGGGATGAATCATCCTTTAGAGTCTCTAGGATGGTACATCAATTTATTGATTTTTTTTGGGATTTTATGGTTTTTATAATTTTTTTTTTGTTTTTCACTCTAGACCAATAATTATTACCTTACTAACACCTTATTTTCCTAGAAAAAACACCAAAAATGATGAGTGTCATTCAACTCCTCATTTAATCAATGTTTAATTGATGTCTTATCAACCAGATTTGGTGTCCAAAGCTGTCTGCAATAAGGTGTAGGATGGTAGATCTAGAAGTCTACTTGTGGGGGTGTTTGATCGTCCTATTCTAATTTTGACTAATGAAAGAAATGTGTCTTAAACTACTTGATTCACTCTTTTGCTGAAAAGCAAAAGATGTAACTATTTAATCAAATGAATCCACTCTTTTGATTTTAAGTAAAATCACATTCCTATTTACACTTGCATGGAAATGGAGATGTTTAACTTAAAAAGGAAGTTTGATTCACACATTTGCTATAAAAGAAAACACACTTTTATTAGAAAGGAAATGACTTTAGAATAAGGAAATACCTTTTGAACTATGAATTTATTTTGATTTTTTATGAATGAATGTAAACATTAGCAAGATTTTGAATAGTTATAACAAAGAGTTAATATAACATAACATAAATACCATACATAATTCCTAGTTCCAAGGAGAGTGGACCCTTTCTCCTCTCAGATTATGGAACAAATATTAATCAATGTTAGAAATTGAAGTGATAATTCATAAGACTAAAATGATTATAATCTATCTAAAACCTGTAATATGCTTGTACGTATCTTTCATCTATATCTTTTTAATAACAAAAGTCTTACATTTTATACTAATATAATCAATTCAAAATAGGATGCAAAGAGATAGGATTCCTTAGTCAATCCACTAATCCAAAAGTAGGAGATTGGATTTTCAAGAGATCTAATTATTTTGATGAAATAGATATACTATCTTATAATAGTCCTAAGACCCAAATATATACAAATTTATCAAAAGAAAATCCTACAAAATAATAGGTGAGTATTTTCCTCATTTGAATCCAATTGGAATGATTCTCTCTCATCTTATCTTGATGCTAGCTTCCCCATTTGTAGCTTTGTCTTTACAGAATCCATGGAATTGAACTTGTAGAGTATGAAGAAATGAGCCTGTGGAGTCCATAGAAATAAGCCTATGGAGACCATAGAAACAAGCCTATGGAGTCTATAGAAACAAGCTAGTGGAGTCCATAGATTCATTCTGTGTGACTTCATAGTTCTGTTGGATGGAGATCAAAATTGAAATTTCACTATACATCACTTGTGTATTCTTCCTGAGCATTCTTCACAAAAAAATTACTAAAATATGCTATGTATTAGACATTAATGACAAAGTAAAGGTTTAGTCTTTAGTTCAATATAAACAAGACAAGTATCTACTTTCCATGTAATAGCTATCTAACAATCTATGATTTGCATAAGATAATATCCTTAGAGAGATGAATTGAGAGAAATAACATGTCAATAATAAGCCATATTCTGAGCTCATCACTAGGAATTTAGGCCAAATGAAATCAAAATATAGACTTTAAAATATGAGATATTTAATCTAATAGATCTGAAATACTTTTAACAAAAACTAGGCATTTGACTCTTGGTCATAAAAACTTGATCGATAAGTATGAGGTATGAAACAAAAGGCACTTAGAGATAGTTTATTTTCTCCCAAATAATGGTATACAGCTAGGTTATTTTGATGAATAAGCTAAACAAAGGTCAATGGTGTAACCGTGCTAGACAAAGATTTTCAAAGGAAACTCAAAATGGTTGAAACTTGGATAGACTAGGATTCTATGCAAAGAGGTCTATGAAACAAGTCTCAAAATAATTTGAACAATGTAACAATGATAAACTAATCAATAGATGTGGAAAATGCTTTTTTCAAAAATTCTAAGGCAAAATGGTTCCAACACCATTTTGGTATCGTAACACTACCCTACTCAACTCAAATAAAATTTGGAAAAATTTCTCTAAGGCATGAGTGTGCTATCAAATAGAGAAATGGCAAAATAGGATAGGTAGTTAAAGTCTAAGACTCAAAGCATTAGTAATCACGTGAGATGACTTGAGTCTTAAAAAATGATGATAATGATGTTGAGTCTAACAATGGCCCTCAATTCAAATTAGAAATTAAACTCAAGTGAAAACAAGTCAAGTGTAAAGTAGTGGACCCAATTTAACACATCAACCTTTAAAACTTGGAAGAATCCAATTTCGAATTTAAACTATCAATGAGGGACTTAAAAAAATGTGGCAAAAGGTCTAGACTCAAGTGGGAAACATAACTACACCAAATTGGAAGATATGACACAAAGTGTATGATGATGAATTTGAACAAGGAAAAATATGTTTTCACTTGGGCAACATAATGCCTCTTTATTCAAAGAAATTTGGGAACCATGTGTTTGGTTAAGTCATTTTTATTAACACCAAGTTTTGAATCTTAAACAAGACCAAGTAATCTAAGACAAAGACAAACCAACTAACTAATCATCTTAAATCATAAATTGACAAGGTATGACAAAGTGGGGTTAACTAAACTAATTATTTTGTGGATGTTCTAGATGGATTATTTATATAATTAATTTCAAATCAAGTGATGAAAAATAAATTCACTTTAATTGGGTGTTCATGGCACTTGGCTTGTAAAAAGGTATTTCCCTTTTTTCAACCACTACATCCATCACTTGCTCAGTGTAGTGCGATGTCCAATGTGAAAAATACATCCTGGTGCTTAATTGTAACACTAAAAAGTGGTTTAACCACTCAAACCTATGATCTTAGTGTGGGTCATGAAGTCTATGTTGAGAGATGAAGCCCCAGGTCAAAGCTTCCCTATAGAAATTTTAGGAGGTAATGAAGTCCCCCTCACAAGCCAAGGTTGCATAAAATAAATGAATTAAAATATAAAGACTTTATGGTCACCTCAATATCACCTAATACTATTGAAAGTTTTTGGGGAGTGCTTTAAATGACATTCTTTCTATGCCTTGGACTAGGCATGTTTGCAATAAGGATGGTGTTTTTGATTCCAAAATTTCCCTAAAGGGGATGGATGGAAGAGCATACACACATGAACCTTCTTTTTTCCAATCAATAAATTAATCATCTATTGAATACAAACTTGATAAATGAGTCCAATTTTAAGCACTAAAACAAACTTTTGGTGATGTTATTTTGACCCCTTGGTCTTAAGTTGTTAAAACATGTAAAGATTACAACAAGAAATACTAAATGAAATAATCACCACTCACATTCATTTTAAACCCAAATTTTGAAGTGTTCAAGACGTAGCATGCTAAAGATTCTTTTTAGGAACCAAATTTGAAGTGTGCATGGTTTATACAAAGTTCCTTTTAAAACTCCAAATTGAAGTGTATGATTAGTTAAAAAACCTAAATTAACTTCCAAACCATCCTTTCAACCTACAAAAATAAGATTAGGGCTGCCTGCTTTGAAGCACTTTAGAGGATGAGATAAGGACTTTCAAAAAATGAGCCATCAAATTGACAGTCGAGTTAGGTTGATAGTGAAGTTGGGTTGACAGGTAATTTGGGTTGATAGATGGGTTAGGCTAACATATGTGTTGGGTTGATAGGTGAGTTTGGTTGACAAAAAAGTTAGGCTACATAGGAGAGTTGGGCTGCATAGGCAAGTTGGGTTGATAGGTGAGTTGGGTTGCACAGTCCCAAGAACAAAATTATGGCTTAGAAAAAATGGATTTTTTAAAATTTTTTTTATCTTGTTTGCCTCCACACTCCAAGATCCTACATGACAATGGTTATTAGGTTACTTTTATGTGCAATTTGACCAAATTTGTGAGGCTAGGTCCCATTGGGCATGCCATTTGTGAACATAGGATTGTAATAGGGGAGATTAGTATGGTGTTAGTAAATGAAATCAAATACAAAAAAAGAACACACTAAGCTAATACCCTAAGCCTATCTCAAAGGGGAAGAATATTAACAAAACCAAATGAGAAACACAACTAGAATGCAAAGACAAATAAATCCTTCACCTTTCTTGGATGCTCTAAATAGCTTGTTAAAGTGGCTTGCTCGGCTTGTGCTCAATGAGTCTTCATCAAAGGAGGCTTTGCTCTCTCCTCTTCTCCTTGGCACCTTTGTGAAGGCTTTGGCTTTGGCTTGGCTCAATAATTTGACATTATAAAACTAATTTCAATGGCTTTTGGAATTATTTGTGCATTATAACTTTGCATTATCCAAGCTTAAAATTCATGTTCATGGCTCTTATATTATAGATATTTGAAATGGTTTAGGATCAACCATGACCATCCATCTCAAAATTGAGATGTGTGGCCATGAATTAATTCAAATTATGTAATTAAATTAATAAATATTCCCCATAAATATTTGGGAAGAAGGGGCATTGATGAGGCATGGGAGGCATTGATGAGGCATGGGGTGGCCTTAATGAGGCATGGGGTAGCTTGATGAGATATTTTATACATTTATGGCCTAGGGAAGTCTTTCTAAGAAATGATGTATTTTGATGATGCATATATTCAATATCAATTTCTAAAATTAAATATTCAAAAATTTCCATGGAAAATAAACTTAAGCTCTTGATTTGGTTTAATTAGCCTAAAATATGATTAGTCAAATTTGATGCAAAACCTTGGCAATTTGTGCATAAATTAATCAAATTGGTCAAAATGTCGTATTACTGGCTCTAAATTTGACTAGATTGAAATTGGAAGTTGATGTTAGATGCATTGGAACCATTATCCCATTTAGAATGTTGCCAATGAAAAATAACAAAGGCACATGTCTTGTATAATAAAATTGATAGAAAAGTGCAATCCAGAGCACCCATGTGTGAAAATGTCATTTTGACTCAAAATGATCTATTCAAATTTAGCTACTTTATAAATTGCATTTCCCTATTTAATGATACCCTGGCAAATATCGACACTTGAATATAAACATTTCAACTATTTTAATGCATTTTAGTGTTTTTAAGCCAAATTGTGCACTTTGGTAGAAATTGGTCAAAATCCTAGTTGAAGGTTATCGATGGCAAGTTTTAGGTGTCTACACCCCTTGTATAAAATTTACCATGAGATGGCCATGCACTTGATAGAATACCATGACATGGAAAAATGCTAGAGAACATGTGCTAAAATTTGAACTACAATGGCTCACTTAGGGTATAACCCAATCAAAGCATAAGGCAACATAGTTCTCAATAACTCTACTTGATTGAGGTCATACTTGGTATAGGAAATTTAATCCTAACTAGGCTATGATTTAATAAAACACTTTGAAGGAGGAATTCTTGAAGGAATTTGATATACCCAAGTTTGAATAGTAGAGCATTGCCATGCTCAAAGAAATTAACTAAGCGCTCTCCAAATATGTGCACCTGTATGATGCCATATTCAAAACACTTGTTTCCAAGATTCCTTATGACATTCACCCCTCTCAACATGCATAATGGTTTATTAGAGGATTTTGAGTACCATTTAGAAGAGCATTATCTATGAAGATATTCACCAACCCTCATGAAGCACTTGAAGCCATACCCAAAGCTGAGATAGTTGGGAGCACTGATACTATAATTAACTAATTCATGGAGGTGTAGATTACATCCATGGATAGCCAACTCTAAAAGTTGATAGTTATTTAGACATAGGATGATCGAAGCAGATTATGGTGCACCGATTGCTACCCTCAAAAGAATGTGCACACATTAATTCTAAGTTATGAGGTTTATCATGAAGGACATGATGTTCACAACTACCCTCTATTGTAATGTCCCAGTCAGGTTAACACAACCATCTATTGTCAGTTGTGCGATGCCTATACCCATACCATAGTTGATTACCACTTGATCGATGAGATGGATGAAAATATAGAGAGAGGCACAAGACAAGCAACTACAACAGCTGGATGGCAAGAAACCCAAGGAAATGATGGCTATGACCAATAGAATGTAGGTTATGGAATGAAAAGAGGCACTAGAGGGCAAGGTGGAGGATGTGATGGAGGAATATTCCAACCACATTAATATTATAAGTTTAGTTTGATTGAGCATTATAACCATGACTGTGTTACACGTTTAACATGTGTGTATTGTCTAGGAATACAAAAGGTTGAGGATGACCTAACTTGTACAAGAAATTGACCCAAAGCTAGCTTGGCATAGAAAAGGGTACAAGAATTATTAGGCACAAGCCAAAAATGGAGAAGTGGACTTCAAAGGCACAACCAACCCATACAAATCCAATCAAAGTATAGGAAACTACTCATAGTGGATTCACCACTCAACCACTAATTGTGCCAATACCGAATTACACTTAGAATATGGGGAATAGAGCCACACTAAGTGCATAATGCAACTTAAACCCAAAGCTACACCTTCTCTAGACCCTACACACTAGAAAGATGTATTTTAGTAGGATATGAGTATGATTCATAACATGTAAGGGGAGATCCAACTGGTGCAAGACCTAGAAGTGCAAGATGCTACCTCTCACAAGAAGCAAGATGACCAAGAGGCTGAGGTATAAGAGCTAATGGATATCTTGTGCTACAAAGCCAATCAAAGTATATGCAACTACTCATAGTGGATTCACCACTCAACCACTAATTGTGCCAATACTCGAATTACACTTAGAATATAGGGAATAGAGCCACACTAAGTGCATAATGCAACTAAAACCCAAAGCTACACCTTCTCTAGAACCTACACACTAGAAAGATGTATTTTAGTAGGATATGAGTATGATTCATAACATGTAAGGGGAGATCCAACTGGTGTAAGACCTAGAAGTGCAAGATGCTACCTCTCACAAGAAGCAAGATGACCAAGAGGCTGAGGTATAAGAGCTAATGGAGATCTTGTGCCTCCTATAGATATAAGGGGTGCTACCCCTATTAAATAAATTTATTTTAGAACATGCATGATATAAACTAGTTGGATTCATTATGCCATGTATGGAGAGGATGTGAGAAGTTAGGTGTAGTCATATAAAATGTGAAATTTGGTTATTTGAGTGTGGCTAATGACACCCAATCTATAGGTCCTCCTATTTGCTTGCACAACCCTCACATGATTTTTTTCATCGATTCCCAATTATCCATAGCCTTATAGACTTAACCCTTATAGACATACGTAGCTCTTTTAGGCCTAGTTTCATCCCCCTAGGTCTCATTCCTTTGAGAGAATAGTGCTGAACTAGGATAGGAGTGCTAAAAACTAGGGTGTGTTATTTTTGGCACTATTGTCCAAGTGCAAATTTGGTGCAAATGGTCAAATTTTCTTGAATCCTTATCTTAATTCATGTTGGCCTAACATGAATTCATTTAACACATGATCATTAGGTTCCCTATAAAAATCTATTCAAAGTCCATTTAGAAGGGTTGACACTCATTTAAAAGAAAGAAACATGAATATAAGCAAGTACACTCAAGTACTTTTCCCTATTCTCTATATACATCCTTCCAATATTATTCCAAGCCTATTTGAACCCTTGTACTAGTCTTTGGCCATCTAAAGTACACCCAATTTTGCATTTAATTGAATTTTTCATACATAATTACACCAAGCACTTCAATGGGAGAACTACATTAGCTTGATCCCTCCTCAGAGTATTGGTATGTAGGTAGTGTGCCCACACATGGATGTGAAGTGCATCCAACATATCCTTTACACACTAACCCAGTCTCTCTCTTTCCCAAGTTTCCATTCAAGTTTAAGCACAAAGAGATCCTATGGCTTTTAAGATTAAAATAGATGCACAATGAGCTCCATAGACTTATGAGCTTCGATATTTCACTAACAGGGTAACATAGACCTATCAAGTAAAACCCAAAAAACTTAGATCCCTGGACAACATCACTAGAAAAGGACTATAGTGCCAAATAATAGGGTGTCCCACTTTTAGTGCTCTTATCCAATCAAAAAATGAAGTTTAGGAACCTATTTTTGACACTGTCCTAGTTCTATACCTAAATTCTCAGATCCTATCTCAGACTGGACAACACAAAATAAGCAAAAGTACAATCTATTTACATAAATTAGTGATTTAACTATTGCACATTATTTATTGATTTACCCTACTCAGACTTGTTTATTTAATTATGAATAAAAATCCATTATTCTAAAAAATAACAAAACATTTGGTGAACCCAACTTACTTCGAATTTCACACAAAAACTCTAGAAACCCTAGGGTAATTTATTTCTAATTTTTGACCATAATTTCTTGATTTTTCCTATATTTAAAAATTATAAATCTACAAATTAATTTCAAAATTATCATATTTTTTTAAAAACCCTAGTTTGCACATTAGTAGGTCTTTTTTGCATACAAACACATTTCAAACACTAGGAAAAATATATTGCTAATTTTAGAAATATTTTCTATTTTTTCCTAAATTTTTTAAGCAAAATTCTAAAAATTTCTATCAAATTTTTAAAAATTATCACATTAATTTTAAAAATTCATTCAATAATCCCTAGTTACATTAACTAACTCCTAGTTATTTTACAACACTTTTCCAATCATTTTCTAAATTTTTAGTTGCATATCAAACTCGAAAAATCAATTTTAAAATTCAAAAATTCATTGTTTTTTGCATAATTTTTTTTGAAAAATCCTTAGTTGCACATACTATCTCCTACTTTGCTTCTTGAGTAATCACCTTACATCCAAGCCAAATTGTAAAAATGATGCTCATTTATTTACAAACTTTTCTTACATTTCTTGTAAATAATAAGGAAACCATAATAGGCCCTATCATGTACATGAATGATGAGTTAGTACAAAATTTCATCCTTTGTATTTCATGTTTATGTTTCATTATATGAGATGATATTAAAAAATTCATTTCCAAACATGCACAAGATTCCAAAATTCTTTTTGTGTATTCTCTTTCTTTCATATTGAAAATTATTCAAACTTATCTTGCTAAATGAATTCAAAATGTCATGTCGCATATCAAAAGTTTATATGTCTTTATGCAAAAATTCATGTTCTCTATCCTTTGCTCCCTATTCCTCATATGGAAAATTGTTCAAATTTATCTTGTCAAATACATTCGAAATGTCATGTTGCATATCAAAAGATTATATGCCTTTATGCAAACTTTCATACTCTCTATCCCTTACTCACTAAGGAATGTTCTTTATAAAAATATTATTGCATAAATCACAACTCAAAATTTATGCATTTCACTTCATATTCATGCTTTCTACCAATATGCGTATAACTCATTGGCAACTTTTAAAGATCTTCCTATCACTACTAGACACAATAAAACACTAGGGATTGTATCTATCCCTCCTCCTTCCAAACTTGGTACATCTAGCTCATATCCACATCTACTACTAGCTTTATGCCTATAGTAGATCATGCAGTACATGTTATCACCCAAGTTTAAGAATATAGGCAGGTTGATTACACCCAAGGCTATAGCTTTACCACTTAGGCTAGCACCCATTTAGATATAGTTTCTATTCTTGAGCTCCTTAAACAATCATATATTTAAAAAGATGTATTATATTCATCCCTTGGTAATAATAGAATTCTTATTTCAATTGAACCAACCTATGTTGCATCTATCCTCAACACCATGCAATGGACTAAAGAACATATCTCTTTTTAAAAAGAGGATTTACCCCCACAACACATCATTGAACATCATTTACCTTTGTATATTCAATTGAGAATTAATGATGTGGGATTCAAAAGAGTGTTAGTTGATAATGGTTAAGGACTTAACATTTGTAACATATCCTTTCTTAAATGTCATAACATACAATGTCAAGATCTAGACCATTCTGATATGAACATCAGAGGTTTCAATAGTATTCTACAAAAAGTAATGGGTTAAATAACACTCAATCTTACCTTAGGGCCTAAGACACTACCAAAAACCTACCAATTCATGCCAAATGACCTTAATTATAATTTATTACTTGGTCAGCCTTGGATTCATGATATGCATGTAGTTCCTTCCAGACTCCATGCTTGTCTAAAATTTAGTCATAATGGTTACATATACATATGCCCAATAGATAATGACCCTTTTCAATATTGTCAAGTTGCTGAATCTCTATAGAATTATATCCCACACTTTAATCTAGGTAGTATACCTACACAGCCTATCACTCATAATGCACCCTCAGACCATACACAAAATCAAACAATTTCAAATTATGTCATAAAACCAACACTAGATTACCAATTCACTTTACCTTTTGCACTTAAATATCTTAATAAGATAGGCTATCAGGGTAAAGGACTTGGAAAGCATGAACAAGGAATAGTCAATCCTATCAAGGCATCCACAGAACATAAAATGCAAGGGCTCAGATACTGGTTTAGCCTTACTCATGATAAATCTTCTCCCACCCTTTCAAAATACATAAAATTTTATCCACCCATTACACGTATCAAAAATATAATTAATCATGCTTCTAAATTATCATTAGTCTACCCTGATCTTATTGACAACACAACTTCACCTGATATGTTTACTTTAGATGAATTTTCTAACGATGAATCTCTCCTATAATTTCTTGGAGCATATGAGGACCTCCCATCTTGTTATCATAAAAACTAATTTCCAAACCACATAAATGCCCAAGCGTAGTTTAGAGAAAATATAGATTCCTTCCCTAATATACTAGTTGACTCAGATGATACTATTCCTAGAACTCCATATATACTCAATTGTTCCACATTACTTAACGAAGAAATAGTAAATTTCAATTTCAAAATTGATAAGGATCCTTGTATTATCTTATTAGAAGCTACCCTCAAAAAGGAAGAGGATGTTGATATTCACCAAACTTTAACAAATTTTTCAAAACTCTTTACTTGGTCATATTTAGATATGTTAGGAATTGATACATCTATATTAGTCCATCAGATTCCTTTATACCCTGATGCTAAACTAGTTAAACAAAAAATTCACAAAATGCATCCTAAAGTGGCTCTCTTAGTCAAAGATGAAATTCAATGCATTTTAGATGTTGTTGGATTTATAATAGAGTTCTCATAGTAAAACATAATGGATAAATTTGATGTTTTTCTAATTCTTGAGATTTAAATAAAGCATGCCCCAAAGATGATTTTCCCTTACTAAAAATCAACATGATAGTAGATTCCACAACTGGATATGAAATACTATCATTTATGGATGGTTTTGCCAGTTATAATCAAATAACAATTATTGAAGAAGATCAAGAAAAAATAGCTTTTACAACACTTTGGGGTACATTTTGTTACATTATCATGCCTTTTGGATTAAATAACATCAAAGACACATATCAACATATTATGATGTACATTTTTCATGACTCGATTCACCATACTGTCGAGGATTATGTTGATGATATACTAGTTAAATCAAAATAATGACAACATCACGTAATTGATTTACAAAATATTTTTAAATGACTCAAGTAATACAACATCTGATTAAATCCAAATAAATGTGTGTTCAGAGTTACATCAAGAAAACTTCTAGGTTTCATTATCTCTCAGCATGGCATAGAAGTTGATCCTAAGAAAGTCAAAGCAATTATTGATATGCCACCTTCCACCAACTTAAAACAACTCTAATCCCTCCAAGGTAAGATCTAATCAATCCATTGTTTCGTAGCTTAGCTTGCTGATAAAACTTAGTCATTTACTCAATTTCTAAAGAAAGATACAAAGTTTATTTGGGACCAAGCTTGTCAAGCCAACTTTGACACAATCAAGAAATATCCCCTTAATCCACCCATTTAATACCAACTATCCTAGATAATCCTTTCCTAATATATATCTTAGCAATATATAATGAATTAGGAGCACTCTTAGTACAACACAATGATCAAAATACCGAATGATCAGTTTATTACATCAGTCGCACATTGGTTGATTATGAAAAAAATTAATCCCTAATAGAAAAATTATGTCTAGCATTAGTTTTTGCTATATAAAAACTTTGAAATTACATGGTCAATAATGAGACCCAAGTTATCACAAAAGTAGAACCCTTAAATTTCCTACTAGCCAAACCACATCTTTCTAGTCACATCACAAAATAGGTTATGTTATTAATAGAATTTGACATAAAAATAGTCCTCCAAAAATTGATAAAGGGCCAAATAATTATATACCATTTGGTAGCAACACCATTGTTAGATACCAACCCTTTAAGTGACACATTCAAAGATGATTTCACTACCTATTCTACTCATTTAGATACCTAGACCATGTTCTTTGATTGCTCCTGATGTGCATCTGGTGTAGGGGTGGCATTATCTTTATTGATCCTTCTAATCACATAGTTCCTATAACATATCGATTAAGTTTCTCCTACACAAACAACATAGCATAATATGAATCACTTATCTTAGGATTGTTCATTACACAATCCCCCCAAATCAAATATATTCAAGTTTTTGGTGATTCCCAACTTATGGTTAATCAAGTTAATGATGTTTATCAAACAAAAAAATAACACCTTATCCCATACTATAACATGGTACAATGTCTATCATCATAATTCAATTATTTTTCTATTGAGAACATTCCTCAAAAAGACAATAGACATGAAGATGCAATGGCTAGTGCTACATCTCTAATTCTCATTGACATCAATGATGATCAAGCAATTTTTACAATTAAATTATTATAGTCACCATAAATATCCAACATAGATTTAATCACTCTTTTCATCTTAGCTACTACATGAAGCTCTATAACCCTACAATGGTTCTCTGACATTTATAACTTTCTCAACAAATGTATTACACCAGACACTTTCTTCCAAAATGACAAACATAAGTTACAAAAGCAAGCACTCCATTATGTAATCATTGGCAGAGACCTTTTAAAATGATCCTTCGATGGACACTTATTATGATGCTTAACCTTAGTAGAAGCCAACATTTCTCTAGCTTAAATACATGATTGTGAGTGTGGTGGTTATTTTAGCAAAAAAGCCATGTCATACAAACTCCTCTGATAGGGGTACTACTATCCTACCATGGAAGATGAATGTTTATAATATGTGAAGCTATGTAATAAATGCCAATGATACAATAATATACAACATGCACCATCACAATAATTAAAACCTATCATCTCTCCATGGTCATTCATGTTATGGGCATTTGATTTCATTAGAAAAATTAACCCCAAATCCACTGATGGATAAAAGTTCATACTCATAGCTACATAATACTTTACCAAATGGGTGGAAGTAGTTCCAATTCAATCTACCATAGGTGAAGACATTTTTAGTTTTATCATGACTCATATTATTTCATGTTTTAACTTACAACCATCATTTTTGACAATGGAACATCATTCAAGAATAAAACTATCACAATTTTTTACCAAATACAAAATTAAACACACATTCTCCACACCATATTACCCATAAGGAAATGGTCAGGAAGAAGCCACTAATAAAATAATCAACAAAATTTTGAGAAAAATAGTAACCAAATTTGGTGATGATTGGCACAATCAACTAGTTTTAGCATTATGGGCCTATCACACAAGTATCCATACACCCACATGAGTTACTCCTTATTGACTCATTTATGGCACAGAAGTAATTCTACCATTAGAATTAGAAATACCATCTCTTTGTGTCTCCCTTAAAGGTATTCTCGATAATGACCAATATCATGAAAAACATCTACACCAGCTCAAATAGTTATATCATATGTGTATTCAAGCTGTAGAACACCTTAGAATCTACCAACAATGTATACAATGATCCTACAATAAGCGAGATCACATCAGAGAATTTAAAGTTAATGATATTGTTCTCAAAGAAAAGCTTCACAATGTCAATGCCAAATAATAAATCCAAATAAAATTCAAACCAAATTGGCTAGGTCCTTACACCATTACCAAAAATCTTAGCCCTAAAATATACCATCTAGCCTCACTCAAAGGAAAGAAAATTAAAAATCTAATGAACATTATGCATCTACTCAGATTTTATGTATAGTATGTTATGTTTACACATGCTTGTACATAATTTATTTTCAACATTGATTGTACATAATCTCTTTTGCTTGATTGTACATAGTTTAAATATTTCCAAAAAATACAAAAACATTCCCAAAATTTCAAAATATAAAAACATTCACAAAATTTCAAAATACAAAAACATTCATATTTATCAAAACACTAAAATTTTTTTGATTGTATGCATCATGCATGCCTTACATTACTACTATCATATTGGGACTTAAATTTGCTATTTCATGCTATTGTTTGTCAATTATCTACATTACCATGCTTTACTTGATCTTCTTTGAGTGTGTGCAGTGACATTTAACTACTTGATTGCTTCACTCTACCCATTGAGGGGGAATTCCTACTTCTACATTTGAGACACACATCACTATACATACCCACTGGGGGCATCTTCTACATGATAACACCATCCAAGTTATGTCAATCCTACACTACACACTTTGAGTTATCATGCTGATGTACATTACTTACTAGACTACATAGATTGCTATATCAACATTTCACTAGTAGCTAGCACTTGTGTATCTCTTTAGCATATACCTAGTCTTGTACTAAACATGTCTTGCATACTTTCACTCCTTTTTTGATTAGTTAGATGTAATTGTATCTTTCTATTTTTTACATGTTTTCCTTTCTTGCTTTACATAACTAGATAAGATTACATTTTTAGTTCCAATTTTGTTTCTTATGTGTGCCTTTAGACATTTGCCAATGTCATTTTCTTCTATTCACGTGTGTGTACATTTGGACATTTGCCAATGTCCCTTACTTGTACTCTTGTATGTTCCTATGGCCTTGATGCCAATATTTTCTTGTTTTAAGTTATATGTGTATGTGGCATTTGAACATGCCTTGTATGCTTACTTTCTAGTTTGAGTGATATGTGCCCATGTACCTTGTTTGCATGGTCCCTTGGCCAACCTTTTATGCTTCTTATTTCTTACTTTGTATGCTGGTTGCTTGATTTCTTGTCCTTGTTTACAATGCCGTGATCCATATCATGCATTAATATTTCTTTTTTGGATGCCATGATGGACATCATGCTCCATCCCTCCAACTAACAACTAACAACTGACAACTAACAACTAACAACTAACAACTAACAACTAATAATTAACAACTAATAACTAACAATTAATAACTAACAACTAACAACTAATAACTAAAAACTAACATTTATAGGTCTAGTTCATTACATTACACATGATTTTACATTGTTATATCTATCTAGGCATACCCTTATTGATCTAACAAATCTCTCAATACAAACATTGCTATATCTTGTCAAATTTCATTGCTATATCATGTATCTATGCAACATAACACACTTGCAAGACTCTTTTATTCTGAGGGAAGTCATTTTAGGTTCAATAATTTTTACCCTCAAAAGAGGGGGAAATAAATAAGGGTTTTTTTCATAAAGATCAAAGCTCCCAGCAGTCAAAACAATAACATTTAGATCACCCAATTTAGAATCTAGAGGTCAAACTAGTCATAATAGAACAAAAAAATAGTGATGATTCTAGACCAATAACTAGTTTTAACATAAGAAAACAACACTATAAATGGATAGTAGTGTTAAACAGAGAGGTCTACTCTTTTTGGCACTCTTTTCTAGGTAAGAAGACACCTAGATTTTCTATTAATAGGTAAAAAGTTAGCTTAACTATAGATTTTGTATATCCAGATCAGTCAAAATCAGTAGTGTCAGTACAATTTTCTTAGGGAATCTAGATATAGGGGGTATCATGCATGACATGATGATTCTCACTTCTAGTTTCAAATTAGGCAATTGACATAACTTCTAGATCAGAATCCATGTTCCATACACCGGTGATTGTGGGTAATGTGCATGACATATTGGTCTTCTTTTATTTCTAAGTTTAGTTTATCACCCAATAATTTTTATTAGTTACATGACTTACTCCATGTATAGGTGGTTGGTATCATTCTCAAGTTGAAATTTCATATAAGTTTAACTTCTTGAGTACTCGAGTTCTCGAGTTGGCTTTCACATAAGAATATTTCATCAATTTTAGAGTGGTTTTCATATAAGTCTAACCTCCATCTTTTGAAATGGCCAAGAGTGGCTTAGTTTACAGCATACATTCAACTATCCATGCCACATTGTTAGATTTTTAGAGCATCCATGGGCTCCATGATCCATCTCATATGAAATCTATTCTATACCAATATTACTTCATAGATTCACTTCATGGGGCAATGATAGAGCCAAAGGGCCAACCTTTGTATTCTTGAGCCACCTACTTCAAGGGATTGGACACATAACCTAAACATCAATTATCACACACATGATCATCTAGCTTCACTTATTGGGAATAGATAGAGATAAAGGGCCAAACTTTGTATTCTTGAGCCACTTATTCAGAAGGATTGGACACATAGTCTAGACATCGATTATCACATGTATAATCATCTAGCTTCACTCAATAGGTGACGATGGAGCCAAAGGGATAGCCTTTATATTCATGATCCAATTTTTAAGAAATTGAGCACTCAACTCTGTTCATGATATAACTTTTAGTATACCATCATCTATCACAATCTAGAATTACTTAGCCTTACTCAAGATCACAAGTTTTGTATTGGTTCACATACCTAGTGAGGCGTATTCATTCCTTTCTCTTCCTTTTTATTTTACTCAAATTTCATGTGTTCTTATTTTATATCACATATAATAATAACTGATCTAATATTTTTTTGTTTTGTAGATTCACACTTGCACAATGTGTTTTCTATGCACTATCCAACATTACTTAGCATCACACAAGCTTCATGGGCTTCACCTTTGTAGGTAAGTTTAGGTATACTTTTTAATTTTTCCTTTATCCTAGTATTTTAATTTGTTGTATCACTAAAATAAAGTGGGTGGGGGGGCGGGAAATTTATTCATATAAAATGCAAAATTTTGTTTTTTTAGTGTGGCTAATGACACCCAATCCATAGGCCCTCCTACTTGCTTGCAAAAACCTCTTAGGATTTTTTTCATCGATTCCAAATCATCCACAACCTTCCAAACTTAACCCTTATATACCTATGTAGTTCTTTCAAGCCTAGATCCATCCCCTTAGGTCTCATTCCCTCTAGACAATAGCACCCAACTTAGATAGGAGTGCTAAAATCCAAGGTGTCCTATTTTTGATGCTATTGTTTAAGTGCAAATTTGGTTCAAATGATAAAATTTTCCCAAATCCTTATCTTAATTCATGTCAGCCTAACATGAATTCATTTAACCCATGATCATTATGTTTAATCAAATTCAAGATCATTCAAAAGGAGTAGTCACAAGCTAATTTTGAAGCATTTAAAATTAATTCAAGAGTTAACATTTTCAAGCATCAAATCCAAATTACTATATATGTATATGTATATATATATATGTATATATGTGTGTGTGTGTGTGTGTGTGTGTGTGTGTGTGTGTGTGTGTGTGTGTGTGTGTGTGTGTGTGTGTGTGTGTGTGTGTGTGTGTGTGTATGTTAGGAACCCATGGAAGCACACAATTGATTACCATATACAAGAAACTTAAGATACGAAATTAACCAGAAGTAACAAGTAACTAGAAACCAAAAATAACACAGAATATGAGAGACAATACACAACTTGTATTAATACTCATACAAAAAAGAATACAATAAAGAAGATGCCACTTCTTCTTCACCACCTTACAGAGGCTTCCCACACCTCAAGTGAATAGTACTTCTTTCCTCAAATCTCTCTCTCTTACGGTCCCAACACACAACTCAAACACAGAGTTGGTGTTCACCTCCAACTAGTCAGTATCCACTACTACCAGTACACTAGTGCTCCATGCACTCCACACACTCCAAGTACTCAATGTACTTCAAGTAGATCTCCCCTAAACTACAACAACCTACAACTCAATGATATTACTTATGGAAGGAACTACCTTGCCTTCCTCTCTTGCTCTCTTTCTGAGTACACACTGTACTCTAAGTAGATCCCACCTGATCTTGCTCCCTATTGTGTTGCTGTCCTCCTTGATCTTGCACCCCTGCAAATCAATCTGGTTTAGCACACCTACAAACCTTAGACCATGCACACACATACACCTACAGATCAATGATCTTACTTACCCATGTAGATCTCCAAAATTAGCCATGCAATACCTGCTGACCAAGATCCTACACACTTGAAGAACCCTTCTCATTCTCCAAACGAGCACCCATACTTGGCACTATGGCACTAAGAGGAACACACCATGCTCTCTTCACACATAGAAGGAGCTAATATTTGCTCTCTTACTCTCTAGCACACTTTACAATACAGCCCATGAGTCTCTTAAATAGATCTCATGCAAACAATAATTAGACACGTAATTACAATAATTAGATCCGCAGCTTTGAGTCTAAATTGGCTCTCATCATGCAAACAACTAGTTCATTAACTAACTGTCTATAACACTCATAGTTCCAAACCACACAGGAGATCGACGTTGGTCCCTATCTGCTTGGAGGTGACCGACACTGGCCGATCCCTGACCGACGTCGGTTGCTCTTCTGTCTGTACCCTGCTGATGTCAGTTGGCCTGATCGACGCTGGTGTCTGTGACACTCAGCAACCTCTCCAATAACCTCCTCCATGTTTACATCAGTGAAGCTTTTAGCTCCACAACCTAACAATCTCCCACTTGGAGATAAATAACTACACTGTACCTGTACTTGTACCCCATCTAATCTATTTCCTGGCTTGTATCCCTCTTCAAGCTCAATCCTGAAGACCACCCACCACACAACCTATGGTGCACCTCCTGTCATTCGAGTAACCTACCACATTCAAACCTACAAACCCATGTAGTGAAATCTTGACCCTGCATAGCATGAATCCCTGCTGCTGGTCCCTCTCAAATCCCTGAGAACTCACTTCCCTAAATTGGCTCCTAACTCTCTAACAGCACCCACTGCTTGGGCAAACTCAGGTCTATACCAGACCTCATGTGATTTTAGACACTAAACTATCTAGCCCTTAGTGTGCTCTAGTTCTGCATCCTGAACCTTGCCAACACCTGATTCACATCAGCTCCCACTGGAGACAAAATCAACTTGTGATCTTCCATGTCTCCCATGCCAAAGAATTTCACTGCTCCAAATTCCTCATGACATGCCACTGAACTAACCTTACCCTTAGCTCAGCAAAACCCTGTATGTCTAAACCTATACCAAGCTCATCCTTTACATACAGTAATAGGATAATGTTGTGATCATCATCCACCTAGTAAGACAAACACAATGGTTATACTGACATTGACCAAAGCCCTGCTTTGTCATCCACTTGGTACCACCTGTCAGCCCTATACCACTGTCGTACAACTTCCTCAAGACCATATGACCTGGCCTTCCATCTCACGTGTCTGTTCTCTCTATTCTTTAACTAAGGTATCCATTTGTCTCTATGCTTTCATACCACCTGGCAACCCTACCAAATCTCTCGTTTGGTCTTGCAACATATTCCTGCCATGCTCCCACTGTTTCTTGGATCCTTCCTACTCTGCAGTGAGCAACAAGTATAAAGAAGAGGAATAATGAATTTGAGGCTTACTTACCACTTTAGTCCTCCATATGGGTGTTTGAGACTCCTTGACAACTTGCTGTATGCCCAAAATCTGTTACAGTGACTGACCTCGATCACTACACCGTCTGCATCTGACCGATGTCGATTTTCGTGTGCCTATCCTGACTACCAACTCTGCCAACATCGGTGTCCCTTTTGTTGACATCGGTCCCCATGACCGACATCAGTCTTACCTATTGCCAACATCGGTCCTCCTGATTAACATTGGTCTTACCCTGCTCGACATCACCAGCTTCAGTCTACACATGACCGACATCAGCATCTATTTGTTCAACACCGGTTCCTCCTGATTGATGCTGGTAACTGTGTTCACCTGTGAGTGATGAATTTTTATCCATGAGATCCTTTGAATCAAAACCTATGTCCAAACTGCCCTGCTCAGAAGTATCCAGGCCCATCCACTAAACTCTATTTGTCATCTCCTCCAAAAACACCAAGACTTTCCAGTTCTTAAGTCTATCAAACACATCTGTCTTCTGCTTAAGAACATGCATCTCCTTCTTGCTCATGTGACCAATCCTACAAAGCCATGTCTTTGCAACAGAAGAAGAATTAGTAATATAAGTAGATATATAAAGGATACCTACTTTCTTACCACTCGCTAATTTAAGTGCATTCACTGTGAGAGTTCTTATGCATCTCTCATCACCCAACTTTGCTGAAGCAATTAGCCACATCTCCAAGACTGGGACTTGCATGACCTTCTTCAACACCCATGTGTTGGCCGCCTACAATTTCAGCAACACTTCCCCTTTGCCAATACTATGATAAGGCTCACCAACCCCTCTACTTGGGGCTGCATGGAAAGAGGCAACAAAATTTGTAAAACAAGATTCAACTTTATCCAGAGCATCCTATGCAACAACACCTGCAACATCTACTTCTTCATGATGATCTGCTACCAACCAACAATCTTTATTTACCTACTCTTTCTTTCCATAACACCGTAAGTGACCATTCATAACTTACTTTCTTCTACCGTTGCTATACTCCCACTCAATTAAAAACCCCTGAGAGTGACTTGTAACCAAACACAAACCTGCTCCCTACAACCTTAGCTCTAATACCAACTGTTAGGAACCTGTGGAAGCACACAATTGATTACCATATACAAGCAACTTAAGATGCAAAATTAACTAGAAGTAACAAGTAACTAGAAACCAAAAACAACACAGAATATGAGAGACAATACACAACTTGTATTAATACTCATACAAAAAAGAATACAATAAAGAAGATGCCACTTCTTCTTCACCACCTTACAGAGGCTTCCCACACCTCAAGTGAACAGTACTTCTTTCCTCAAAGCTCTCTTTCTTACGGTCCCAACACACAAATCAAACACAGAGTTGGTATTCACCTCCAACTAGTCAGTATCCACTACTGCTAGTACACCAGTGCTCCACGCACTCCACAAGTGCTCCACGCACTCTAAGTACTCAATGTACTTCAAGTAGATCTCCCCTGAACTGCAACAACCTACAACCCAATGATCTTACTTATGGAAGGAACTACCTTGCCTTCCTCTCTTGCTCTCTTTTTGAGTACACACTGTACTCCAAGTAGATCCCACCTGATCCTGCTCCCTGTTGTGTTGCTATCCTCCTTGATCTTACACCCCTGTAAATCAATCTAGTTCTACACACCTGCAAACCTTAGACCATGCACACACATACACCTACAGATCAATTATCTTACTTACCCATGTAGATCTCCAAAAGTAGCCATGCAACACCTGTTGACCAAGATCGTACACACTTGAAGAACCCTTCTGATTCTCCAAACCAGCACCCACACTTGGCACTGTGGCACTAGGAGGAACACACCATGCTCTCTTCACACACAGAAGGAGCTAATATTTGCTCTCTTACTCTCTAGCAGACTTTACAATACAGCCCATGAGTCTCTTAAATAGATCTCATGCAAACAATAATTAGATACCTAATTACAGTAATTAGATCTATAGCTTTGAGTCTAAATTGGCTCTCATCATGCAAACAACCAGTTCGTTAACTAACTATCCATAACACTCACAGTTCTGAACCACACAAGTGATCGATGTTGGTCCCTGTCTGCCTGGAGGTGATCGACGCCGACCGATCCCTGACCGATGTCGGTTGCTCTTCTATTTGTACCCTACCGACATCGGTTGGCCTGACCAACATCGGTGTCTGTGACACTCAACAACCTCTCCAATGACCTCCTCCATGTCTGCATTAGTGAAGCTTTTAGCTCCACAACCTAACTATATATATATATATATATATATATATATATATATATATATGTATATATTCAAGATCATAGTTTCATAATCACTCTATGTGGGAA